>CM061131.1:140190267-140645576 GCA_030789695.1 Scilla litardierei
GAGAAGTGAATACAAATCTCACAAGGAGATACCCCACAAAGAGGATTTATGCCCTACACAAGGACCGAACCAATCCTACACGAGGATCAAGACTCCCACACAGAGAATCACTAACTCCAACTCAGAGAATTAGGGTTAGCCCTACACTAGGACACTAAACTCCCACAAAGAGAGTTACTCTCACAAAGAGAGTTCCCTAAGTCCCACAAAGAGACAACCTCCCACAAAGAGAGAACCTCCCACAAAGAGAGAAAGATCTAATTCCCACAATGAGAATTAGAGACACAAATTACACCAAGTAAAATAAATACTCTTATCTATGGCTTGAGATGCTTACTCATGAATGGATGCAAGGCATGGGAGAGGATCTCCAAGTGTTGGGATATGCTTGAGAGCACTTGGATGATTTCACTTGAGCTGGACTTCAATGCATGAAGAAAGATGAATGCTCAATTGAGGGAAATGAGGGAGCTTGAGAGTTGCTTATTGATCTCTTGAGATTTTCTATAGAGTCAAGAGTTATCATGTGTTATCAAGAGTTCTCAAGTGAAGGCAGCAAACTCCAATATATAGGAACCCCATATCAAGCCCCAAAACCCAAAGAATCAGCCAAAGAAAGAATTCAGCAATGGCTAGAAACTGGGCGAAAACGACAGGAACAGTCGACTGATGATTAAAAGACAGTCGACTGATCAACGGCTAGAAAATATCCAACGGCTATATCTGAATCAGGACAGTCGAGTGAAGAAGTCAATATAGTCGACTGACAAACAGGACAGGCGCCTGTAAATCCTTCAGCAGACGACTGCTACAGGGGATGGAATGAAACACAGAGCTGCACTCTTTCTCCAATTTTTCGCACAGGCGACTGATGTTAATACTACAGTCGACTGTCAAATAGTCAGGCGACTGCACATTCTTCATCAGTCGTCTGCAATATAAAATGGAGAAATAACAGAGAGATGCAGAGAATACACTTACGCTATACAGCCGACTGATGACCAATCTCCATGCGACTATAAAAATACAGGCGACTGTAAACTGATCGACAGACGACTATGCGTAAAGCTCAAGTTTGAGTCAATTGAAATGTTGACTTGAGCTGTGCATGTCAGACCATTGTAGAAGGATCTACAGGCTACTGGAAATCACCCAGTTGATTGTGTTTCCTTAAGCAGGCGACTGACGGAAAGCCAGAGACTCCAAATGAGTCTTTGGACAGAGTGAACCTATTGGGTTGGATTCTATGATAATCCTAAGGCTCACTAAGATGGTTATATGCATATGCATGAATGAGTAAACCATCTAACAAGGCATTATATTAGCCCTAGACTCAAAAGAGAGAGAAAGCAATAAAGTATATTACATTGATTACAATGCTTTCCTTAGAGTCTAAGTCTTCAATCTTGATGCCTTGATTGCTCTCCATCATCTTCAAGCTTTGGCACTCCTTGAGTCCAAGCTTTGGCTCTTCTCCACTTGATGTCCATCCTTGCACCAAGTGATTAGTCTCCAAGAAAGATATTCTTGAGATAAAACTGAGAGGCTAAAACATGAGAGTCATTAGCAACAACATAATGTTGTGATCATCATCAAAATAAGATTGGTATAAAACACCAATACTCAACAAACCATACATAATAGCATATTCATCATATAATTTAAAAACTTCGAACTTAACAGAAGATAAATAAGCAATACAATCAACTTTTAATCCTAAAGCAATATAATAATATTGCAAATCTGTGTCTAAATGATTAACCTTATAACGTAGATCAAAAATAGCTGCAACCATGTAAATAGTTGGAATGTGTTGGTAATATTCCAAACATTTTTTCTTCATAACGTAAACAACCGATGCTAATTTAGTACCAGTTTCACATTCTTCAAATGCATTGACAATATTAATAAATTTAATTAAGAAATAAATTTGCGGTGGGATAATAAACCCCCGATAAGTTATTGGTAGCATCATTAAAAACTTTTAATAATTTATAAATTTTTGTGCACAAATTTCATTTTTGAGGAAAAGACATTACTAACGTTATGTTGCATAAAACTACACAATAATTCTGTATAATTATCACTTTGAACAAGGAATTTCTACGTGCTATACCAATATGTTGGAACATCACGTCAAAACTGAATTGGACTTTTATTGTGGGTTTTGTAAAATTTTAACCATGATTTCATTATTTTTGGATGTTTCCACAAATAATGTATTGCTTTTCTAATTGGTTCAATATAATCTTTTAGAATATCTAATCCTTTTCTAACACATAAATTTAAAAAATGGCAGGCACATCTTTATTAACAAAATCTCTCACCAAAACAAGGTTGACATAACTCTTTTAAAAATGTAATAGTAGCAGTATTATTTGAAGTAGTATCAAAACCAATTTCAAAAATTTTATCTTCAATCTTATATTCTTTAAAAATAATTTTAAGCATATGATAAATATTATCAGATGTATGAGTTTCATCAAAAACTCGAAATGAAATAATTTTTTGCTTTATCAAAATTTCATCAATATAATGGCAAGACACCCCTTTATTTATATGAGTGTGTTTGCCAAAGAGGATTCCATATATCGGAACATATAGATTCATGACCATCAAAACGTCTAAATTTTTTTATCAAATCATCTTTTCCATTTTTGTAAATAATAAAAAGTATACGTGTGAGTGTAGTTCTTGGAACACGACAAGCTTATGGATTTAATGCGTTATGAACATAATTCATAAAACCAACTTTCTCACCAAAACTAAAAGATAATTGTTCAAAGGCAACCATTATTTCTAACTCTTCTCTATTAGTTGCATCAGACTATTGAAATAGTTGATTGGTAGAAGTAGCATACTCTGCAATTTGAGCGTGAGAATATGAATTGCCTAATTTTGCTTTGATGTTTACTCTTTATATGCTTCCAATATGTTCTATAACCTCTGGATAGAATATTCAATGTTGCAATAATTACATTTAATAATTAATTTTCCATCAGGCGCCTTAACTTCTTCATATGGACTTTGAACAAATCTCATGAGTTGCGCTTGCTCTCTTGTATGCACACATCAATTTCCCATCATGATTTTCTACATCTCTAGGAATTTTAGATGAAGAAAATTGAACATTAGCATTAGGAGATTAAGATTATACATTAATATGGATTATATGATTAGAAAAGCCTTCGGAAATTGGTAAACTAAAATCATTGGAAAATTGGAAAAATCTTGATATTGATGAAGATCAAATTGATTATAATCATCATCAAAATCATTGATATTGACCAAAATGTTTTTACCCTTTATTTGATCTCGAGGGACCACTTGCCATTGAGAAACAAATTAGAGAAAAACACTTAATAATTTAGAGCATAAAAATTTAAAGAAATTAAATAAAAATGATACATATTAGTATAATAGAATAATTGAGAGTTGAGAGTTAAGAGATGAGAGAAGAATGGTACGAAGAGTTTGAAAGAGTAGAGGGGTATTATAAGGACCGCCCGGGGGGGGGGGGGGGGGGGGGGGGGGGGGGGGGGGGCTGCAAAAGCAATATTTTTCGGGGGGAGGAGTGAAAGAAAGGGAACAATGGGCAATGGCTAGTTGGCTAGCCATTGCCCCTTAATTTTTAAATTTGAAAGGTCAAAGAATAGTGGGGCAACTAGCCGTTGTTCCTTGATTCTTGGCCAGGCCAGGTGAATACAACAGAATCGATTTCGGTTCCCCGGTTCCGGAGCCGGGGGACCGGGGATCCAGAACCTCCGGTATTGGTTCGGTTCTGCAGAAATGCAAACCGGAACCGAACCAGCTTGGCCCGGTTTCAGTTCTGGTTCTTGGAACCGACCGTATGATTCTGGTTCAGTTCGGTTTCGGAACGATTCGGTTCAGGTTCGGTTCCACGGTTCGAACCGAACTGTGGTTGGATCTAACATAGACCACCCTTTCTCACAAAAACCCATGCACTCAAGGCCGCACCCAGATAAAGACCCACGGCCGGGTGGGACCCGCGACACTGGGGAAGGGGGGGTTGTGGCCCGCTCGCGGTGTGCACAAGAATTTTCTTGTACTACTATATATTGGAACTGGTCTCCTTTCAGTTATAAGAATACATCACTGAACCTATCCAAATAGGACTAGAAAATCATTCTATTGAACGAACGTGATTTTATTACGGTAGAACATACAAACATGCACACAATTTTTGCATGTTAAATCCAAACAATACATAGTAGTAGATCTGAGTAGTACACTTCATTGGTTTGATTGGTTGATGAGAAACTAAGGCACTAGTTGTTGTCCGTCCAGAACTGAGCCTGGAGCCAATCAACTGTCTTCCTGTCCACCTGAAAGGCCTTAGTGAGAACATCATCATCAATGGCTGGTTTTGATCCAAAGACTGCATTTGCTACCGTAATGACACCAGGATTCTGGCTGCTGAGTCCCGCGATAGCCGCTGCTTTGGTGTTACCAACATTGAACTGGAAGTGGACGAGCCCTTCTGGGAACACGAAGACGTCACCCTTGTTGAGGACCTTGGTGAAGAGTTTGTTGCCGGGGTTGGATGTCACGAAGCCAACGTAGAGTGTTCCTTCCAACACAGTCAGAATCTCTGTTGCCCGAGGGTGTGTATGGGGTGGGTTGAGCCCCGCGGGTGCATAGTCGATGCGAGCCAGGGAGATGCCAAGAGTGTTCAGGCCCGCAATTTGAGCCACGCTGACAGGGGTCACCTTGGAACCAAGCTTGTTTGCGGTGTTCCCTCGCCTATCAAGGCCCGAGAAGAAGAAATCTTCGGCTCTGGCGAGCTTGGGGTCCTTGCAGACTAGTCCATTCACGAACACTGCAGCATAGAAGGATTTTAAGCCATGCAATATTTACCACAAAATTTCCTAAATAATCATGACATGATGCTTGTGCTCCCAACCTAAAGTAGGCATCAGTTAGATCTACACTAGCTATTGGAAGGTTAATCAACCTGGCATTTCTCACTTGTTAGCCTAACATCTATTCGGGTTCTTGATCAGAGCAATATAGGCCACGGATGCCTCTAAGGCCAATCTAGTGTATGGTATAAATATTTGAGTGATTGATTGCAACGTTCAAATTGACGACGCTAGAATGCAGCATGGTAAACCCAAGTATGAATAAAATGTTGAGGTACCGTTGGACGTCTTGTCAGCGACACAGAAGTCCTGGAGAGGACTAGGATCAGAAGCAATGGCCAGAGTGCAACCAAGTGCAAGGAGGCCAAGCAGCAGGAAACGAGGAGCCATCTCTTTCGTTGCGAATGAAGGCGGGAATTATTTCTCAGAGGGGAGATATGGCAGCGGACGGCATGATGGTTTGAGGGTGATATTCGCACATATATATAGGTGCTGGGGATGTGCTTTGAAATTGTCCAAATTTTCATGAAATGTGTACAAAGCTTGGTCCTGGTTGTGTTGCGTGTTGCCAACAAGAATTGTGTGTTCTGATGCGGTCTCAGTTGATCTGATCATGCTTATGCCTGTAGACCTGGCAAGAGACCGCGAGGAGAAGAAATCAAACAAAGTATCAGGCACGCCTTTCGTCGAACATACATGCATTCATTGACTTGTGAAGACAACACAAGGGGAAGAGCTCAAACCAATGCAAGCATAATGCATATATTTTGTTAAACAGCAAGCTATCGATTATATTTCTTTCCACATAAGTGCCGTGGAAAATAAATTTTACCTGCTAGGACCATGGATGTTCTTATTATGCAGGTAAGTGAACATGTAAAAGAAATGAATTAGACGTTTTATTTTGGAGGTAACATGAAATATGATAATTGTTACAACATTGGGCCGGCCCGGACTTAATCCTTTACCTGAGTTGTCTAAAGCCCAAGAGCCGATAAGAGCCTACAACTTCGGGCCAACAGCCCATTGACCCGTACGTGAGGCCGGGGCTTGCTCCATTTGAAGCGCCAGCTGAGCTGACCGTTAAGATCCTTAATCGACGCCGATCGTAACGCTCCTCATCAATGATGGCATTCATGATTAACCGTTTGACTCTCCATCAAGAGCGACAGCTCGGGCCAAATGCATTCAAGTGCCTTCAATGCTTGGAAGTTACTCGTGAGCACATCAAGGGATCGCCTATAAATAGCCACTCGAACAATGAGGGAGGGGACGAATCTCTGAGATATTATACTCAGGCATTCTTATACTCACAATCTGCTCCAACAAATATAATATTTCCTCCATAGCTCGGCCTGAGAACTACAACATAGTTCCACCGAGCCTTCCTTAGTCCTCTACTGACTTAAGCATCGGAGGAGATTTGGTCGAAATCCAGATCCGACCCTCTGACGACCTTCTTGTGTTGCATATAGCTGGAGAGATAGCGCAGTAATAGCTCGGCTCAGCATCCCTCAAGCTCGAAGTTATAGCTCATTCAAGCGCCTTAAAGGCTGCCTACGTCCTCCATTCCAGCACCATCTTTTTGGTCCTCCTTCAACGATATCTATGGTGAGAAAATACACTGAAACATCTGACATCATCTGTGGGAAACGAGTCAATATCAACGTCATTATCCGCACGAGCGATGACTCAACCCACTATCAAAGTGCCTGAGAGGCTCGCCCTTGCCCAACCGGTCATCAAGGTCATCGACATGATTTCTGGTGGGCCGGCGTCAGGTGGAAAATCCTCCTCAGCTCAGAAGTTATATGCTCGGGAAGAGATGATGAAATACTACTTGCAATAGCCAAGACGAGTTATCCAAGTTTAGGCATGTTGAAATCCTTCCTATGCCTAGATCAGAAAATGCCCAGGCATACGCCCTCTGTAAATTGGTGTTGTTCTCACCCATGGAACTAGGTGGTGCTGTTTACGCCGAAAGAATCTTGAGCCTTAGCATAGCTGAAGAAGAATTGATGAGCGTCGATCAAGGGCCAACTTGGATGGATCCTATTGTCAAGCTCCTTAGCTCAGATGAAGTTCCAACTGACCCAGTGGAAGCACGGAAACTGGAGAGAAGAGCCCTTAGATATTTACTCCATGACATAGTGCTATATAGAAGGCGCTGGACCAGTTTTGATGTTCTTCCCTACATCAAATGTCTCGGTCCACAAGAAGAAGACTACGTCATTCGGGAGATAATGAAGGACTCTGTAGAAATCATCATGGAGGAAAAACAATTGCATTGAAACAATTGCATTGAAGGCCTTGAGGCATGGATATTAATATTCAACCATGGTCAGCGATGCAATTGAGCATGTGCGGAAATGTCCAGAATACCATAAGTTTGCAAATCTTAGCTTAGCCCTACCTGCCGACCTAATACTGATAATCAACCTCATACCTTTTGCCAAGTGGGGGTTTGATATCCTTGGACCATTCACTCCAGCAAGTGGCCAAAAAAAGTTCTTGATCGTAACCGTGGATTATTTCACAAAGTCGATAGAAGCCAAGCCTTTGGCCAGCATCACTTGGAAGAATGTCAAGTGCATTGGAAGTCAATTATTTGCCGCTTCGGCATTCCTCGATCCATTTTCATCGATAATGGACCACAGTTTGATTGTACAAGCTTCAAGGAGTTCTATTCGAAGTGGAAGATCAAACTGCTTTTTTGATTCCGTGGCTTATCCACAAACCAACATGTTAGCGAAACCTGCTAACAAATGCATCTTAGAGCCACTATCTAAAAAGGTCGGGATGCCCATGCTGCTTGGCCAGAAGAACTCCCTGGAATACTCTGGTATTATAAGACGTCCTATAATGAAGACACGGGAGAGACACCCTTCATGGTGGCTTTTGCAGCTAAGGCAGTGGTCCCAGTTGAGGTCGGTGAAGAATCATTACACATCAAGCACTTCGATAAAGATAAGAATTTTGAGGGCCTCTAACTAAATGTGGAACTCATTGGACCGAACTCTTACAACTATTATCCGACAGAAGCATCGGGTAGCTCGGTACTACAACTCTAGATCCAAAGTGACGTGTGTTCTCTTAGGAGACCTAGTCATAAGGAAGGTGATCTTCTCTTTAGAGGTTGTATGCTAAGGCAAGCTCACCACCAAACGGGAGAGACGTTACAAAATTACTGAAATGCTAGGACACATGACGTCTAAGCTCTCAACAATGGATGAGAAGGAGCTCACCTATTCTTGGAATGGTGAATAGCTACAGAAGTATTACCAATAAAGAACAAGTAAACCAAACAAACCCGTGTATAAATTTTAAATTCTTGTTTCTTTACCTTCAAATGTATTCCAAGAACATTTTAACGGGAAAGAGGTTCTTGAAGTTTCCCTTCACTGTTTCCTTTAAAAGTATGCTGGTCACTTTCATCACATGACCAGGTCGACCCAAATCTAAATGTCATAAGGATGTGGTCACTTCCACAGTAAGTCGACCTATTTTTGATCGGCCATTAGTCGAGGGGCCACTACTCTCGTAGGCAATCAAAGACTTGGTCTGCCGTAAGGTGGTGGGGCCACTCCCCCCATGGGCCGACTAGGCTTAGGGCCACTCCCCTAGCAGGATGACTTACCTGATCGGCCGTTAGTCGATGGGCCACTCCCCTCACAGCTGATCGAAAACTTGGTTTGACGTAAGTTGGGGCCACTCTCTCCATGTATGGACCGAATAGTCTGCCATAAGGTAGGAGGTCACTCCCCCAGCAGGTCGATCTAGCAAATCAACTGTTAGTCGAGGGGCCACTCCCCATGCAGTCGATCGAAGACTTGGTCTGTCATAATGTGGGGGGCCACTTCCCCCATGGGCCGACCTACTAATCCGTTGTAAGCTTGAGGGCCACTCCCTCAGCAGGCCAACCTACCCCTGATCAGCTATTAGTCGAGGGGCAACTCCCCTTGCAACCGATCAAAGACATGGTCTGCTGTAAGGCGGGGGAACACTCCCCCGTGGGCCGATCGACTAGTCCGTAGTAAGGCAGGGGGTCACTCTCGTAGCAGGCTGACCTACTACTGATTGGCAGTTAGTTAAGGTTCAATTGTCCTTGCATCAGATCGAAGACTTGGTCTGTCGTTAGGCGGAAGGACACTCCGCCCACGGGCCGACCGACTAGTCCGTTGTAAGGCCAGGGGCCACTCCCCTAGCATGACGACCTACCTGATCGACTGTTAGTTGAGGGGCTACTCCCCTCGCAACCAATCGAAGGCTTGGTCTGCCGTAAGGCGGGTGACCAATCCCCCAGTGGGCTGACCGACTAGTTCGCCATAAGGATGGGGGCCACTCTCCCAATAGGCCGACCTATCCCTGATTAGCCATTAGTCGAGGGGCTACTCCCCTCGCAACCGATCAAAGACTTGGTCTGCCGTAAGGCAGGGGGGCACTCCCTCGCGGACCGACCAACTAGTCTGCAGTAATGCTGGGGGATACTCCTCCAGCAAGCTGACCTACTCCTAATCGACCGTTAGTTTAGAGGCCAATCCCCCTTGCATCCGATTGAAGACTTGGTCTGCCAAAAAGTGTGTGTGTGGGGGGGGGGGGGGGGTACTCTCCCTATCGGTTAGTTTGCTGTAAGGCTATGGACCACTCCCCTAGCAGGTTGACCTATTTTCGACCGACTAACCAATTAATCGAGAAGCTACCACCCTCGAAGATGACCAAATACTTTAGTAGGAGGCTAACATGACAAACACAAGTTTTCACACCTCGTGCTTCGTATTCTCCAATGCAAACCCGCGCTATGGAGGGGACCCGAAGGGCACCACAGTCGAAATTGGTTTGATTCTCTACTTTACAGTTCAAAAAGAATTCATCATTTGTTGAGTTCATTACAAATAACAAAAGAAAAACAAAGTACAATCTATGAAGGCAGAGCTTTGTGGGATGATGCTTCAGGATGGGCCTCTCTTACAACTCCTGGCTCGACAGTTGTAGTGTCCCTATGAAAAGGAGGTCGACATCCTCATCTTCACCAGGGACCATATCAAGTTGTTCGAAGATGATGAGTTAAAATATTTTTGCTCAATCTCCTGTCGATAGTAGAGAAAGCCAGCTCTAAATAAATGGGACATTTGAGGACCGACAAAGTCGGTGGATTACATTTCCACGTCTTCCTTTGCGATCTTTTCCGGATCTGTTTCCTTGATCTGGATTTGGAGAGCAGTGATCAGATCATGAATGTAGGCCCTCTCCACCTTGGTCTTTGACTCCTCCTCGGTTGGCCAGGCTTGGAGACCAGCCCTCTCTGCTATCCTCTTTTCCTCCGATATCATCAATCGTTCATCAGCTCCTTTCTGAAGGTCTACTTTGGTTTCTACACTTTCTTCTGCAAGTAACCATGCAGCCTTTTCCTCGGCTAGCACCTTCTCATCCAATAAGCTAAGCTGGATAGTTGTCATCGCCGAGTCCTCCATCTCCATCTTCTCCCTTTCTGATATATCCACCGGTAAGATCTTCGTGTCATACACCATGCTGTGGACACGATCCTTCCTCAAGACTGCCTTCATCTTGTATTTCCATTTCTGGAAGTTTCCAGTGTCATTAAACTTTTTGATTTTGTATCATGTTCCTCCAACCGTTGCATACGAGCCACCTACAAGCAAACTCGTGGCCATTGCCTTTCTGGTTGCGCCAACTTTTGTAAAAGAACTATCAGTCATCATCTTGGACTTATTCACGAAGCTTGCTCTGATACCACTTGTTAGGGAGGGGGAAGAGAGATGATGGTGATCACCTCGATCAATCGCCCAACGAAAACTCCAAGATCGTTGTGACAACGAAAAAAGCAAACGACGATTCTCTACAAAACCTGCAATGTGCAATATATATGAAAGATAAGTCATAACAAGAGAATAATACACATCTGACCCTAAAGATTTATACTGGTTCCAGCTAATACTTGGTGTACGTTCAGTTGGAGATCACTAAAACATCAATATTTTTGGATTATAAGGTATACCGTTTTGTTGAATGGAAAAAACTAAACCCGCTAAGACATCGAAGAAGAAACTCTGGAGAAAATCTCACAATCAGCAAACCCAAAGCCCTCAGTTTGCCCTATGTATATTCTACAGGTAGCCGCAAACTTTACAGAGAAATCACATAAGAATCTCTTGAGTATTCTGTCAAAACCTGACCGAAAACCCGTATGAATAGCCTTACGGGTCTATCCATAAAACGGGTCAGATTCGATCGGAATCTGAGTTGGATCCGAAACCGCAGCCACTTCGCATCCGTAAAGAATGCTGGCTGTTCGATCTAGAACTGTGGTTACAAATTAACACCACGTGTCTTACTCGCATCGCGGATCTCCCACACTGCACCGCACTTTGCCCAAGCTCTCGAATCATGACTGTCTGCTGAAAAGCGGGATTGAACAGCACGACAACGCATGTCTAAAGTGACGACTTTATTCTGCGCCAGCGTCTCCCACTCCATCACGGGTCGTGTGCGTGGCTTTCCCCCTACTGGGCCAATGCATGACTGGGCCGTTGGGCCACGTTGAGCCTCTTCAGCTCAAGCAGGCTACGTTTGGGGGATGCACATGTGCCGCACATATGTCAGCATGTGGGCCGCCCCCGCTATGGGCCTTGGGCTTGATACTGTGTGTAAATTAAAATCTGGTTTAATTCCTTTGGGCTGGGTTCCAAAAAATCTGTTTAAAATGCTCATAATTCGTCGATTAATCCCGAGATATTATTCATGTTGTGTAATGCATTTTCAACAAAAAGCTCCCCTATGTTGAATCCATAACATCGAATCCATACAACAAACTTTTCACCCAGATTCTTAACAAAGGGCGCTGTGGTTTTGTTCCCTCAAGGACACATCCAATTCAAAATCCATTTTGGCAAGAAAATTGTCATTGCCATCGTAAGACTTAGTAGCCAGGAATTATGGTGTCATTACCATAGCCAAGGCCGTCTTCGAATTCAAACCTCTAATATCATAAGCTGTTCTTGCAAAAGCATTCCATCTTGAAGAGAAGACAGTGGACATGCTCCAATCTAAATTCTGGGTGGACAACAATTAGAGATTGCTGCCACTATTGAATACTAATACGACATTTGTTTACTAGTTTGTGATGTTCTATTTGGTTCATACTAAGCACTGTATATGGAAGTTGGCTCGATTTGGTGCTGACGGGTCATTAGTCATTCAGTCGAGCTATCTTGTGACGAGATAGCTCGACTGTGCTCGGATACGACCCATCTGACTCGGCACAAGTCAGATAGGTTAAATGTCGAGCTATGGGACGTCAACACCGTATTGGACTCTCAGTCGTGAGGGTCGACATCTCAGATGGATTGGCAGCTCAGTGGGTCGACGTCTAAGTGGGTCGAACGGTTTGACCTCAGTCGTGAGGGTCGACGTCCCAGTGGGTCAAACGGTTCGACCTCCCAGTGGGTCGAACGGTTCGACCTCCCAGTAGGTCGAACCGCTCAGGTCAGCACTTCGGTCGTTCGGTCGTTATAGGGACGCTCGATCGCTCGATCGAATGAAGGGGGTAGGGCCCACTTGGATGTGACAAAAGCTAGTAGGGTGCAGCTGCACGTCACTAGGGTTCGTTGCATTAAATGCATAGAGCTATGATGGGATAGAAAGGGACGCTCGGTCGTCAGAGGAACTCTCGGTCGTGCAAAGGGGCATGGCCTAGTTGGATGTGATGAAAGCTAGTAGGGTGCGGCCGCACGTCTACTAGGGTTCGGTGCATTAAATGTATAGAGCTGTGATGGGATAGAAAGGATAGAAATTTTGTATCTCTCGATGCATCCCACTTAATGATGGCACCTACTGTACCCTAGGGGTATATATAGGTAGTTTTAGAGGAGGGTTCGGTGGAACACATTGGAGAAATGTTGAGCAGCCATTTGTGAGAGACAACTTTGAGAGATATTGTTGAGAGCTTTTGAAGAGATCATTGTGTGCTTCTTCTTCGTTTGTGAAGAGAGAAGATTTGTATTTGTTGTTCCCTTTTGTAATAAAGCTCAATAGTGTTCTCTTGGCCGGCCGACGGCCTAAAGTTGTTATCTTTCTTAGCGCTACACATTTGTTTGGCTACTTATCCTTGTGCTCGGTCATCGACGATCTTGCTATTCTGCTGTGCTGTTCGTCGTCGACGCACAACACTATAAATACATTATCACTTGTTTGAAAGTTTGTAATGTTTGGTTCAGACCAGACACTGTACCAAGTTTATATGGTTTACTACAATAAAGACAATATCAGTCTATAAGATAATCTACTTTCTAACACACAAACACATGTTTCTTATTACAACCATCCATGAGTCTTCATGACACCCTCATAATTAAGAGCACACAAGGTATATGGTCCAATAAACTACGATGTGCAATTATATTTTCAAATAACATTGCTATATTTGAAGTTCTGAGTACTTCACATATGTATGTAAAACTCAAAACTCAAAACCAGGAAGTCCACAATAAAAACTCAAAAATCAAGTTTCCCAGTGGTCTTCATTGTTGTGCCCAAAACTACCTGCTTACACCGAAGAGATGTAGCGGGATAAGGCACTAACACAGCGGAATACACAGGATTGTCGGAGATTGAGGAAAATGATGAAATAACACAAGCAGAGCACGGATAAGATTGCTTTTAGACCGTGGACCAGCCAAGGGGAAACACCGATGAACTTTATTACGAAAGAGAAAGAGCAATACAAATCTTCTCTTCGCCCAACGAAGAAGAAGCACACAAGTCTCTCCCAAAAGCTCACAATACAATCTTTCAAAGTTGACTCTCACAAATGGCGGCTCTATCAAAGGTTATAATGTGTTCCACACAAAACCCTAACCTAAAACCCCCTATTTATAACCCTAGGTTACAAAAGGTGTTATCTAGGAATTCCTAAGAATACAGATACCGATAATTACGGCATCCGATCCAATCACCGTTCTATGCAATTAATGCTGTCGCACCCTAGCAGGCCATCACCGCATCATAGTGGACCACATCCAATGGGCTCCCTTCGACTGAGTGAACTTCCTTCTGTATTGAACGACCGAAGTGCCGGTCACGACCCTTTCCTCAGGATACCCGATAAGTACGAATCCGTATCAGGTATTACCGAAACTGCAGGTATGAAGAAGAAAAACGAGGATAGAGAAGAGAAGTACTGCTCGGAACAGAAAACTCCGTAGGCCACTACGCACATGCTGGGAAGTATAGACAATGTTCCAACCAAACAGACAACACAGACAACACAAGAACAATGTAGAAATAATCAAAAGACAACAATGGAAACTGATTGATTTTATTTAACATCATCAATATTACATCATATCTTTCTTTACAATATCCTCAAGTACAAAACCTTATATACATCACCTTACCACTCTCACTAAGCAAAACCCAAAAGGTATAACGCACTCCCACTCTCATCTCACTCGCCAACCCATTCTCAAGTACACAACCTTCACATTATGCTTCACTACTCCAACTCTCTGACACAACTCCTGCTATCAAACCAGTCCTAAAACCACAAGGTGGGACACATCACAGAGTGACCCAGTAGGAAATCTAACATCGCTAGTATGATCCAGTTTCAGAGTTGCTCAACACTACAAGGGTACTACCTATCCAAGAAGGGTGGTCTACAAACAGTAAGGTCACAGAGCTTATGAAAGTATTTATACCCTAACATGCATGCACTGAAAAGAGAACTTGAAGAATACGCATAAGTAGCCATAACATAACATGCAAGTGCGGAAAGGAACCATATGAACATGTTAACTTAGGGTAGTGTCATTAAAATTAACAGAGGTGCAGATCAACATGAGATAACAACATTAAAGTAAACAGAAGAACAAATAGACATAAGTTAACAACATTTATAATTTATAAGACAATCACTTTAAGTTATCAATTCACATGTTTGGGAACCCGTGTAAATAATAGGACACTTAAGGAGCAGGACTTCAACCAGGGCGGGTGAAAAGTGGTACCTCAACCAGCGACACGAGCACTGGAGGGGCCTCTCGTAATCCCTACCCGAACGGGGCTTTGTACGGGAGTGAGACAATATATATCATCTCGGTTTTTATTGGGACAAACGGAGCAAACCATCAATTACCGCATGGTGCATCACGAGTATGCCATCGGCCTCTCTAACTCTAGTCAACTCCCCTCACGGGAGTGACAAGCGAGTGCGAAATCTATCATATGTCCGCTCCTTAAGACCTACTCTTTATACGTGTCCCCCCTAAAACACACATCTAAAGCTTCAACCATTTAGAATGGACTGTAGACTCCAGATTCTTATCACTCTTCCTCACTCTCAATTTATGAATCAATTTATCGTTACTTTCATTTTGGCGGTCTCCATTACCACATTCACAGTTTCTCATTTCTTTCATAATTATGCCGATGTCGGGATTAACCACGAACATCGCATCAACAATTCATTATTGCCTCACATGTGTCCAAATAACAAATATAACATATGATTGCATCCTTCCTAACATTAAGGTTAGCATTATTGCCATTAAAGCTTGAGACATGAATATGGTACCAAAAATGCTTATAAGGAATATAGCATTAACATGAACATTGCATAATTAACATGGCATAATAGACATGTCTAACATGAAGATATTACCACCCCTAAGACATTAGCATGAACATTAGTATGGACATTATCATGAATATTACATGGAGTATAACACATGGCCATTAGCAAGGAACTAACATGTCTATTGATATTAACATGAACTAACATTAATATTAACATGGACTAATATGAAACATAGAAGTATTTTAACATAGAAGCATATTAATGTTAGCAAATTAATATGTTAACATATTAAGCTAACATGCTAAGGACATATTAACATTAGCACATGGACAAGGTAATGGTAGCACATGGAACATGTTGACTTGCATATTAGTATATAGACATAATTATAGATTAAATGTGATTACTAACATGAACCAACATAGCCAATGAATTTAATATAGAAACATAAGAATATATTAAGCTAACATGCTAACATCGAATAGAATATGTGAGTTCGCTAACATAATCATGGCATCATAAATCAAAAAGCTATAACATCTATTGAAGTGCTGGAAATAGCATTCAGTCTTCAAACAGTGCTATTTGCATTAAATTGCAGTTAGAATCTGAAGAAAGTGTCAACTACAAAGTTGTAGATATGACAGTTTTACAAACACCCACAAAATTTCAAAAAAGAATATGAAGTGTGTGATTTATGGTACTCAATTTAGTAAGAGATAGCAATTCTGCAGAAAAACAGATCAACTGTCTCAAATAAATCAATGTAATACTCATAGCTGCAATCAAATCTGGTAAATTGAATAACAGGAAAGTTGTAGATTATGAAGTTCTAATTTCCGTAATATCCTAAATCATCTAATTTCATTAAGTATTGTGGTCGTTATCATTGTTTTAATACAGGGTGTCAAAACTGGCTGAAATCTGATATGCTGCAAACAAAATCCTTTTTCTCCTAATATTGGAACTCTACATATATCAAATTATTATGGACATAGGGTAGAATTTCATGAGATACACTAACATAATTTTTTCAGCATTTTAATTATTCTACATTGATCAGTATACACAGATGAAGATATGGTATTTCAACAGAAAATCTGAAACAGAATCATGTTGCATCACAACCCAATTCCTACTAAACACTAATCCTAAAACTAATCCTAACAAGGATGTTAGAAAATCCTACCTCAACAAGTCCTTCTAATAGTCTTTGGCCCTTCTTCTCCTTGAAAAACTTTAAGTCTATCTCCTTCAACTCCCTCTCTTTCAATTCATCTTCAAAAATTGTTGGTGAAATGAGGATCTTTTGTGGTTCATGGTTGTAAGGAGAATCTCCTCTTTGTTTTGTTTTTGGAGGTGGAAGGAGAGGAGGTTAAGGTGGTGGAATGGTGGTGGGAGAGGTGGAGCTAAGGGAGGAGAAAGGAGGAGTGTGTGGCCCAAAGGAGAGAGAGGGAGAGAGAGAGAATGAAAGCATGAAAAATTCTCTTTTTCCTTTTCTTTTCTCAAAATTTTTCCCTTTTTAAATCTCATTCCATGGATGAATCATCCCTTAATCTCCTCTCCTCATGCCACCTAGCTTGGAGTTAGGTGGGATTCATCCTCCTAATGACACATAGTAAAGAGTTAGGTGAAAATTACTCTCTAAATGACACCTAGCAAGGAGGAGGTGGCAGGCATGGCAAATTAGGAATTTAATTTCTAAATAAATGAGAATACATGAATTAATACTCCATACCATCCTAATACATAGTATTTCATCCAAATAATTCATTTATATAATTCAAATGATTTCTAAAATTATTTTAAAAATAATTTAATTATTAGACAATTATGGAAAATTCATGAAAATACCCAAAAATCTCATACGTACAAATACATCAAAAAATACGTACATTATACTCGTATATATGGAAACAAGATAATACAGTGCCGAGCCATGTGTACGCGCTTTCATCCTTCGAGCCTCCATACGACCGTTCGACCGAACACGAACTCTAACAGCGTTACAAACCAACGACCCAATGCTGAATGTTTGACCCTCAGACCCGAACTGATGACCGAACGACCAACTGCGCTGTAGAAGCCAAATGCTCAGCATCCTCGTAACTGACTTGTGTAGAGTTAGATAAGTCGAATCCAAGCACAGTCGAGTTACCTCTGCACAAGATAACTCGTCTACACTACGACTGCTTCTCTTGCACTGAATCGAGACAACTTCTCCACAATTCTACACCTTGGTGAGATTCGAGACTCCATCCAACGGAAGACCCTCACTGTCCTTGGTAGAGCATCGAATGGTGTTCCCCCTTATTTTGCTCCGAAGAGCCAAATGTCCCGAAGGACCAACTGCTCTGCCGAGCTACGACTATCCTATCCTGGGACTGGCTTAACCCTTTCAAGTCACAATGCCCCTCAGGGCTACAACTGGCTCCACCGAGCCCAATACCCCTTCTTGGGGCCGAATTCAACTTCATCAAGGAACTACATTGAGAAAGTCCCAACAGTGCTTAAACTTAACTCCCGATACAACCTTCATCTGTATGTCTGCCAGTTTGTCATTTGTTCCGATCTTCAACAAGTTGATGTCGTTGTCTTCTTCTCCCACATAGTCCCTGACAAAGTGGTATCTCACATTGATATGCTTGGTTCGAGAATAGAAGACTTGATTCTTAGCCAAGTGCATTGCACTCGGGCTATCACAATGGACATCATACCATTCTTAGTAGACTGCCAGATCATCCATTGAACCCATCAACCATATCGCCTCTTTCACCGCTTCAGTCAATGCCATATACTCTGCCTTTGTAGTAGACAAGGCCACCGTAGACTGAAGGATACTCCACCAACATATTGGAGCGCAATACAGGGTGAAGACATAGCCTGTCATTGATCGCTTCCTATCTAAGTCACCTGCATAGTCGGAATCGACATAGCCGACAATGTGCAAACCATGAACACTTCGGCTATATGTCAGTCCGACGTCGAACACTTCGGCTATATGTCAGTCCGACGTCGACTGTGCCATTGATATAATGCTAGATCAACTGCACTGCTCGCCAGTGTTCTCTCCCCGGGTTGTGCATGTATCTACTCACTATGCTAACAGCATGTGATAGATCCAGTCGAGTAAATACCATTGCATACATCAAGGCCCCAACCACTTTTGCATACGGTACGCTCGTCATGAGCTTCTTGTCCTCTTCGTTTTTCGGACACTACGTGGCACTGAGCTTGAAGTGAGGTACACGCAGAGTAACTACGGTCTTCATCTTCTTACAGTCAAATCTCTGTATAACAGACTTCAGATAGCGACTCTATGAAAGATGAACAGTACCTCCACTTCGATCTCTTGTGATTTTCATCCCATGAATCCTCTGTGCCTCGTCCGGATCCTTCATCTCAAATGCAGAACTCAATTGAGTTTTTAATCTCCGATCTCCTCTTTATCCAATGAAGCTATGAGCATGTCATCGACATAAAGTAGAAGAAAGATGAGGGACCCATCAACCAACTTCGATAGAACACGCAATGATCATAGGGACTGCAAACATACCCTTGATCATCCGTCATAAAGGGTTTGAAATGCTTATACCACTGTCGTGGTGATTGCTTCAACCTATAGAGTGACGGCTTCCAATCGACATGCACGACCGTCATCACTCCCATAGCCATCGGGCTGAGCCATATATATCTTCTCTTCAAGATATCAATGCAAGAATGTCGTCTTGACATCCAGCTACACTAGTTCAAGGTCGAACTTAGTAATCAACGCCAACCCCGAATCGAGCAATGCTTCACAACAGGAGAGAACACCTCATTGTAATTGTTGCATTATCTCTGTGTGAAGCCCTTCGCTACGAGGCAAGCTTTGTAACGAACATCTCGTGATTTGACCCTATCCTTCTTGGTGTAGACCCACTTACGCCCAATTGTCTTCTTGCCCATCGGAAGCTCCACAAGATCCCAAGTATCGTTATTTGCCAATGATTCCATTTCTCCGTCCATTTCCCTTCTGAAGCCCAAGAAGATGGCTTTCTTGGCTCGAGCATCGAGTTTGTCTTCCTTCACGTCATAGTAGCTCGAACAGCCAAGCTTGAAGTGATCCATAGTTAGAAACTAGCTTTTCCGACCATACATCCAATGGATGTCTTCCTTCTAATGTAGTAGATGGTAGCTGGTTGACCAAGTATGTCGCGTACGCTAGGGGGTCTGGCCAAAACTCCTTTAATAGGTCATCAGTCGACAACATGCATCGAACTTCTCCAGCAAAGTTCGATTCATTCTCTCTGATACCCCATTCTACTACGGCGTACCAACAACGGTGTAGTGTCTTGTATCCCTTCTGATATGTAGAACTTCTCGAAGAGATCTAATCTATACTCTCCAACGTTGTCACTTCGGAGATGCCTAACTCGCCGACCAGTCTAAGTCTCGACCAACTTCTTCCACTCGATGAAAGTGCTAAGAACTTGGTCCTTCGACTTCAGCAGAAACACCCACACCATGCATGAGTAATCGTCGATGAACGACACAAAGTAGTGTTTCCCTCCCCATGAGGTTGTTCTTCTTGGGCTCCATACGTCGGTGTGTACATAGTCGAGCGCTCCCTTTGTACTGTGGATATCCGTTCCAAATGAAGCACGTGTTTATTTACCAAGCACACAGTTCTTGCAAAACTCGATCTTCCCAGTCTTGGCTCCTTTTAGACACCCCCAATGATAAGCTTATGCAACTCTAGCTTTCTTGCCCACATGATCTAGTCGCATGTGCTATAACATTGAGTCGTCCTACTCAGCCTACGAGTCAAAGCCACTGTGCCAGCTACGGCTGAACCATCCAAGTAATAGAGGTTGCCTTGGCACTTCTCCTTCATCACTATCATTTCTACTCTGGTCACCCTCAGAGCTCCATTTTCCATGGTCACTCGACAACCCTTGGCTTCAAGTGAACCGAGCAATATGAGGTTACCCCTTAAGTCAGGAACAAAGCATACCTCCTCGATGTCTCATTTAACACTGTCACCCATCCTCATCTGCACTGTCCCGACACCTACCTTGCTATAGGCTCGGTCATCGTCCAACAAGACTGTACACTTACCATCTTCCCTAAAGGTCGTAAAATACTCTCGATGTGGAGTCATATGGAACCAGCACCCTGAGTCGAGCACCCAACCATCTGATGTCACACCCTCTGAAGCACCGACCAATACATACTCCTTGACCTTAATGCCCTTAACGATGTTGGCAGTTGTGTCATGCTTCTTCTTTGCCTTGGGGCAGTCTCTACCCCAATGTCAACTTTCTCGAAAGAAAGCACATTGGTCCTTTGCCACCTTGCGCTGAGGGTGCCTTGTCTGGTCTCTGGACTTGGATCTGAAATATCCCCTTCGATCTCCACCCTTCTCAATTTTATGACCCCCTACGACTGTAAGAGCATCGCTCGAAGCTCGATTGTTGGTGTCCCCATCATTCTTCCTGAACTCATTGCTCATAAGAGCATTAAACACCTCTTTGAAAGTGATTGATTCCTTACCATAAGTAAAAATCGACACCAAGTACTCATATCTTCATCGTCAACTTTCACATCGACGTTCCTCAAGTCGGTAAGAAGCTTGTTGTAGTAGTCGTGGTGTTTCTTCATAGAAACGCCCTCGGCTATCTTCAAACCAAAAAGCTTCTCCTTCAAGTGTAGCCAGTTCTGGATGTAGTTCTTCATGTACTTGTCACTGAGCTCCTTCTAGAACTTGCTTGCACTTGTCTTCTCCATGTATGTGTATTTATTCCCCTTCGATAAATACAGGATGCAATCCGATTCAGGGATTTCCACTCCTGATCGGACATGCTCGTCGGCTTCTCGTCTAATGCGATATCTTGACTAAGTTGATTCAAGATATCAATGACTTCGCATCTCCATATATTGAAGTTGATCTTTCCATCAAACTTCTCAATTTCGAACTTCGTGTTAGACATGATAGTTGGAGAAGATGAAGAATACCCAGAAGTCGATGCCTTTGAGGAGTCATCATTGCTACCGCTACTCATCTTTGCCTTCTATGTTGATCTTCGATACCATACGGCTCTGATACCAATTTATTGTGCCCAAAACCACCTGCTCCCACCAAAGAGAAGTAGCGAGACGAGGCACCAATGCAGCAGAATACACAGGATCATCGGAGATCGAGGGTAAAGATGAAATAATACAAACAGAGCACATATAAGATTGCTTTTAGACCGTGGACCGGCCAAGGGAGAACACTGATGAACTTTATTACGAAAGGGAAAGAGCAATACAAATCTTCTCTTCGTCCAACGAAGAAGAAGCATACAAGTTTATCCCATATGCTCACAATACAATCTCTCAAAGTTGATTCTCACAAATGGCAGCTATCTCAAATGTTACAATGTGTTCCTGATCGTATCTAGATGTACTAAGAAAACAATGTAGTTTTACCGCAAGCGCACGGTTAAGTGGTGAGCGGGTATCGAATCACGGGGAGGACTGTTGGTATTATCTTGGTTATGTAGCAAGATTGAATGATGGTGAAGGAATGTGTATGTCAGAAACGTGTAGAAATATCGGTAAATTCAATTAATAATAATGCAGAGGACTAGGGAATTCCCCATATAGATTTTCGAGTATCAATGTGAATATGAACTCCTAATTACTTACTCTTGGTTTAGGGTGAAATTATCGCAACTATGTTGTGAACCGGTGCATGCTCTCGCGCTACGCAATTCTATAATAACTCAAGCTAGAACCTCGCTATCACGCACGTATATTTTAAATTATTAGCATTAAGATCGACAATATAATTCAATTCTCGGTCAAGTTCACCGTCATGCAACGTGAGTTCGAATGTAGATTATGATGGTTCGTATTCGTCTTACCGTTAACTAACGAATATAATATAGAAATATAATAAAGATGCTAGCTATGGTCGCTCTCGCGAACCAAATCTAAGATATCCAAATTATAAATCTAAATCAAATATCTAGGGCTTCCTATATCTAGGGCTTCTTACAGATCAAGCTACTCTCTCGAGCTCTCAAGATCTAAGTAGAAATCTATAGCTATTTGTAGTAGATCGATCATAATCTAACCCTAAAATATGTTTAGCAACAAGGGTTTTCAATAAATTTCACATATCAATCTTTAAATCCATAGGGTTCATCCATTTGCCCTAGAGCAAAGAGACTACTCACAAATATTCATGATCAAAGCAATAGAATTCATGGAGACAATGGAAATCATCATAGAAAAGAGAATTAAACAAGAAATAATCATAAAAACTAAAAAGAACAAGAGTTTAGACAAACCAATGAATCCCAAAGCTTCAATCTAACAAGATAATTAAGAACTAGAATTCCAATCAATAGTAATAGCAAATAAAAGTTGTGTATTTTCTCTTTTCTCTAGCCGTATCGTCTCTCTCCGTTGGCAGCTATTAAAACTCTCTATTTATGCTAACTCAAAATCATATGAAAAAGCTAACCAAAATACCATTTACCCTAGACAAACCATAGCTTTCAGATTCTGGGCCGGCGGCTCACTCGACCGAGTGGAAGTTTCACTCGGCCGAGTGGAACTCTCTGTAGAAAATCTCCAAAATTCGATGCTCTGTATCTTCTGGCCACTCGGTCGAGTGGTCGGCTCACTCGGTCGAGTGAGATCTCATACAGGAATCTTCAAAATCAGCGGTCTTCTTCTATTCGGTCGAGTCGTAGTTTCACTCGGTCAAGTGACTTTGACGAGCTTCAAGGATTGGGCTTGGCCGGTGTCAGTCTCACTCGGTCGAGTGGTCTGATCCACTCGGCCGAGTGAGCTGGCTTTGTAGATTCTTCTTCTTCTTCTTTCCTTCCCCTTCCTCTTCTCTTCCTTTCGCTCCTTCTTCTTGTCTCGCACTGTAAGCTTCTCGATATAATCGCCATTGATGCTCCGGCACGCGTGCATATGCTCATAGCTCCAGTTTTCTTCTGATTTCTCCATATTTACAGAAAATCCAATAAACTACAGAAATAATGAAATTCATCGAGAAATCATCGTTTAAGCTTCGAATTTGCAATATGGGAAATCGATATGACATGGAAATATACAGAAATAAAGTGTAAAATATGAGCATATCAAAATCCTTCAAGCTCACCTCTTACTCGTCCTCGAGAAAGATAAGTAAAAAGCAAACTTGGCGAATAAAATAAAGAAAACTAAATCATTGAAAAGAAACCAAAGAAAGGGAATGCTAGATCATTCTTTCAGAACTCGAATTCACTCACTCAAGTGCACCAATAAGGAATATAAGCACACTATCATTTTTATTTCAATATCATTTCATATTTGATACACTTGATATAAAAAATGGGAACAACATGAATTTTATGAAATACGAAATCATTTTAACGTTAAACATCGTCTAAGGCATAGAAAACGATATACATATTCTTAGCCAACACACTTTTCAATTGACTGCTTCTATTTGGAGTATAAGAGATATCACACAATTCATACATACAAGAATAGAAAGATGTGGTCTCATGAACTTCATGTCCATTTTTCAACTCATAGGTGTCTTCATAATCAAAGCTATCTCCATGAGTATTAGAGATTACCTAGCCTTGGTAGTCATGCACATATAAGTAAGCACTCTCTCACTTATCATCGGATTTTCTCCCCCCAAGCTTATCTATAAGCGTAATGGCATCAAATATAAGGAATATGGCTTTTCCCAAGTATTGTAGCTCCAGAAAAGAAAAGTAGAGGAAAGAAAAGAAAGGATATTTACAAGATAAGAGTTGTGTATATACATATTTTTTCTCCTTTTGTCTTTTCTTTTCTTTTCTTTTTCTTTTCCTTTTTTATTTTTCTTTTGTATTTTTTCCCCTCTTTTTAAATCCATATATACACAAGTATAACATCCAAAGAAATATTGTTTTTGTGTTTTTTTGGAATCATGGAGCTTTTTGGCTTTTTTGGTGAATTGGGAAAGATGCTGAAATAAGAATCACTCCAGAGGAGAATTTCCAATGATAATATGTATAGAAATATTTTCATGATATGTGGAGAAAGAATAAATAGTATCACTCAGTTCACTCTTTGTATGTGCATAACTACTTCGGTAGGGTAATGTCTTCTACTCAGTTTAATTTCTAAAAGCAGACTAATCTACTCATATCAAATGGCATTTAATTCATTAAACCAGAAGATTTCACACACAATTCATGCATACAAGAAGTGATATAGATATGAAAGCAGTATTCCAAATATAATGCAGTCAATGCATGAATCTTGGTGTTTTTTCTACGAATATCATATAATAATGTAATTCTTAGACAAGCCAACGTTAAAATTCATTAATAAACATTAAATATCATATTGGAAGTTCTTTTTCTCACGTGCACACAAATATATCGTAAATGACAGTAGGAATAAAGACAACATATTGGCAAAAGGATATGTGCACAGGTAAAGTGGGGTTCAAGCTAAATTCATCATAGCGAATTCATCTCTAGCAAAGAAAGTAAAACAAATAAGGATAAAGTAAAAACTAACTATATATACATGCAAGCACTCTAAAAGTAAAGAAAATATGATGCATGGTAAATAAGAAAAAAAATGAAAAATGAAAAAGGTGTGAAAATAAGTGGAAAATGAAGAAATATGAAAATAAAAGTGAAAATAAAAGTGCGTGAGTACACTTACTCCCTAAGCTAAACATCACATTGTCCTCAATGTGCAAAGTGTGATACACAGACATATAAGATATAGGTGGGTGTGTGTGGATGCGATAGTGATGCAAAATGAAAGAAAAGTAAAAAAATAAAATCCTAATGCATATATATATGATAGATGATAAAGATATGCAAGTCAAGCGTGCAAAATGATGGTAAGAATGCAAAGGTGGTCAAAACATACTCTCCCTCAAGCTGTAATATATAGTGCCCTGAAAAGGTGAAGACATCGGGACATACAAAATAATTGGGAGAGATGTGAGCAAAATATGTCAGGCATCAGTGTGAAGTGCCTACAGAGGTGCATCACCATTATCTCCCTGTGGTGGGGATGGTGGAGGGGCTGGTACTGCTGTTGCTGCAAATGGCTCAAAATCTGGTTTAGCGTCTATTGAATAATAGGAATGTGGGCAATATGGGGCTGCTGGGTAGCAATGGCCTGGGTGAGGGCTCGAAAATCAACTCTAATCCCAGATACTATAGACTCGACTGTGCGTAAGTGCAAATCACTGTCATTAGTAGTGGAAGAAGAGGGTCATGTACGTGTACGGGATGTACTCCCTTGGCCTCCAAAAATGAGTGGAGCAAAAATAGGGGGTGTGTGTGGAGCGGGGCTCACAACAGGATGCTCGGCCTCCAGGTGAGGCTAAGACACATGTATGCTCTTAGATGTAGGTGCAACAGATGGTATGATAGGAATATCGACAGAAGTGGAGGAGGTTGCAGAGGTCGTGGCAACAGATGTGGTGACAGACACCACGACACTCTCTGAAAATACTGCGACAGTGGAGACGGGAATATCGACGGGTGTGGATGTGAATGCAGAAGATATGATCACCCAGACGTCAGGGTCTCAAGTGATGAAGGGATCTCCACAGATGAAGGAATAGACGACTAAGTACTCGAAGTGATAGAGGCTCAGCATTCTCAGGAATGATAAGAATAGCTCCAGACATGACAATGAAACTCTCAGGAATGGAAGTGAACATCGAACCTTCCGAATGATAGGAATAGCACCAGACATGATAGCATTCTCTGAGAAGGTACATAGTGAAACTCTCAGGAACGGGATACTGTTGTTGCTCATCATCATGCTCTAGCACGTAGACAAGTGGAATGAGAAGGTACATAGGGAACCTCCACTCAGCACCTGCTGGTTCTACATGAGTCCGAACAGGGTTCGGAAGCACGATATAATCTACATAGAAGGGACCATGGAGCTAGACCCAATGGCACTGACCATGTGCTCGGATCATTTACATACGGGTCAAAACATAGTTTGTAAAAGAAGTAGGCCTCGTAGCGAGGTGCAGATCACTAGGAAACTGGATGTCGAAGATATAGGCCGGTATAATAATAAGACTGCCACAAATATCACCTTGGTGGAGGCAAGCGTGGAAAGAATGCGGTCGAAAAACCAACTAGCTACCTCATTGGATATGGCAGGAACTAAGACGTCCCCCCATCCTTGAATGCTCTCTCCCATGACATAGCCCATATGATAAATAGCTCAGGTGTGGACATCGTCCTGACCTCTGGCCTAGCTAGTATGGTGGTCGTCAAAAGACGATGTGCGAGGCGTAGGCCGGGGTGGACTATCGATGAGGCCTTCGCCCTACTAGGGTCGAAGTGTGGGATGCCTGTGATCAGCTCCCAAAATGCATTATCAAAAAAGATGGAGGGGATGTGATGACTAGGGCCAAATGCCCTATCAGGGTCTGGGACTGGGGGCCAGTGAAAATAAGCTCAGGCCATGGCGTGAGTGATCTCACTCTCACGATCCATGAGTATGAAAGAGTAGCCCCTAGGAGTCCTACGAATAGAACTCAAGACCTTAAGTTTCGGTCGAACGTAGGTGTTCGCCGACACCGAAAAAAAGTTGCCCCAACCAACGTTATCATAAAGCTAGTGCAGGCCCTGAAATACCCCAAGGCGCTCTAGTGTAGGAATGTGAGCGAACGTAGTAGGAATGATCTAACGTTTGGAGATCCACTCAAATTTGGCACAGCGTGTGTCATCTCTGAAAGTGATCCCATATGTCTCTATGGGTAGAGGTGGCTGTGCTAGTGGTGCAGGTGGTGCAGGCAGTGCAGGGATGGGGTCGCTATGTGGTGGAGGAGGTGCTGTCCAAGAAGGAGAAGTGCCAGGGTCACCGGTCCTCTTCTTCTTGGCAGCAAGCTACCTGCCCCCAGATCGAGTCCGTGGATGCATGGTGTAATGCCATGAATATGGAGCACTCTACGAAAAATATATGAATATAATCGCTCTAAAATAAAGTGAAACGAGTGTACCAAGCGAGTGATGCGACTCCCAAGCAATGCCCAAAAGTGTAAAATGATTCCTCAAAGCATCTACCTCCCAAATGCCCGCAATGAATCTCCTCCAAGCTTTCCTGTTGCACAAAAAGTTAAACTAGCATTGAAATTTTGAATTACTTGGGGTAGATCAAGAAAATATGGAGATTAATAGGGTTAATTGGGATTTGGGGTTGAATTAGGGCTTACGAGAGGTAGGAGAAGAGATGGGACGCAAATTGGGGTTTGATGGAGGTGTGAGTGGTCGGAGGTGGCCGGAGTAGTGTGGCCGGAGGTGGCAGGAGGTAGCGGCATGGTTGATTCGGGCTATGGCTCGATCGAGTCGCTTGGGTTTCAGAGGGAAGGGGATTTGGATGCTATCGATTTGAGAAGTAGCTCGGTCGAGCACATTTTCCACATTTATATCGAGCTGCTGACTTAGGTCACTCGGTCGAGTGACTTACTTTGGTCACTCGGTCGAGTGACCCAGAACGACAGAGGCAATCAATTTTTGAGGGTGCAGCTAGTTTGAGTGACTTGACCGAGTGAGATGAGTCACTCAGTCGAGTCAAAAGATGAGACAGAACATCAATTTTAAGATTTTTGCTACAGTCGGTCAAGTGGGCTAGTCACTCGGTTGAGTGGGCTAGTCACTTGGTCGAGTGAACTAGTCACTGGGTCGAGTGAAGATGCTTCATAGAGCTTTGATTTCTTAGGTTCTGCTACTGGGATCCACTCGGTCGAGTGACATAGTCACTCGGTCGAGTGGTATAAATTTACAGAGTTGAGTTTTTATACTTCCCTAATCAGTGTTCTCACTCGATCGAGTGACAGTCTTACTCGGTCGAGTGAGTGCTTCACTCGGCCCAGTGGGGTTAATTTTCCAGCTCCAGGTTTATGTTGTTCTCCATTTTCTTTCTCGCTTTCATTCTTCAAATTCATCCTATTTTTCTCGTTGAAACTCCTCCATAGCATGGGTCTCTTTCGTCATATGTGCTCTCCATTGGATTGGCATCCTCATGGTCTTCTCCCTGCAGATAAAACATAGCCAAATATCAGAATTTTTCCTAGTTTTCATCTATCGAATATTTTCTAAATTTAAACAAATTAAAAACTAAGAATGAACTAAAACTAAGATAGAAATATTGAGTTGCCTCCCGATAGGTTCTCGTTTATAGTCTTGAGCTCGACCCCGCATGATTTACGTTCAGCACATGATATTCGACGCATAGGAGATGTGTGTGTCAAATTTGGCTAGGAGACCGATGGGCTTTAAACGCTCAATGTTTTCTTGCTTGGTCTCATCATGTAGCGTCTCCTTTTTCATAATGGTGGGAGTTGGTTCCCTTCATGCTTTGCTTCTAGCCTTCAAAGGCTTTGTGGTCTTCTTTGGTGATATTGGAGTCTTCACAGGTGGCATGTGCTTTGAATGCTTCCCAGAAGAGAGTTTTCATATCTCTCTTATCCTAACGACGTTAGCGTAGTTCTCCTCTTTGTTGGTGAGAGGGTCATGATGTCTATAATTTGAGAACACTTTTCAGAAATTGGCTCCCCATCAGAATCCTCCATAAGCAAGGTCTTGATTGTGTAAGGCGTGGCTTCTTCAATGACTCTTCAAGTAGGTCAACGTAGTCATTCTCTTCAATTTTCGACCGATTCCTCATAGATATGGGAGATGGAATTCAACCTCAATGTTCCCAACGTTGAGTGACAATGTTCCTTCCTGCACATCTACAATGACTCCAGCTGTGGCCAAGAATGGGCACCCAAGAATAAGCGATGTATCTCCAACCTCTTTTACATCCATAATGACGAAGTCACATAGCATGCAAAGGCCACCCGGTATTTGCAATGGCACATTTTCAGCTATCCTAACCGGTCTAGTGATGCATCCGTGAGCGAGTTGTATCTTCATATCAGTGGGCTTCAGATTGGTCCCCGTATTCAGCTTCTTGAACATGGTGAGGGGCATGAGACTGACACTCGCCCCCAAATCAACTAGAGCTTTCTGAAGGGGGACTCCGCCTAGTGTGCATGGAATTCTGAAGCTACCGGGGTCCGTGAGCTTCTTTTCCCCCTTGTCCTTGTTGATGAACCATGTTCCTTATTTGGCTAATTTGCATACGTCGGGATCTCAATAATGGCGTCTAGGAATGGGATGTTTAGGCCAATGCCACTCAAGCACTCTAGAAAGCGAGCAAATTTTTTCTCCAACTTAGCTTTTGCCAACCTGTGAGAAAATGGAATAGGTGGCACATAAACTCTCTCTTTCTGGGCGTTAACATTTTCAGATTTATCATCTCCATCAATGACCACTATGGGTCACTCAGATTCTTTATCTCTGTCAATCTTAACCAGGATAACTTTTTTGTACGATGGATCATGACGTGCGTCGTATCCTTCATGCCTCTAGTAGTCACCGCCACTTCTGCCTTAATGTGGCAGGTATTGCTCCTTGGTTTTACTTCCGGTTGTGCCGATAATTGGTTTTGGGCTCTAGCCAACATAGTCATTTATTCTGCCAACAGTGCGATGACGGTGTTGAGATTTTTCTGGCCCCCTAACAACTCGGCATTAATCTTCTCTTGTGTAGCCATAACCTCCTCAACCTTTGTCTCATGTGCAGACTTTTGTGTTGCCTACTGTGGGTTTTGCGGCTGCTAACTCTGATTATAACCGGGGGGTCTATATGGCCCCGCCTACTGCCTCTGCTGAAATTATTGCTGCTATGGTAGCCTCTGCTGATATTATGGCTGCTGAGGTGGTGGGCGAGCTTGTTGTTGCTGGGGTGGTTGTTGTTGATGAGGGTTCAGAGCTCCACTATTGTTTGCATAAGAAAATATGGGGTGAGTCTTCCAAGCTGGATTCTCCCAAGATGCATTGCTTCCACTCCTATGCTTATAATCTGAAATATATTGAACCTGCTCCACAGGTTCCTCATTTGCTTCAGCTCCAACATACATGACTTGGCCTTGACCTTGCCAGTCACTCATACTCCCACCGGATGATGTATCTTGAGCGCTAGACGGCTCACTCGACTTCTTCTCTATTCTCTCTACCATACAAGATAGAGCTTCAAACTTCCCGGGCCACTGCTTTGGCCTCATAATTTCTAGCCAACTTTGATGATAATGATGATTGGCCTCTCTCATTGGTCCATTGTTGATTATTGGTGGCCATCTCCTCAAGTACTGTCGTGGCCTCTTTAGGAGTCTTTGCTAAGATCACCCCATTACCGGTGGCATCTATAATCATCTTCGTGTCTTGTTTCAATCAATTATAGAAGCTATGGATCAACTCCCAGTCATCAATAATGTGGTAGGGGCATTGGTGTTGAAGATCTTTGAATCGCTCCCACACTTCATATAAAGATTCCCATGGTCCTTGCTTAAATGACATCAAAGAATTCCTCAATCTGACAGTCTTTAATGATGGATAGAATTTATTAATGAAGGCACCCGCAATATCATCCCATGTAGTGAAGGTACAGTTCGCCTGTGACCTTAGCCTATACAAAGCTTTGTCCTTGAGTGTAAAAGGAAAAGCCATAGACGGATGGTATCCTATGATATGTTGGTAACCTAAAAAGTAGCGCACTTTGTCAAGAACATCTGGATATGATAATGTGGATTCTCATGCGCGTGCCCATAGACGGATCTTGTTGCATTACAACTAGTCCTGTTTCAGCTCAAATTTCTTGTCAGGTGGCACCTCTAGCATAAGAATGGATGATGTCGTAGAGTTGTTTGGAGTAAGCTGGTCCCGAATAGAAATAACTCTGACATTCCTCGTAGTATTATTCTCAGGTTCCATCTTGCTATCCTCTAGAAAATGCCTATTCTCTGCTCTGAGTTTCCTTGTAGTTTGCTCAATTTCGGGATCAAAGTATGTCAAGCTGTCAATGGCCCTTGAGCATGTGTTCATGCACAGAGAAAGAGAATCTGCAGAGAATGTTAGCACAATATAAGAAAAGAAAAAGTTACCAAGAAAAAGTACCGTTGTGTCCCCGGCAATGGCGCCAAAACCTTGATCGTGTCTGGATATACTCAGAAAATAATGTAGTTTTACCGCAATCATACGGTTAAATGGTGATCGGGTATCGAATCACGGGGAGGACTATTGGTATTATCTTGGTTATGTAGTAAAGATTGAATGATGGTGAAGGAATGTGTATGTCACAAACATGTAGAAATATCGGTAATAAATTCAATTAATAAGAATGCCTAGGACTAGGGAATCCCCACTATAGATTTTCGAGTATTAATGTGAATATGAACTCCTAATTACTTACTCTTGGTTTAAAGTGAAATTGTCGCAACTATGTTGTGAACTGGTGCACGCTCTCGCGCTACACAAGTTTATAATAACTCAAGCTAAAACCTCGCTCTCGCACAAGCCTAATTTGAATTATTAGTATTAAGATCAACAATATAATTCAATTCTCGCCCAAGTTCACCGTCGTGCAATGTGAGTTCGAATCTAGATTATGATGGTTCGTATTCGTCTTACCGTCATACAGACGAATATAATTATAGAAATATGATAAAGGTGCTAGCTTTGGTCGCTCTCGCGCAACAAATCTAGGATATCCAAATTATAGTTCTAAATCAAATATCTAGGGCTTCCTATAGATCAAGATACTCTCTTGAGCTTTCAAGATTTAAGTAGAAATCTCTATCTATTTGTAGTAGATCGATCATAATCTAGCCCTAAAATTAGTTTAGCAACAAGGGTTTTCAATAAATTTCACATATCAATCTCTAAATCCATAGGGTTCATCCCTTTGCCTTAGAGCAAAGAGACTACTTGTAAGGTCCCTGGCTATGAGGAAAAAACTAGAGGGGAGAGGGGGATTGAATAGTGTTTATACAATTTAAAATGATAATTACACCAAATTAAATTCCTAACCAACAATTAATGCGGATAAAAATAAACCCTAAAAATGAAATAATGCAAACACAATGATGTTTCAAGGGTTCGGATTACCCAGGTCAACTCCCAACGTGTTCCCGGTAATCCTACGTCCCTTCCACCTGGATATCACCGGATACTCAAGTTAGAACACTAACTTGAGGTTTCCTTTAAAACCCACTTGTAGCAATCCTACAAGTGAAATTGAAGTACACTCGATGTCCTTGACTTCTACAACTTGGGAGTAAGCAAAACACTCTCACAACCCGAGAGTAAATCAAATAACGAAAGTTATGAAATATGAAATAACAACACTTACAATCACCTATGCCTTGAAGTAGAACTTGAAGGAGAGTGTGTTGTGTTGAAGTCTCTCTTGGAAGAGAGGAAAGCCCTTTCTATTGACAGCACCAAATGCCTAGAAGATTTCTCTTTGGTTCTAAGTTGGAGAGCAAGAGATTGAAAGATAGGAATTCTAGGGCTTTAGGATTTTTAGAGCTTTGATCTAGGAATATTAAAAGCTTGAATGGTTGAGCAAATGAGTAACCTCTCAATGGAATAGTAGATGCTGCCTTTATAGGTTTTTCAAAACCCTTAAATAGAATCCCAAAAAAACCCCTTTGAAATCCATGGAGAAAAACCCGACGGATAGAATTTGCACACGCAACAGTCGAATGTTGAACAAAACACAGTCGACTGCTGCACTGTGTCAGAGGGTAGGTGAAAATTCAAACAGTAACTTACCACATGGATTGTCGACTGATGAAAAGAAGACAGTCGACTATAAATCCAACATGCGACTGTAATTCCTTCTACAGGCAACTAGGCGCAATATGGGTAAGCTGAGAAAGTCTTGGAAAATTCTGGGAAGACAGGACCTACGACTGATGTGGAACACACATGCGCCTATGCCATGGGCAGGCGACTATGAAACCAACATCAGTCGACTGTCACAAATCCTGACATTTTCCAGAGAGTTGAGTCTACAGAGAAGCTCAAAGACAGACGACTGTTGAAGCATTGACAGTCGACTGTGCCATTAGACAGTCGACTGTAAATACAACATCAGTCGACTGGCACTAAAATGTTCAACATTCCAGAGAGCAAGTTCTGCAGAGTAATCATGGACATGCGATTGTTGAAGCATTTACAGTCGATTGTGCATTGGACAGGCGACTATAAATACAACATCAGTCGACTGGCCAGATGAAGCTGAGAATGATCTTTGGGCTGAAGATAGACATGCGACTGATTAACAAATCGGAGTCGACTATCTCCTAGACAGGCGCCTGTAAAATGTACAACAGTCGCCTGAGAGAGTTAAAGCTTAGAAATCCCAAAAATCAACTAATTAAGTATGTCCATAATAGGCGACTGTTGAACAACTCACAGTCGACTGTTTTTATACAGGCGACTGTAAAACGTTCAACAGTCAACTGTTGAAATCACAACATGCACATTCTTGAGAACTATGAATTGGAGCCTAAGGAAAATTGATCTAATGACTTCCTAAGACTGAAATTAAGATGTGAGTGTGCTCCAACATATTCTACTTCTAAGTTACATACTAGAAGAGAAAACAAAGATTACATTTATAGTCTCTCTCTTCTATCCAAAGTATGAGCTTGAAGTCTTCTAGGAGCTTCAATCACCATCTTTGATCATCCAATACACTTTTCTTGCTTTCATTGATCTTTGAGTGGCATCCATTGCTTATTGATATTCAAGATATGCTTAGACAATGGATTAGCTGCAAATAGTGGATTAGTCTCAAGTACTTATGTTTGCTCATCATTAACACCAAGTAGGGAGAAGTCCAATACTCAACATTGTCCCCCCTTTTTGATGATGATAAACAAACATGAACAAAAAGATAAATAATTGTGTTCAAAGAAAACTTACTCCCCTTACATAGATGCCAATCAAGTTAGTCAATAAATATAAGGGCATCTATTAATCAATTGAAGCAAATAATTAAGATATATATATGAATGCCATGATTTTCTTGAAATCTTGAAATCTAGGATTTTATAATCCACGTTCATTATATCTTACTCCCCCTGAATCTAAGGCAAATTCAATCTTAGATTCAAGTTTAGAATTAGACTTTACTTAGCACATAATTTTGATATGTTTATTTCTCTTCCCCTATGGAATTATCCAAAATGTGGGAGTAGAATAACAATAACAATAGTCTAAATAAGTACTAAAACAATCATGAGAGTCTAAAGATAGGATGTATATCAAAAGTGATGCCAACAAATTTTCGGATAAAAACTAATCACAAAGGGGCATCTCATTGATATACAAACCAAAAAGCTCATAAAACACAAGAAATATTTGTTGACTAAAGGAATGAGAATCTAATATCAACATTACAAGCCAAATGAGAAGAATGTCTCAAATCACATCATGTATATGATATAGCATATAAAGAGACAATTTCACAATTTTCACACAATTAACATTAACAATGAGACAGAGTGTGAAATAGAATATGAAGTAAATGCATTTTCATATATATCATCCAAAAGATACAGAAGTACAAAATACATCTATAACTCCATGTACATCAACAAAAGTGATGATCAACATACAAACATAAATCATCCATACATCACTTAAAACAACAAGATACAGATAGACACTTAAACCATACTAACACAAAAAAATCCTAAGGTGAGTCTATCCAATGCAGCATCAGTCAGAATCAGTCAATCTGGATGACGGATGGGTTTGAAGGGCGACCAGATTGACAGAACATCAGTCTAGTGGAGTGACGAATCGGGTACGCACGAGCCTTCTGCTTGGATGACGACGAACCAAGTACGGGAGACTCAATGTGAACATGCACAGAGAGCTATATAGCTGTAGACAAAGGCACAAAGCCTGGAGGAGGAGGGACAACCGAATGGGAAGTATCCTCGGAGGGAGGAAACATGGCCTGGAGTGTGGTCGGAATGGGAAAGCCGTGATGAAGGAACGACTTATACTTAAGCTCGAGAAGAAGCAAAAGCTTCTTATCCATGTTAAAAACTTGCTCTTCGAGTGACGAAATTCGGTCACACATCTTAGCAAGGAGAAACTCATCCAGTGGAACCGACAGTGGAGAAGAGGGTGGCTGGTCAGCAGGAGGAGGAGTGGGTTCAGCGATGGTGGCTGAGGGAATATGGTCAGCAACGAAGATACCCAAATACTCCCCTGAAGACGGTGGACTTGCTGGTTCTATGAATGTCCATCGAAAGAGACTAGGGTACAAACGAACGATAATCGACGAAGATACCTAATCCAAGAGGAGAACGACGGAGAAGGAGACAAGCGACCAAGCAATCGAAGGATCAGAAGGAGAGGTCAGAGACTGGAGCTTCGAATCAGAGAGAAATCGACAGCAACAGTAGATTTTGAAATGAGGAAGACGAGGGAACTGAGTCGGATGAGAGAGAAAATTACTGAAAAACGACGGTTCCCGAAGTTATATGAGGAAATCCAAAGAATCTGGGCAGTTGGATCGAAAAATCGACGGCTCAGATCAAGTTAACGAACTGCCATAGTAGTTGACAGTCGACTGATGAACAATCATCAGTCGACTGGTTGATAAGTTAGAAATAAGCTTGGTTTACCAAACAGTCGACTGTTGGGTAATTCACAGTTTCCTGTCGGAGAGACAATCGACTGTAACTTACACATCAGTCGACTGACAGAGAATTTAAAAAATGATGATAAAAACAGAGACTTCTGAAGATTTAGACAGGCGCCTGATGACCAAATTGCAATCGCCTGTCGCAAAGACAGTCGACTGTAAAATCTTCATCAGTCGCCTGTGCAAAAAATACAGTCTGTTGTATGAGAAAGTAGAGTTTTGTAGTCGATTGTCGAAGAAATGACAGTCGTCTGTCCTGGTCCAAAAATACACAGTGAGGTTAAAATCCAGAGGATAGAGACATCTCACCCTAGGACCTATACTCTAACACAAATCTAATCATGAAATCAATATCAAACTATTATAGATTCACGTACAAAACTCGTAAATCAATCCAAACTAAGATCTGAAATACATCTCTTAAAAAAATATGCGAAACATATAATTTATCAAATGAAGAGAAGTAAAAATGATGATATGAGTTCAAGCATGATGTAACATGAGTGTGTGAACTCCAACAATTTAGATTCACTCGTAATCCCAAATTCTCCACGCAACCTCACAAATGAATCTTCTTTAAGAGGTTTAGTAAAGATGTCAACGATTTGTTTCTTGGTTTCAATGTACTCTAAGATGATGTTCTTCTTAGCTACATGATCATTAATAAGATGGTGTCTCACATCTATGTGTTTGGTATAGGAGTGATGTATCGGATTCTTGAAAAGACAAATAGCACTTTGGTTATCAACCATGATAGGACAGGTATCACAATTGACACCATAGTCCTTAATAGTGTGTCTTATCCAAAGAACTTGTGCACATGCAAGACCCGTGACGATATATTCCACTTCAGTCGTAGACAATGTACCGAGTTGTTTCTTGGAAAACCAAGAAACTAGGGAATTTCCTAGAAAATGGCAAGTGCCACTAGTACTCTTCCTATCAGATTTGCATCCGGCAAAGTCGGCATCACTATTTGAGATTAACTCGTATGTGCTAGACTTAGGGTAAAGTAACCCATAATCTAGTGAATGATTGCGGAAAGGAAAATTCGTTTAACCGCAATCAAGTGTGACTCCTTAGGTCTAGCTTGATATCTAGCACATAGGCATATGGAAAACATGATATCGTGCCTACTAGCAGTTAAGTAAAATGAGCTACTGATCATACCTCGATATAGACGAACATCTACATCTTTTCCGTTTTCATCCTTGTGTAGATGGGTTGTCGTACTCATAGGGGTCCTTTTGCTTGAAGACGATTCCATCCCGAATCGCTTGATAAGCTCCCTGATGTACTTGGTTTGATGTATGAAAGTCACATCCTTCATTTGCCGAATTTGAAGTCCAAGAAAGTAGTTGAGCTCACCCATGTGGCTCATTTCGAATTCATCCTTCATAGTCTTAGAAAATTCTTGGCAAAGATTAAAGTTAGTAGAACCAAATATAATATCGTCTCCATAAACTTGAATTAAAAGGATGTCATTTTCATAATCCTTAATGAAAAGAGTTGAATCAACTCCATCCATTTTAAAACCCTAAATCCAAAAGAAAGGGTTTGAGTCGATCATACCAAGCTCTAGGAGCTTGTCTCAACCCATATAACGCTTCCTTAAGTTTGATAACATGCTTTAGAAAATTTTCATGTACGAAACCGGGTGGTTGAGAAACATAAACTTCTTCATTAACAATTCCATTTAAAAACGCACTTTTAACATCCATTTGAAATAATTTAAAATTGTTGTGAATGGGTATTTATTGGGTTGATGAGTTATTGGGCCAACCTAAGTGGTTGGGCCAATACCCACTTGTATTCTCCCCTTTGGCTATAAATATAGACTTGAGGGCTCTCCCCTCAGTAGTTGATTCATAACATGTTATCAGCACGAGTCTCTAAAAATTTTTTTCCACAAATTTTTTCCGTTCGTTGCGAAGGCGAAGGCGAAGGTGAGACGGGAGATCCACGAGCGCGGTGCAAGTCTTCCTTCATCAAGGGTCGTCATCCGCGTAGGGCTTCGAGCAACCATCGCTATATCCGAAGGACGGATATAGAGGTAAAAACACTAAAAACGATATTTTTAATCATACGTATGATTACCCCTCCCCTAGATCTCACAAGATCATCGTGGGGATTCATCGTCGCCTTGAAAACGACGGATTTTCCATCCCAAAAACCCAATTTTTCGGGTAAAAACTCAATTTTTAGGGACAAAACCCTAATTTTGATCTCTCCGGCGGCTAGCCGTCGCCGGAAACCCCCCCTCACCGGAAACCCCCCACCCCTCGCCGGAAAACCCCACCCCCCCTCCCTGGCCGCCTCCCCTGCAGGGGGCGGCGGCCCCCGTGGCCGCCTCCCCCTGCAGGGGGGGCGGCCCCCTTGGCCGCCTCCCCATGCAGGGGGGCGGCCCCCGCCGCCGCCCCTGCAGGGGGCGGCGGCCCCCGTGGCCGCCTCCCCCTGCAGGGGGGGCGCCCCCCCCGCCCCTCCTGCAGGGGGCGGCGGCCCCCGAGGCCGCGCCCCCTGCAGGGGGCGGCCCTGGCCGTTCCCCCCTGCAGGGGGGCGGCCTCCGCGGCCGCGCCCCCCTGCAGGGGGGCGGCCCCCGCCGCCCCCCCTGCAGGGGGCGGCGGCCCCCGGCGGCCGCGCCCCCCCTGCAGGGGGCGGCGGCAGCGCCGGCCCCCCCCCAAAACGAGAAAGCCCTAACCAAAAAAAGGCATATAAAAACCTGTGGGCCTGAAGCCCACAGGCAGCCTGTGGGCTTCAGGCCCACAGGCCAATTTTTCACGAAAAAAAACAGACCTGTGGGCCTAAGCCCACAGCAGATCTGTGGGCTTCAAGCCCACAGATTTCCCAAAAAAAAGGAAAAAAAAGGAAAAAAAAAGAGCCTATGGGCCTGAAGCCCATAGGTCGACTGTGGGCTTCAGACCCGCATGTTGTTTTATCTGAAAGAAGAAAAAAAAATTTGGGGGAGGCAAAGGCTATTAACAAGCCTTAAAAGGCAACTTGCTAGCCTAAAAATTAATTCAAAAGGGGAATTTAAGGGCAAAATATTCGTGAAAAATCACGGTAAATTACGGGACAAATACCGGGCAGGCGAGGACTTTTTGGGGATTCTTGAGGGGGCTTTTGGGATGATGAGGGAAACTTTCCATCCGACAAAGAAAATGTTTATTCTGGGCTCTTAATCAATTTAATTGATTAAACCCAATCAATTTACAACCTTTGCATTGTAATGATTTTTTTCTGCAAAAATCACATTTACATGCTTTGCATCTCTGGTATATTCTGTTGGATATTATTTGCGTGGTTGTGCATTGTATTTAAAACTTAATAATTAGGAAGATCCTGCGACCGCTCTGCCGTTAGTAACCTAACGGTGTATGACGTTGCCCAGTGGTCCAATAATTATTAAGTGTTTAAATTATTTATCCATCTCTGCGAATATTAAATGCCTGTGATGCCTGTGATGAAAATGTCTGATGAAAATGTTGATGAGCACAATATTTCTGCATGAATTGCTAAATGTGGTTTTTGGATCGGCCGTTTAGTCCCACAGTTTATTTCCTGCACTTTTCTTTTATTTTTGAGAGAAATTGTAGTGAGGAATTTATGTAAATGTCAAAGAAAGAAGACCAACTTCCATGGAGACGGAGGCCACGCTTGAAGATGGAGATATCATATGGGACCCACGGGGTTTCCAAAGTTGTATTTTCATTATCTTTAAGCTGCAAATTTGTATAATTTGGACTGTGGACTTGTTTGGACTCTTTCTTGTGGGACTGGCCAATCCACACATTTAGTTTTTCGTTAAATATTGCCTCCGCATGAAAATGTTTTCTCTGAATTAATTATTAATTCATGCATGTTTGCGCTCTGCTAGATAAATGGCCAATATTGCAAGCGTTAATTTCGAAGTACTGGAAGCATCAGGTAGAAACTATCTAAGCTGGCAGCTAGATGTAAAGTTTCACCTGCGGGCAAAGTCCCTCATCGCTGCTGTGACTGAAAAAGAAAATGTTAGCGATATAGAGAAGGCGCAAGCCATCACCTATATTCGCCGCAATGTGGACAAGACCTTAAAGGCTGAATACCTTACGGTCGAAGATCCACTTGAACTATGGACTGCCCTTGAGGACAGGTATAAACATCAAAAAGATGTTATACTCCCAAGGGCACGATATGAGTGGGAGAACATGAGACTACAGGACTTTAAGTCCATTGCTGAGTACAACTCAACACTTTTTAGCATCACCTCACGCCTGAAGTTGTGTGGTGAAAAAGTCTCAGAAAATCGCATGCTGGAAAAGACGTATACGTCCTTCCATGAAAAAGATGCGATACTCATACAGCAATACCGTGAACGCAAGTTCACCAAGTATTCCGAGCTGTCGTCATGTTTACTCATGGCCGAGTAAAACAGAGAGCTTCTTCTCTCCACTCACAATATACGCTCCCCGGCACTGCCCCCCACCAGAAGCTCACTATTCCTCTTCCTTCAAAAAGAAGAGGGATAATAAAAGAGAAGAAAGACCACAGAAGGGGGGGTCAACAGAAAAAATGCCAAGGGCCATGTACAGCAGCAGCGAAATAATGAAAGTAAGCGGAAGTTCACGAGGCACATAAATAACAAAAATAGAAATACCCCCACCCAAGAGGGAATGGGAAGACCAGTGCCAAAATTGTGGCATAAAAGGCCACTGGTCCAGAATGTGCCGAACTCCGCATCATCTCCAGGATTTGTATAAAGAGAACAAGAAAAATAAAGCTGAAACAAACCTGATGACATCTGATGCTCCAGTTAAGTTTTTCAGCTGACGACTTCGAAAATAATGACATGCTTGACTAGCCTTTACTTTTATCTTGCAAAATTGTTTAGAACATCTCACGTTATGAGAGCTTTTGTATTACGCAATCTGTTTTGATTGAAAAATTTTAGTAGACAATATATGAATATGTCTATCTGAATATGCATGTGCCTTTCATCTTTTGAAACTGCTCTCATTAATAATTTGTAGACAATAAACACGTACGATCTCTTTCAATACAGAGCCCAATATCAGTGCTATATTGAAGATCCAGGGAATGCAACACAGTTGCCCCCAAACGACACAAAAATAATGGATGCACTAATCCCTCCGAATTCCAAAAAGAAACTTTCTAAGTTTCAAGGACATCCGTTTCAACGGATCCCACTCGGAAACAGCAAATGTAAATGAAAAATTACCGTATGCGACGTCTCAAGAAATAGGAGTAAAATCCACACTTGAACGTTTTGAGAGCCTTATAGGCCTCTACCATACGAAGATTCGGAGAAAGGAAGCAGAATTAAACGGAGCACCTGAAGTGCCTTACATCGGCCGAGTTTTTACTCTGGCATGTTGGACTTGGCCACCCTGGATTTGTGATGCACAGCATCTTATCCTATGGGTATGACTTGAAGAACCAGAAAATTCTTCAGAAGGGAAAATTCCCTCGCATCCCTTACTATAAGGGAAGATTAATTACAAGGCCATCTCCACGAAAAGTTGAAAAAGGATCTCCACGCTTCCTCAAAAAGAATACAAGGAGACAGATGTGGATAAAATCCACCACCCCTAGTGGGCTATTTTGGTACTTCATTGTACTGATAAATGCTTCCTCAGAATATTCGTACGTATGTCTACTACAAGACCCGCAACTTAGCTTTTCCAAAAGCTATTGGCACAAGAATAAAAATGTTGCGGGCACATTTCCCAGAAAATAAAATATTGTAAATAAGTCTGGTTAATGTTGGGAAATATACCTCCCAGTCTTTTCAAGAGTACTGCCAATCAACGGGAATTGAAAATGAACATACAAGTGCCGCATGTTCATACCCAAAATGGGTCGGCAGAGTCACTGAAAAGTAGACTCCAATGGACTGAACGTCCATTAAATCCCGATTGCCTATGGATGCATGGGGACATGCAAACTCTGCATGCTGCATCGTAAATGAAAATAAGACCCTCTGGAGGTCAGAGTCTCCAATGCAACTTGCATATGGAATACCACCGAACATTTCTCATCTGAGAATCTTCGGTCGCGCAGTCTTAAATCCCCATTGCACCACCAAAGAGGACCAAAACGGTACTCAGCGTCGCCTAGGTATCCATGCAGGGATTGACTCACCCTCACTTATAAGATACCTAGAACCCCAAACGGGGGACGCATTTAAGGAACATCTTGAAGACTGTGATCTCGATGAGACGAGTTTTCCCAAAAATAGGCCCAGATACTGGAAAATCTGGCGCGAAGAAAATTATAACGTGGGATACAAACAGCTTGACCCACTATGATCCGGTAACAATACAATGTGTAGATGAGATCCAGAAGATCTTCCACATACAGAACACTGTTCACCAATTACCGGAATCATTTATTGACAACCAGAAGATTGTCAGATCACACATCCCTGCTGCAAAAACTCCAGCTAGGATTGACATCCCCGAGAATGGATGCAATCCACCAGCAGCAGAAGTGGCTGATCCTCAATAGAAAAGAGGCAGACCACCAGGCTCCAAGGACAGAAACTCCTGGAGACCTTAAGACAATACTACCACAGGACAATGAGCTCCTGTCCACACCATCACCCTTCCCGGAATCCACTGCAGAGGAATTGCCGGGAAAAAGTGAAATTAAGTAAATGTTGTACGTACTGGGGAGGTGTTGGACAGATAGAACATAAATTGTCGACAATATATTCACGTATTATATTGCCATATACATCGCAATGGCGATGATGTTTGTAAATTATCGTTCCACACTCCGTTGCTAGAAGGCAAACGTAGAGATTGGCCAAAATGTGGAACGTGGCAATAGAAGATGAGCTGGACTCACTTATGAAACGTGAAATGTTCGGACCTGAAGTCCAGACACCAAAAGGTGTCAAACCTGTGGATAAAACAAAGTATTGCAAACATAAGAAAATTAAATACAAAATCGTATGCTATACGGTACAACCTATAGCCCAAGGAAAATTTCGCTGAAACTAGGGATCGAACAAATTCAAATGAGCATGTCTCATAAATGATGCATCAGTCTCCCTAAGTTATCAAAAGCGAATACCTTACGATTTGGCGAAGGAAAATTTTGGATATGCTGTTATTGGATGTCGTGACGGCATACCTTCCTAGATATCTTGTAAAGATAATTTCCACATTTCCTTAAAATGCCTGAATAGACTTCGGGACGTCTAAATATAAGTATAACAAATAAATGTACAACCAAGAGAATCACTTGAGAAGTCAATGATTCCTACTGAAGGTTGTCTTTGCATCTATGCAAAGAACAGGATTAAAGATCTTAGTTGTAGACAACTAACATCTCATCGGATCTCCTGAAGAGAAAACCGAAATAAATGTACTAGCCTGACTTTTAAACATGAAATAAAAAAGACCTAGGCAAATATAATGTCATGGCTCATAGAATCCTGTTACAAACGCCCAGAAGTGCGTTGGAGATATTAACAAGACCATTGTCATCCAAAGTACACCAACGGTGGTACACTTACTGGATGAACAAAAAGAACCCTTCCGATCGCTGGAAGAGGGGGAGGATATAACTGGTCCTAAAGTCCCTTATCTTAGTGCAATCATGCACTCCTGGCTAACTGCATGTGTCCCGGTATAACAATTGCAGTAAACTCATTAGCCAGAGATAGTTGGCACCTAAAAAGGGCCATTAGACCTGAGTTAAGCCTTCTACGCTTACTCCAAGGGTCGAAATATTCGGACTTACAAAATGTAGTAGCATCCTCCAATGTTTATGCAAATGCAGGTTTCAGGTCCAGTCCCTATGCTGAGAAATCACAGAACGGGTACCCACAGTGGGATGTCCATCCCCTGCAGATCTGTAAAGCAACTTATGAAGGCAACATCATCCTATCATTCCGAGATCCTCACCATTCCAGAATCACACCAATGGTGTATTTGAGGGCGCCTGGTGGTATATCACATCCCAGTGACGACTGGGATAGAGGCTGGTTCTGTGGAGCTAACCATATAGTCTGAAGACCACATCAGAGGCGACAAAACTTAGCAACCTCCTCAGAGTCCCTGGATTCAGCAGCTGCTTGATGGTGACAAAATTTGTAATTTGTGTACATTTTCGGAATATTGTAAATAGGAGTGATGAGATAAGCCTAAGAGATCTGAAAGCCTAAGAGCTTTTACAGATCAGGGGGAGTTGAGGGAATTTGTACTCTTTTCCCTTAGCTATGGTTTTTCCCACTGGGTTTTCCATAGCCAAAGGTTTTAACGAGGCAAATCAAATCAACTCTGGATCCCGAAGTATCCACCCCTCTGTGACGCTCAGAATCCAGAAGTATTCATGAGCAGAGTCACTTGTACAAATCAGGGGGAGTTAAAGAGCGTTTGCACTCTTTTTCCTTAACTATGGTTTTTCCCACTGGGTTTTCCATAGCCAAAGGTTTTAACGAGGCAAATCTCACCAACTCAGGATCCTGAAGTATCCACCCCATGTGAGACCCATACAGGCTCAGAATCCTGAAGTATTCATGAGCGGGGTCCACAACCATGGCTGGATAAGGGGGAGTGTTGTGAATGGGTATTTACTGGGTTGATGAGTTATTGGGCCAACCTAAGTGGTTGGGCCCATACCCACTTGTATTCTCCCCTTTGGCTATAAATATAGACTTGAGGGCTCTCCCCTCAATAGTTGATTCATAACAAAAATTCTTATGAGATGCAAAAGATAAAAGTAATCTAATAGCTTCTAATCTAGCTACGGGGGAAAAAGATTCTTCGAAATCGATACCTTATTATTGCCGATAGCCTTGAGCTACTAACCATGCTTTATTCCTTGTGATGACCTCGTTCTCATCGGTCTTGTTCTTGAAGATCCACTTGGTCCCAATCACTTGGTGACCACTTGGAAGAGGAACGAGCTCCCAAACTTCATTTCTCTCAAATTGCATGAGTTTTTCTTCTATTGCAACTATCCAAGAGCTATCTTCACACGCTTCTTGGATGTTCTTTGGCTCAATGGTAGAGATGAATGCACAGTGAGAGAATTCATCAATTCTTGACCTCGTTCGAACACCCACATCAATATCTCCAATAATTTGGTCATGGGGGTGATTACAAATGGTTGGGTAAGCTTTGGGAATCCCTGCATCACTTGGAACATCTTCAACAACTTCATTAGTATTGTTAGTCTCAATAATAGAATCATTAAGTTTAACATTACTAAGAGAATCACATAAAACATGTACACTATCATCAACAAGATGAGGAAAATCAAAATATTCATAAAATGATACGTGTAGTGATTCCTTGATCGTTGAAGAGGTTTTGTTGTATATCCAGTTGGCTTTACTACGTGTGGAATATCCAACAAAAATTCCTTCATCGGATCTTGGCTCAAATTTATCGAAGTTACCAAAAGTGTTCTTTATAAAACATTTTGAACCAAAACACAAAAATATTTAACTTGTGGCTTTTTGTCATAAAATAACTCAAAACAAGTTTTGTTCGTTCGGGGTCTCACTAGGATCCTATTAAGCACATAAAATGTCGTGTGCACCGTCTCTGCCCAAAATTGTAGTCCAAGATGACTATCATGGAGCATGGTACGGGCACACTCAATTAGGGTCATATTCTTTCTCTCTGCAACACCATTTTGTTGTGGTGCACGAGGAAAAGAAAAATTGTGAGTTATCCCGGTGTCATCACAAAACTTTGTAAAAGACTCATTCTTAAATTCTCCTCTATGATCACTAAGAATAGTGATTATGTTGGATCCTAAGAAATTTTGAATCTTCTTTGTAGATATGGTAAACTCATCAAAGGCTTCATTCGAGGTAATACTGAAACAATTACCACCAAATTTAAGGTATGTTTTCTTGGGAGAAAAACTGACCTATCCGGTAATTGTTAATGCCAACCTCAACCACACCCAACTAGATAGACTTCTTGATGTCCTTAGGAGCCATAGGGACGTCCTTGGCTATACCATCTCTGACCTCAAGGGAATAAGCCCTAGACTTTGTACTCATAGGATCCACCTTGAGAACATTGAAGCCACCTCCATAGAGCCTCAAAGGCGGTTAAATCCTAACATGAAGGAGGTGGTTAAGAAGGAGATCTTTAAACTGCTTGAAGCCGATCTCATTTATCCTATTTCTGACAGCAGATGGGTTAGCCCTGTTCATGTCGTGCCTAAAAGGGGGGATTACCGTTATAAAAAATGATAAGGGAGAACCTATATCCACTCGCACTGTCACGGGTTGGCGCATGTGTATTGATTACAGGAAATTAAATAAAGCCACCCGCAAGGATCATTATCCATTGCCCTTTATTGACCAAATGCTAAAGCGCCTTGCCAAACATAAATTTTTTTGCTATTTGGATGGGTATTCGAGATTCTTTCAGATTCCCTTACATGAAGATGAACAGGAAAAGACTACTTTCACGTGTCCTTATGGCACATATGCCTACCGTAGAATGCCATTCGGACTTTGTAATGCCCCCGCCACCTTCCAAAGGTGCATGATGTCCATCTTTTTCGATTATATTGAAAACATTATGGAAGTGTTCATGGATGATTTTTCTGTCTACGGTAGCAAGTTTAACTCTTGTTTGGCCAATCTCACTAAGGTGCTTAAAAGATGCCAACAAAATAATCTTACTCTTAACTGGAAGAAATGCAATTTTATGGTCACAGAGGGGATAGTTCTTGGGCATCTTGTCTCATCTAGAGGGATTGAGGTTGATAAGTCGAAAATTGAGGTAATCGAAAAACTTCCTCCTCCTATTAATGTCAAGGGCATTATGGGATTTCTTGGTCTGCGGGGTTTTACCGCCACTTCATCAAAGACTTTGCCCTAATTGCCCATCCTCTTACTTCCTTACTTGCTAAAGATGCTCCATTTGTCTTTTCAGGCGAGTGCTTGCAAGCCTTTAATACACTGAAGGAAGTCCTCATTTCCGCACCAATCATACAACCGCCAGACAGGAATCATTCTTTCGAGTTTATATGCGACGCAAGTGACCAAGCTATTGGAGTAGTGCTAGGACAAAGGAAAGACAAAAAGCTTCATGCAATTTTTTATGCAAGCAAAACCTTGGACGAGGCACAGACGAATTACACTACCACTGGAAAAGAACTCTTGGCGGTCATCTACTCTATTGAGAAGTTTTGCTCCTATCTCCTTGGATCCAAAGTGATTATGCACACCGATCATGAGGCATTGAAGTATCTACTAAGCAAAAAAGAAGCCAAGCCAAGACTAATAAGATGGATACTATTATTGCAAGAATTTGACTTGGAAATTAGAGATAAGAAAGGCATGGACAACGTTGTGGCGGACCACTTGTCTAGGCTTGTTCGTGCCGAGAAGGATGAAAAGCTACCGATTGATGACACTTTTGCCGATGAGTGGTTATTCGCCATTAGACCCGGAGAGGTGCCTTGGTATGCGGATTATGTGAACTATTTGGCATGCGGGATAAAACCATGCGGGATGGCCACGTAACAAAAAAGGAGGTTCATGCATGAAGTCCACAACTATTTCTGGGAAGACCCGTATCTCTTCAAGATATGCAAGGACGGGATTATACGGAGGTGTGTTTCAAAGGAGGAGGCCACATCTATCATTTCGCATTACTATGATATGCCATGCGGGGGACATCACGCCACCTCTAAAACAACCACAAAGATTTTGCAGTGCGGGTTCTTTTGGCCGACCATGTTCAGAGACACACATGACTTCGTCAAATATTGCGATAGATGCCAACGGAAGGGAAATATTTCGAAACGGAATGAAATGCTAATGAAACCCATTTTGGAAATTGAGCTATTCGATTGTTGGGGAGTGGATATCATGGGACCTTTCCCATCAAGTAAAGGAAACAAGTATATTATTTTGGCCGTTGACTACGTCTAAAAGTGGGTGGAGGCCATTGCAACCCCAACCAATGATGAGAGGGTGATATCGAGATTCTTCAAACAAAACATATCCCCGCGCTTTGGAGTGCCACGAATCTAGATAAGCGATGGAAGAAGCCACTTTATATAAACCAAATTCGAGGTTGACGTCCCCACGATGTGTGCAAGCAAGTGAGTGCAATAAAATGTGATTGGGGGTGTGAGATTTAAATATTTCTAACCGCAAGCGCACGGTGTGGTAGTGTGGCTTGGGGGTCGAACACAGGGAGGCGTGGTTGTGCTTGTGTCAAAAAGGAACCGATTCACCCAATGGGTGAGCTAGCCCGAATCGAATGATGGTTTGTCACGAATCGTATGTAAGAGGTTAAACAATAATAAAGGAAACCTGGGACTTCGGTTTCCACCCTATCATGTGATTCTCGCTAATACGAACGACGGATAGGATAACGATCAAAATTAGGGTCTAGTGGTGAGACGTTGCCTCTAAGAGTGATACCAGCGTCCCATGGGCCCGATATTCCGGTCGGTGCCCAGGATGATACGCCGGACTACCCGGGTTCGGTCAGTGGGCATTCCCATGTCATTAACACTGATCGACTCTGGGAGCACTAAGCTCGCAACGATAACTCCCAACATCTCATCCTGCCGTTCCCACGCGCTAGGATTTGATGTCTACGCTAAGGGCGTGAGCTATGGCTAGGGAGTCAACCGCCAAGTTTATTCCCCCTTGGCCCAATAGTCAAAGGCGGTCTTTTTCCTGCCGATGACAATGAAACACCCTGTGTAACCAATAGATTCCTATTCCCTATCGATTTCCTAGTCCTATAGACGCATTAGGGAGAACCCACGAAGGGGTTTCCACCAAAATCCCAGATTGGGGGAATTACTCACACATATTAGGTAAAAAGCAATCTAAATGAAAATCGACCGTTAAAAACATAATCAGGCGATTGAAATGCAATAGTAGTAATGCAATTAAGATAATATCAAAGTTTGGTTAAGATCAGAACACTTACAAATAACTAAGAAATTCCAGCCGTCACAATAGGGAAAAAACAGTAAAAAATAACAACAACCCCGTTTCTGGAAACCTAGGGTTTATATTTATAGAAAACGACGTCACCCGATCGGTTGAAGTATCAACCGATCGGGTGACCTGCTTCGTTCTTCGGCAGCGCACTTCTGAATTTCACCCGGTCAGGCGACACGATCGGTTGGCGGAAGCTGCTCGTCGTTTGGATCTTGAGCTCATCAGGTGAACCGATCGGTTGATAAATCAACCGATCGATTGGAATTGTCGTCCAAAAGACAGAGACTTGCGACGTTTTGGCACGGTTAGCTAGCCGTCGGGAGAGCTGTCTGGGTCGTGTCTTTGAGAAAACGGCTACAGATGAACCGATCGGGTGAATATCACCCGATCGGTTGGATTTCAGCTCCAATTTTTCGAGAAGTTCGTCGGTTTGAACCAGTCGACGAACCGGTCACTTGATGCTCGCTTCACTTCAGTTGCTGTCCGGGTGGTGTACGCGTGCATCACCCGATCGGTTGGCTGTGTCCAACCGATCGGGTGGGGGCTGGAAGTGTAATTCTAGCCTGTAAGGATCAAATACACTAGAGGGGGGTGAATAGTGTATATTAAAAAATTAACTGTTGCAATTAAAGAGTTACTTCTAATTGCTTAAGATGTGCAGAAAGTAAAGTATGTAGAAAATGTAAATCAAACGCAAACACAGAGATTTATCCTGGTTCGGATCCTCTTGATCCTACTCCAGTCCTCTACTCCCAGTAAAGATTTTCAATCCACTATAATCACTTCCCCCGCAAGCACCAAATTACAAAAATGGCGACACTCCCCATGTCCCAAGCTTTGTACAATCTCAAAAGAGATTCAAAACCTGTTAAATAAGAAATAGAAAAACACTTATAGCCTTGTTATGAATTTAGAATGAAATTCAAGGAAGGTGTTTTAAAATGAGACTTCAAGATGTATAAGATATGTAATGAAGAACAAAACTTGAAGTTCTCTGGTTCATAAAGAAGAGAGAGATCGATCGATTTCTTCTTGCAATTATGAACACAAACAACTTTCCAAAATGATGTTGAAAAAGACAAAATTGCTTTAAGGAAGAAAACTTCAATTTCCAAAAGATCTATGATTAAGAATCTTGAAGTTCTTCCGTTCTCATAAGAAGAGAGAAATCTATGGATTTCTTCTTGCAAATGAGAAAAGAGCAACTAAGGCAAGATTGCTTAGAATCAACAATTCTAGGAAGAAAGAGAGAAGAAAGTTGTGTGGAAAGAATGAGGGGTATGCCCTCTTATTTATAGTATTTTTAGATAGTTATTCTGAAGGAAAATGGGGGTAAAAGAAGTTTCCTACCATTCAGAAACGGTCTGGAAAGTTTCAGGTAAAACGGTCATAAAAACTTTATTAGTCGACTAAAGAAGTGTTAGTCGATTAAAAGTCAAACTTTGGAATTTTTGACTGAAATTTTAACGGTAAGTTTCTGAAGTTGACTGAAGACTACTCAGAAATTTTCAGGTCAAAATTCGAACAAAAGGTTTTTAGTCGGCTAATGGTTGACTTAGTCGACCAGGACAGAAAAAAGTGAATTTTGACTTTTCTGAGAAGGGTTGTTTAGGATATGTTATTACGAACCTAGTACTTAGATGGATTTCATATTCAAGGCTCTGAAATCTATAAAAAATAAAAATACATCAGTCCGTAGATTTTCGTAGATATGTATGTTGAGCTTCGTGTGAGTATTTGAGATGCCTTTGTGCAGGGATTCCTTATCAAGTGATTATTGTCCAAGCGTGGATATATTAGGAAACTGCATATCTGCATAGATAAAGTGAGTAGCAATAATAATAGTTGTCACATCAAAATCATATGGAATAGAATAGGAAAGTGAACATGTGATTATGAAATCCCAACAGAAAGATGGCGATCTTTGTCGTTTGACCCATTGGATCACGCGTGACTCCTCCCGTTGATCTGGGGACTTACGATATCTTCGTTATGTGTCCCCTATGCTAGCAAACTCCTGCAAACACACAAAAACACGGAAAAGTGAAAGAAAACGAGAAAACACGAGAAAATGGATACGAGACGGCGGAAAATAACGGAAAACACACAAAGAAGACGTGCGTGGATATATAAAATATACACATACGTCAAAATCCCCCAAGCTGAACCCTTCCTCGTCCTCGAGGAAGACGAGTGAGAGCAGGAGCTCGGAGGGAGAAAAATAGAGAGAAAGAGAGAAAAAGAGAAATCTAAATCCTAAATCGCCCGTCAGGGCCAACAAAATCAAAAACGCCACACCAAGCGAGCAAACGACAAATCACAACACTAAACCGAAGATACGAGTCCAAACAAGTGCCGTGGGCCCACGCGGTGAAGCGCGAGTGAGTGTTGTCGTGTGTTAGCAGACGGTGTCGCTATCTACATTGTGCAATAGGCTCCATATACACAAATCCAAAGAAAAGATCCAAATATCGATTCGATTTAGAATAAGCGGTGAATAAATAACTCAAGCATGCATGAGAAGAGTAAGAATCGAAACGTATCATGCATCGGGGACTCCACAGCTAGGAACTAGAAAATCACCTCACTATTGCCTAGATAATAGCAAGAAAGCCCATATTCCAAGTGTTTTCAAAAACAATGGGGGTTGAGATGATGTGGAGAAGAATATTCGGTGCAAACTCTCGCCTTCCCTTTATTCTCGGTAGGTAGGGAAATATTCACACGCATCTTTTTTTGGGTTTTGGATATATGTGTGTTTTTGGGCTTTTGGCTGTACATATATATATATTTTTTCTTCCTTTTCTCTTTTCTTTTCTTTTTGCGTTTTTCTTTTCTCTTTTTTTTTTGGATTTTTGGGCTTTTGGGGTTTATACAAGTGTGTACTCTCCCAAGAGGGAGAACGGTACACGACGAGGGGATTTGCACCAAGCAAAATAAAAAAGAAATCGGATTCTAAACACTTGGGCAAAGGAAATTTTTCGCTAATCAGAGCATAGGCTAAATGGATTATCCTAGTCCTAGTTGTGGAATCCCGACACGTGCGAAATGAAGCATACTATATATATATATATATATATATATATATATATATATATATATATATATATATATATATATATAGGGCAATCTTCGGGTGCGAAAAATCCCGTGCGAAAGCCGTGCGAAAACTTTTTTTTTATTTTTTTGAAATTTTTTTTTCAAAAATTCTTTTTTTGATGATTAATCCATACAATTATATACCCCAGGGAAAATAATGGGTGAACCCGTTGGGCATTAGAGCACCCATCCACCCGTTACAAATTTAACGGTCTCAAAACGTGCGAATTTGATGAAATGGCTTGATCGAAGGCCAAATGACATTATTTCTCAACCATTATTTTTTGAGGGGGGTATAACAACATATAATGAGGGTGGAAAAAAGAATTTTTGAAAAAAAAATTTCAAAAAAAAGATAAAAACATTTTCGCACGGTGCGAAATGTTCTCATTTGAAAATTTTCATATATATATATATATATATATATATATATATATATATATATATATATATATATATATATATATATATATATGGAAAAGTTAGCTTTATTAGGAACTGTACACAAAGCGCACACACACACACACACACACACACACACACACACACACACACACACACACACATATATATACATGTATACAGAAGCAGACAGGAGAAGCAAATACCGCATATTCAAATCGAAGCATGATAATCTAGGGGTCATCCTAGGACATGTGCATATTACAAAGTAGACGCACACCAAACAGCTAAGCATGACACACGACTCACATAAAAGCAAGTGGACCCACGATGCATGAAATGCAAGAGGACTCGGCTTCCTAGGGTTAGTGAAAGTGAAAATCGAAGCCATGCTAGGTGTGTGTGATTTTTGTGGCAATCCATCATAGGGGTCATCTCTAGGAAAAAGAGATCAAAAGAAGAAAAAGAAAAAAGAAAAACACGATGAAAACGACTCAAAAGCGAAGAAAAAGACGCAAATGACGCACGAAGTGCGACTCCCCCAAGCTGAAACTTGCATTGCCCTCAATGCAATAGAAGTAAATATGGGAGGTCAATGAAAATGGGGGGAATACGCACCGACACAAAAAGAAATGAAAAATAAGAAAAACACACATACGAAATTGAAAAATAAAGAAAATCACATCACACGACATATATACAGAAAATAAAAGATAGAAAAATCACACCACACGACATATATAGACAAGCACACAAAAAAGAAAATCACACCACAACACACAGAAAAATGACTTCTCCCAAGCTAGACATGACAATGCTAGCGAGATAATATGATCATGAAAATGCAGAAATATGCAAGGGGAAAAATCAGTCAGAGCTGCTGGCTGTAGAGTGGTAGGGGGATGGGGAGGAGGGTGGGGAATAGCGGAGGAAAGAATCCTCAGAGGACGAAGAGGGTGTGCCGGCAGGAGTAGGTGGGGCAATGGGCTGGACCTCCAAGGGATCATGGTGGAAATGTACTGGTGGATCATGGTGGATAATGACCGCACCGGGTGAACCGACAGACGGATGCCAATCGGGGGGATCCAAGGGTGGAAATTATACGAGCGAGGCATACCAAGGATCCAGGTAGAACTCCCATGGTAGATGTGAAGTACGAATGGGGAGGCGCGCAGGGGATGAGGGTGGGAGGACGGCAAAAGCAGTGCAGGCAGGACTATAAAGGTAGACCGCTCGATCCTCACCAAAAGGAGTAAGCATACCGATAGCGATCAAATAGTCGCGATCGATACGGCTACGTCCAGGTACAATTGGGAGGTCGAGTGGCATCCTTAAGACACAACTGACAATAAGAGTAATTATCCCCCCACATCAGATAGAGCCAGAAGTTGCGTGGCTAACGGATAAGATCTCGTGCATGATCCAATGAGCGGTGTTTATGGGTAAAGGGATATTGCCATGAATACTGTCATGGGACATGGCATAAAGAAAGAGGAGCTCGTCCCTGGACACCGTGGATACATCTATGCGAGCGAAAATGGTGTTGGCAAGGAAGCAATGGGCGAAGCTGTAGCATGGGTGTATGATGTAGGAGGCGAGGGCTACCGCTGGAAAGGTGGTGTATCGGGTGAACCGTTGCCAAACACCATCAGCCCGAAAGTAAGAAAAGATGTCAGATCGATCATGAGTTGAGCACTCAACATGCCGATCGGGTTGATGGAAATTCAGGATATTGTTGAGCGCGACGAAACTCATGGAAAAATTGCCATTGAAGGCGCGAAAGGTGAAACCATGATCGGACACCTCGAGAGAACTGAGGAACTCAAGTGTGAGATTCCTGTGCGTATGGGCGTGGGTCCATAGATGGAAATCGCAACCTATGAAGCAAAAAAGCGCGATGACGCCCCGAAAGAGTCCAAGAGATTCGAGAGTGGGGGGATCGACGAAAAGAGTAGGTCGCATCGGGCGATGAAGAAGGGCTTGCAAATGATCGGATTGCTCTTCAGTAGAAGGGTTGATGCCTAGGAAAGAAGGGTAAAAGAGCCGTATAGGGGATTTCTGCATGACGATGAGGAAATTTCCTTTCCTTTCCTTTCCTAGACATGGTGACGGTGTAGGGGGGCGGGATAAAGGAGAATGATAAAGTGGGATATGGTGTTTATGAAGATGAAGAAGCAGATGAAGTGTGCAAACACAAATTCAAGACATTGCATATAATGAAAGCAATGTGAAGAGTGGAAAGAGGTTACCCATCGATGTTGTAAGAGCAAGCACCCGAAAGACCCTACGCAGTATAAGGAAGCGATCTGGGGAGCCGTCGCTCGCTGATCCGACAAGAATCGAAATTTTTGAAAATTTGGGGGCTAGGGTTAGGGTTTGGACGTTTGGTGAGTGAATGTTGTTGATGGGAAGGGGTGGTGATGGTGGGGGAGTATGGGAATGAGTGGGGATGAGGATTTAGGGGTAGTGGGGTAGATGGAGGAGATTGATTTGGCAGATGGAGGAAAAGAGAACGCAAGAACGGGAATTTGGGGGTCGGGTGGACGAAGTCGGGTGAGGGGGAGTATATATATGGGCAGAAACGAACCGATCGGGTGAGGGTTCACCCGATCAGTTGGGTAAGTTTCAAAAATTTTTCGTCGGTCAACAGCTACAGGTGAACCGATCGGGTGAGATTTCCCCCGATCGGTTGACCGCTTCCCAAATTTTCCCGAGATCGCTGCGCTTTTTACCAGGACGGACACACGACCGCTGTTACTATCACCCGATCTGCTGATTTAAATCCCAAAAATCCGAGAGTTCAGCTCTTCTCACACGATCTCCGACCCAGTCACTGCTTGTTTCACCCGACCGGTTCGCTAAAGAACAGATACTGGCCATTGTCTGATACGTCTCACCCGATCGATTGAGTAGTCAACCGATTGGGTGAGGCCTTGCTTCCTATAAAAATTCACAAATGGCCTAAGTCACTCGACGAAAGTTCCCGTGGATGGATTTATTTATCAAAAATAGGAAAAATAAAGCTAAAAATAATCTTTAAAACAAAGATGAATATTTAGAGCATGGGTTGCCTCCCATGAAGCGCTTTTGTTTAACGTCGTTTGCTCGACGCCTCTTTTGGTGGTCGATTAGGATCCGAAGGGTTTGAAGACGAGTCGTCAGTCGTTGAGACTTCGACCGGAGAGAATGCTGGTTCTCCTACCGCATAGTGTTTCAGGCGCTGCCCGTTGACCTTGAATGGCTCATCTCTTCCCATTATCTCGATAGCTCTGTGCGGGAAGACCTTGGTGACACGGAAGGGCCCCAACCATCTCGACTTGAGATTTCCAGGAAAAAGCTTCAGCCTCGAGTTGAATAGGAGAACTAAGTCTCCTTCCTTGAATTTCCTCTTCAAGATGCGCTTATCGTGCCACCGCTTCAACTTCTCCTTGTAGATCCGGGCATTCTCATAAGCATTGAGCCGGATCTCGTCGAGCTCGTTAAGTTGCAGCTGTCGGTGGCCTCCAACTTCCTTGGCGTCAAAATTTAGGTTCTTGATTGCCCAAAACGCCTTGTGTTCCAATTCCACAGGTAGATGGCATGCCTTCCCGTAGATAAGCCGGTAGGGAGTAGTGCCGATCGGAGTCTTGAACCCCGTCCTGTAAGCCCAGAGCGCGTCAGAAAGTTTTGATGACCAATCCTTCCTAGATTTGGCCACCGTCTTCTCCAGTATGCTCTCGATCTCCCTGTTAGAAACTTCCACCTGGCCGCTAGTCTGCGGGTGATAGGCACGCCCGATTCGGTGTTGTACCCCGTACTTCTTCAGGAGAGCTTCGAATTTCTTCTCTATAAAGTGGCTCCCTCCGTCACTGATTAAAACTCGAGGCACGCCGAACCGCGGGAAGATGTTGTTTTTGAAGAACTTGGCGACCACCCGGGAATCATTAGTAGGACTGGCTATCGCTTCTACCCACTTCGACATGTAGTTAACGACTACCAGGATATATTGATTTCCAGAGGACGAGGGGAACGGTCCCATGAAGTCGACTCCCCACACATCGAAGATTTCCACCTCTAAAATGTAGTGCTGATGCATCTCGTTCCTCTTGGAGATGTTCCCCGTCCTTTGGCATTTGTCGCAGGCCTGGAAATAAGCGTGGGTGTCCTTAAAGAGGGTTGGCCAATAAAATCCACTCTGGAGGATTTTCGTCGTCGTCTTATAAGCGCTCGCATGTCCTCCACACTGCTGATCATGTAAATGGGAGATTATGAAGGTCGCCTCAGTTTCAGGAATGCACCTCCGTATCACCCCATCATTACAGGTCTTGTATAAATTAGGGTCGTCCCAATAAAATTTACGAAACCTCGTGGAAGAATTTCTTCTTCTGCTGATAGCTCACGTTGTGGGGGACGATGGCACATGTCAGGTAATTTGCGATGCCGGTGTACCAAGGAGTCCAAGTGGAAGAGATGGAGAAGAGATGCTCATCAGGGAGCGAGTCGTCAACCGGAGTGGCATTCAAATCGAGGGTAGGCATTCTGGACAAGTGATCTGCAATGACATTCTCTGCCCCCTTCTTGTCTTTGATTTCCAGGTCGAATTCCTCGAGGAGGAGAATCCATCTAATGAGCCGCGGCTTAGCCTCCTTCTTGCTCAACAGGTATTTGAGAGCCGCGTGATCCGTGTGCACGATCACCTTAGCACCAACGATATACTGCAGGAACTTGTCCATTGCATAAATGACTGCTAGCAATTCTTTCTCTGTAGTCGTATAATTTCTTTGGGCAACGTTAAGAGTCTTGCTCGTATAATATATAACATGTAGGTTTTTATCCTTTCTCTGCCCCAAGACTGCTCCAACGACATAATCACTAGCATCGCACATTAGCTCGAAAGGTAAATTCTAGTCCGGCAGCTGAATCACGGGTGCGAAAATCAAGGCTTGCTTCAGAAGGCGGAAGGCTTCCATACACTCGTCGTTGAAGACGAAAGGTGCATCATTCACAAGGAGTTGGGCCAGCAGCCTGAAAATCTTGGAGAAGTCTTTTATGAAGTGGCAGTAGAATCCCGTGTGCCCTAAAAAACCACGGACTCCTCGAAGATTGAGTGGAGGCGGAAGCTTTTCAATCACCTCTACTTTGGCCTTGTCAACTTCGATCCCCCTCGAAGAAAAGACGTGTCCCAGTACAACTCCTTCTTGGACCATGAAATGACATTTCTCCCAGTTCAGGACCAGGCCCTTATCTTGACACCTCTCCAGGACTTTAGTTAGATTGCAAAGGCATGAGTCGAACTCTGTTCCATAGACGGAGAAATCGTCCATGAAAACCTCCATGATTTCCTGGGAGTAGTCGGAGAAGATTGCGGACATTAATCTTTGGAATGTTTTCGGGGCGTTGCAAAGCCCAAACGGCATTCTCCGGTAAGCATATGTCCCAAATGGGCAAGTGAAAGTAGTCTTCTCCTGGTCATCATTATGGATGGGGATTTGAAGAAAACCGGAGTACCCGTCCATAAAGCAGAAGTAGTTATGCTTTGCTAGCCTCTCGAGCATCTGATCAATGAAAGGAAGAGGATAGTGATCCTTCCGTGTGGCCTTGTTCAGCTTCCTATAGTCGATGCACATCCGGTAACCCGTGACGGTCCTCGTATGTATGAGCTCGTTTTTATCGTTGCGAATCACCGTCATTCCTCCTTTCTTGGGTACGACGTGCACCGGGCTAACCCAGCGACTATCAGAGATAGGGTATATGATTCCGGCATGTAGAAGACTGACAATCTCTTTCTTAACCACCTCCATCATGATGGGATTCAGTCTTTGTTGCGGCTCAATTGAGGAGGCTTGTTCATCTTCAAACAGAATCCTATGTGAGCAAAGCCCCAAGCTCACTCCCTTCAAGTCTTCGATTGCATACCCGAAAACACTCTTAAACCTTTTCAAAACACCAAGAAGCTTGGTCATCTGGTCTTCAGGCAGCGAGGAGTTCACTATGACCGGCAGCATCGAATCCTTTCCCAAATACTCATATTTCAGTCCCGGAGGCAACTCCTTCATCTCAACCTCATAGGGTCCCGATGCATATCTCTCAAGCTGAGCATCCTGCAGTGAAAGGGCTTCTTCGTGGATCTCTTGAAAGCTAGCATCCGGAACTTCACTCCCAGCTGTGGTTCCGCATGGCAAAGCCTCGCAAGGTAACGGGGGGATAACCGAGGAAGGCACTGGGTCTTTCTCAAGCTCATAATAATTATCCGGGAAGAAGGCTTCGACGTGAAAACAGGTTTCAACAGTCGATGGTTCCCCACCACTGCTTCCAGCTTCCTCATTGTCCCAAGATCCGGGATGCTCAATAGAAGTCTGCAAGGAATTGATCGGTTCCTGTTCAACGTAACCGACAGACTCTGCCTGATGGTTCTCCTGACAAAACTCCTCATGGGTGAACAATTCTTCCTCACCGAACTCGGAACTGGGCATGTCGATATACGCCACTTCATCTGGAGGAAGGAGAGTTGTCGTGACTGGATGCTGCTGCATATCATGATACCTCCTCTGATTTTCCACAGCGGCAGACAGAAGGGATAGAATATTCGAAGCATTTAGGGATTCTGTCAAACTTTGTGCCAAATAGCGGATATGGTGTGAAAGATCATAGATATCGCCCAAAACGGCACACAACATCCTTTTCATGGAGCAGAAAACCTATAAGAAAAGGAGAGAAAGAGAAATGCACAGATAGCAAACACATCAAAAGCGCGGATTGCATAAACGGGAGGTGAGGAGTAGCGATGGCAGCACGGCGACTCGGTCTACCAATTCTATACAACTAATATTTACAATATGTACAAGTAAAATCAAAAAGTGTAGAATGCGAAAATTATCGCGAGATAGGGATATGAGCTAGACTCAAGGGTTCATAAGGTCCTAACATAACAAGCACGTTGCCTCCCCGACAACGGCGCCATAAAGCTTGACATCCCCACGATGTGTGCATGCAAGTGTGTGCAATAAAATGTGATTGGGGGCGCGAGATTTAAATATTTATAACCGCAAGCGCAAGGTGTTATAATGTGGCTTGGGGGTCGAACACAGGGAGGCGTGGTTGTGCTTGTGTCAGAAAGGAACCGATTCACCCAATGGGTGAGCTAGCCCGAATCGAATGATGGTTTGTCACGAATCGTAGGTAAGAGGTTAAACAATAATAAAGGAACCCTGGGACTTCGGTTTCCACCCTATCATGTGATTCTCGCTAATACGACCGACAGATAGGATAACGATCGGAATTCGGGTCTAGTGGTGAGACGTTGCCTCTAAGAGTGATACCAGCGTCCCATGGGCCCGATATTCTGGTCGGTGCCCAGGATGGTACGCCGGACTACCCGGGTTCGGTCAGTGGGCATTCCCTTGTCCATTAACACTGACCGACTCCGCGAGCACTAAGCTCACAACGATAACTCCCAACATCTCATCATGCCGTTCCCCACGCGCTAGGATTCGATGTCTACGCTAAGGGCGTGAGCTATGGCTAGGGAGTCAACCGCCAAGTTTATTCCCCCTTGGCCCAACGGTCAAAGGCGGTCTTTTTCCTGCCGATGACAATGAAACACCCCGTGTAACCAATAGATTCCTATTCCCTATCGATTTCCTAGTCCTATAGATGCATTAGGGAGAACCCACGAAGGGGTTTCCACCAAAATCCCAGATTGGGGGAACTACTCACACATATTAGGTAAAAAGCAATCTAAATGAAAATCGACCGTTAAAAACGTAATCAGGCGATTGAAATGCAATAGTAGTAATGCAATTAAGATAATATCAAAGTTTGGTTAAGATCAGAACACTTACAAATAACTAAGAAATTCCAGCCGTCACAATAGGGAAAAAAACAGTAAAAAATAACAACAGCCCCGTTTCTGGAAGCCTATGGTTTATATTTATAGAAAACGACGTCACCCGATCGGTTGAAGTATCAACCGATCGGGTGACCTGCTTCGTTCTTCGGCAGCGCACTTTAGAGTTTCACCCGGTCAGGCGACACGATCGGTTGGTGGAAGCTGCTCGTCGTTTGAATCTTGAGCTTATCAGGTGAACCGATCGGTTGATAAATCAACCGATCGGTTGGAATTGTCGCCCAAAAGTCAGAGACTTGCGACATTTTGGCACGGTTAGCTGGCCGTCGGGTGAGCTGTCCGGGTCGTGTCTTTGAGAAAACGGCTACAGATGAACCGATCGGGTGAATATCACCAGATCTAGTGGATCTCAGCTCCAATTTCCCGGGAAGTTCGTCGGGTTGAACCGGTCGGCGAACCGGTCACTTGAAGTTCGCTTCGCTTCAGTTACTGTCCGGGTAGTGCACGCGTGCATCACCCGATCAGTTGGCTGTCTGTGTCCAACCGATCCGGTGGGGGCTGAAAGATGACGATCTTCGTCGTTTGACCCCCTGGATCACGCGTGACTCCTCCCGTTGCTCCGGTGACTTATGATATCTTAGTTATGTATCCCCTATACTGGCAAACTCCTGCAAACACACAAAAACACGGAAAAGTGAAAGAAAACGAGAAAACACTAGAAAATGTATACGAGACGAAGGAAAATAACGGAAAAAGCACAAAGAAGACGTGCGTGGATATATAAAATATACACACACGTCAGCGGCCATGCTAAAGAAGTATGGGGTGAACCATAGAATCGGTATGGCATACCATCCTCAGACGAGTGGACAAGTGGAAGTGTCAAACCGGGAAATCAAACAAATCCTAGAGAAGATTGTCGATAAATCTAGAAAGGATTGGTCCATGAAATTGAATGACGCATTATGAGCATATCGCACGGCCTTTCGCACTCCCATTGGCACCATCCCATACGGACTTGTTTATGGAAAAGCTTGTCATTTGCCGGTAGAGTTGGAACATCGCGCATATTGGGCAATCAAGACCTTAACTTATGACTACAAGAGCGCGGCATTGTGCCGACTTCTAGATATCAATGAGCTCGACAAGCTTAGACGGGATGCTTACGAGAGCTTTAGGATCTACAAGGAAAGAACGAAATTCTTCATGACGCACACATCACCGTTATGGACTTTAAGGTCGGAGACAAGGTCCTATTATTCAATTCTAGACTCCGACTCTTTCCCGATAAGCTAAGGTCACGTTGGTCGGGACCTTTTACCATCCGGCACATACAACCGGGGGGGCTTCGAGCTAGAAGGAAAAGACGGTGCCACTTTTAATGGTAATGGACAAAGGCTTAAGCATTACTCTGAGGGAGTTCCCACCGGGGAGGTTAATAGCATATACCTTATCAAGGGGTGGTCCCATGATCTTTCATACCTCCTCGATGAAGTCATTGATGACGCCATGCCATTCGCCATTGGAGCCTTGCACGATGATGGCTCCGAAGAAGGCCAAGCTTTTAAGGTTAGAGAAATGTTGGAAGACCCACCGGATCATTCTATGGTTGATTACAAAGATGAAACTGATGTCGCAAGAATTAGAGAGCTATGTAAGCTCTCCACGGCGAAAAATGCAAAGAAAGCTCCACCGGACAAGAAATTATCGTCACCGGCAAAGGAAAAAGATGGTAAAAGCTCTAGCTTGGGGGACTCGTCCTCCATTACCACCCATGATGAAGGGGAGCCGAGGAACACCTATAAACATCAACAATTAAATCCAAGTGGCCTTCCTGGAAAATTTGACGCGCGCATCTCACATGCGCCAAACATCGAACGCTAAACGAGTATCTTAAGGGGTCGAGCTCAAGACCTTAAACGAGCGCTTGTCGTGAGGTAACCCGACGATTTTATCTTATTTTTAGTTCGATTTTTCATTTTATTTTTATTTAGATCTATGTTAGAGCTTAGAGTCAAGAGTCGATGAAAATTCTGACAACGGGCTCTATTTTTCATGATAGGAGATGGAGAACAAGGAACCATTTGAATGGAGGATGACCATGGCAAAGAAGAGTGCTCTAGGAACACGCTCAGGCCTCAGAGAAGGAAGGAGCTGACAGGGAGAAGAAAAACAGAAAGACGAAGAAAAACAGAGAGCTGGAGCTGAAATTTGCAGCCCACTCGGCCGAGTGACATTGTCATTCGGCCGAGTGAAGACCCTATTCAGCCGAGTAGAGTACTGATCAGGAAAGACTCTGAAAACCACTCTCTGTAATTTATATGCCACTCGGCGGAGTGACTTAGTCACTCGTCCGAGTGAATCAGACACTTTCTAGCACTTAAAAGCTCTGAGTGGCCTTGCTACTCGGCCGAATAATCTTTGCCTACTCGGCCGAGTAGGAAGATGTACTCGCCCGAGTCGTAACTTTTGCGGGAAATTTCGAACTTTTTCTAAAAACTGTGCCACTCGGCCGAGTGAACGCGTCACTCGACTGAGTGACTTATCAATTACAAACCAAGCAACGCGGGCTCAAACACCGAAACTCAAAAATTTCACAAATTTTCCCCGAGAGCTCTTCATCTTCCCCCGTACTCACCCAAAGCAACCCTGCTGTCGCCCGAGTCGCGCCGCCCTTTGCCCAAGTCGCCGCCCAGCGCCGATGGTCGCCGCCGACTCTTAGCGCCGGCGCCGCTCCCCCCTCTGCCGCGCACCCCCAATTTCGCCCCAAAATTCCCTTTCTCTCCATTTCTCCATTTCGTATGCCCAACTCAACCCCAAATCCAAATTAATCTCTATTTATATCTATTACCCCTGATCTTACCCCATATATATTGATATTCATTGCTGATTTGACTATTTGTGTTTCAGGCTAGCTTGGGGAAGATACAGGAGCCGATTTGGAGATTCTAGGAGGAGGCGATTCTCCGCATGCATCCATCGATTGCACTCATATCATGTTTGGGTACACTCATTCCTTATTTACAGCACTTCGCATTTGGGTGGGCACGGCACTCGGCTCACATGCCGCCACGCACCAGAGCACGTTCGCTGGTGCCCGCCTCGAAGCAAAAGCGGACCAGTGAGCCTGGATCCTCTTCCACTAGAGCAGACTCCCCTCCACCTAGCCCACCACCACCCACACTTCCGCCTCCTACCGCACCTATCCCACCACCACCGGCACAGCCTGCCCCCACGTTCGACACGATGGGGATTACGTTCAGAGATGACACACACCGTGCCAGATTTGAGCGTATCTCCCATCGCTCGATCGTACCCTCTAGGTTCGCGCACATAGTAGACTTTGAGCGTCTAGGGGTATTTGAGGGGCTGCTCCAGTTGTATGACAACGTGGGGTGGCGTGTCTTTTTGTCGGTGTCGGCAGACACCTACATCGGTCCGACTCTAGATGTTCTGAGTTCTATAGCTAGGACTCCTGGGGTTGCTCTTTCCGACTAATGGATCGTGAGTACGAGGTCACTCTCGACATGCTCCGAGCCTAATTTCAGTGGCCTCCAGTCCCGGACCCAGACCGAGCCTACAGTCCCACAAACATCCCACCGCCGTCATTCGACTCTCACGCCTTCTGGACACGTATCACCGGATCACCACTCGCCTTTGACCCTAGCCGGGCCAAGGCCTCCGCTATCCTCCACCCATGCATTCACATTGCACATCACCTTATGGCGACCACTTTCTTAGCGAGGTATGAGCCGGGGACGATGTCGACCCCTGAGCTTTACATGCTCTACGGGATGACTCGAGCTCGAGCCTTTGAGAGAGGTGGAGACGTCTTACTCCCTGCCATTCAGATTGACATAGCCAGTTGGTACTTGGACCGCATCGTTATTTCTATCGGCGCTAGGATGCCTATCTGTTGCGGCGGTCTGATTACTCTTCTAGCTCCCATGTGCGAAGTAGACCTTCCAGCTGGCTTGCTTATACCCCCGGGCCCCACTTCCCTTTCAATAGACGTTATGGCCCAGATGAGGATGCTTCGTCCTCATGGTCAGCACCACTGGTTATGGCTGCACGGTCCTTTCGGCGCTGATTACATGGTTCTCCTGAGCCCCGCTCGGACCAATATTGGACCCGCATTAGGGGAGTGGATTCCAGCGATGGACATCCTCATCCCTGCTTTGTACGTGCTAGAGCCTGAGGGCGCTCAGCATGAGCCCCTCCTTCCACCTCTGGACCCGGAGATTCCTCAGCCTGCACCCGATTTGTCTGCACCTCCCGACACCTCTATCCACGCTTCTGTCAGTGTCGGGAAGTCACTTGCTGAGTCCATCACCACCACCACCTCTGTGCTGATGTCCATCGATCCCATTTCTGTTGTGAGCCCTGAGCGTTCCACCACCATTATTGAGAGCGACGAGCGCTCTATTGCCTCCGCAGTGGAGACCTTATCCACTTTCTGATTCTCAACCCCTGGGGAGTCGTTTTCTACGCACTTCATGGCCACTCCAGTCTTCGACCTAACCGTCTCCACTGCAGCTGTCTTTTCTGAGAGTGTCGTGACTTCTACCCCCATTTCTGTGTCACCGACCTCTCTGACCTCCTTGCCCGCTGTCACATTTTCTGTCTCTGCTGCTGCTCCCTCTTCCTCGACCATTCCTGCATCTCAGCCTCCTACAGAGGCTGTGCGAGTCCTCGTGAGCACAACACCACAGACCCACCCTGTTGTTGCACCTGTTATTTACGGTAGCCGTGCGAGACAACCCCGTTCCTCACCTGTTCGACCCTCTGCTCCACCGCCCCCGACACCCTAGTTCAGCACCTGCGTGATCTAGAGGGGGCTGTTAGTGGACTCAGAGGATATTTCCAGGCTCTCTCCGCTACCGTCACTGCTGTACAGTTCCGCGTCGCTTTACTTCCTGGTATTCAGGCTAGCCTGAACCAGATTCTTGCGCGACTGTCACAGCCGCCAACTGCCACTACCCGCACCTCTATCCAGCAGCCACCCCCACCACCTCCTTTACCACTGGACGGTGCTGGTGCCCCACCACCTACTTAGGCACACACTGGATGCCTCTCACACTTTTGCTGCTATTATGCTGGATATCTTTTGCCTGCTGATTTTACACCCCTCCTCCACACACGTTTTGGTCACATTTTGCTCATACTTGTCTATATCATTTTTGGAGAGAGGCTGTATTTTTAGGGACACTTATATGGCACCATCTTGATCTCTGCATGCATCACCTGCATATCCGTCTCATTTTCTTTTATTACCATCATACATGCATCCTCACCCACCCCATCCATATCATTTTCCTCGGTGTGCCACACTTAGCACATTGAGGACACCGTGTAGTTTAGCTTGGGAGAGTGAGTGTCTCACGCACTTTACAATTTTCTTCACTTTTACTTTTATTTTCCCACCTTTCTTTATTTTACACTTATTTTCAACCATTTTTTCATTTTTTTCTCATGCACCACGTTTTCTTACCTTTTGTATGTGCTGCATATGTATAGTAGTTCTTACTTTTCTTTTATCCTTATTTCCTTTAGCCCTTTTTGCTAGAGATGAATTTTCTGTGATGATGATGACGTGGAATTAGCTTATATATATATGCATATTATCTTGTCATGCCATCGTTTTTATTTCAGATATCATATGCCATGCTTGCTATGCATTCGATTTAGTAACACGCACCTTTGTTATATGAATATGAATGAAATTCTTCTATTAGCTGAGTCTGATGATTTATACTGTATACTCTTCATAGAAAACACACCAAGCTTCATGAATTGATCGCCTATATTTGGAGTACTGCTTTGTTATCTGATATCACTTATTTTTGCATGAAAATTGTACGCTTCACTTTCAGGTTGATTTAATGTATGCTATGTTGATACAACTGGATTAGTTTAATTTCTGAGATCAAACTGAGTAGATAACATTACTCTGCTGAAAGTTGTCGTGCACATTCTATAGAGTGAACTGAGCGTTGCATATTTTTCTTTCTCCACATATCTTGAGCATTATTTCTATACTTAAAATCATTGGCGAATCTCCCTTTAGCGAATCTTACATTGGCATATCCCCCTTACTTTTAAAAATCCATGCTCCAACCCCCCAAAATCAAAAAGAAAACATATACATGTATATCTCTCTATCTTTTGATTTGGGATCCTTATTGTATATATTGAAAGAAAAGAAAAAAGAAAAAAAGAAAAAAAAGAAAAAGAAAAAGAAAAAAAGATAAAAGAAGTTCATAAATGATCCCACCTCATATTCTTTCTCTCTTTCTTCCCTCTTTTATTTTTATTTCTTGGAGCTTCAAAAATGGGGAAAGTCTTATTGTTAAATTTGATGCCACCACGTGTATAGATAAGCTTGGGGGAGAGGATCCAATAATGTGTGAGAGAGTGACTACTTGTCTGTGCATGACAACCTAAGCTATGTAATTTTCTATACTCGGTGAGATTACTAAAAGTTTTACGAAGTTCAGGAATTGAAACTTTGCATGCATTTCATGAAAACCACTCCTTTCTATTCTTATTGCTTCATATTGTATGATACCTCTTATACTCCAAATAGAAAGCAATCAATTGAAAAGTGTGTAGTCTATGATTATATATTACTTTAAATGCCTCAGACGATGTTAATTCTAGGATGATTTCATATTTCATATTGTTTTGATATTCTTGGGTTTCTATATTGAATGCATCCTTATATTATCATGATATCGAGATAAAAATCTTTGCCATGTTTTTATTCACTGTATGCTATTTGAGTAAGCAAGTCCACGTCATGAGAAAATGATCTAGCACCTCCCTCTTTGTATTATTTTCTATCTTCTTTTTCCTTTTTCTTTATTTTTTTCCCGCCAGGTTCGCCTTTTACTCATCTTCCTCGAGGACGAGTAAGAGGTAAGCTTGGGGGATTTTGATTGCTCCTTATTTTACATCTTTTTTCTGCATGTTTTCAAATCATTTTAATCGCCCATATTGTGTTTTCCACGATTATTCGACGATATCGCGTTTCTTTTCACTATTTCTTGTTTTTGTCATATTTCAGGAGATATGGAGCGATCTGGAGCGAAAATAAGATTAAAGGACTTTCGCGCACACCGGAGCATCGTCCATAGCTTATTTGAGGAGTTAGCAGCGCTAGAGGATGAGCGGAAGAGGAAGAAATTCAATAGAATCAACGAGGAGGCGAGGAGGAGAAGAAAAGAGCCCAGAAGCAGCTTACTCGGCCGAACAGAGAGTTCACTCGTCCGAGTAATGGGATGCGTTCGGCCGAGTGAAATAGATACGCATAGCCAATTTTCAAAGTTCCCTCGGCCGAGCAAGAAAATCTAGTCGGCCGAGTGAGAAAGCTCACTCGCCCGAGTAGAACATGGATTTTCTTCCGAGAAGGGGCCAAGTTACTGGAAATTTTGAGAAGCCTACTCGGCCGAGCAAGATTGCTTACTCGGCCGAGTAAAGAAGCCTACTAGCCCGAGTCAGTCAGAGCGACAGATCCCCGAAACCCCCAGACTTTCTGTCTTTTATTGGGTCTGTTACTCGGCCGAGTGACATAGGTTACTCGGCCGAGTGACATAGGTTACTCGGCCGAGTGATGCAGTCCGACTGCTACGCAAATTGGGATTTTTGGGCCGAGCAGTGGCAATTCTGTCAGGACTTTTTGGACGAATTTGGCTTGTATTTAAACCTAGTTTTATCCCTAGTTTTAGGAGAGACTTCTATTATTTTTTTGACGGCTATTCCTTTTGTAAATCTCAGCTAGAGATCATAGGAGACAATTTTGGTTTGTTCTTTCTTGCCAAAACTCTTATTTTTATGAATTGTTTCTTCTCTACTATGAATTGTGATATGATCTATTGCTTTATTTCTGAGATTTCCATGATGATTTTTGAGTAGTTTATTCGTTCTAGGGCATTGGGATGAACCCTATGGACCCGATCTTTGAATTGTGAGGAATGAATAGAATTGTTTCTAGGATTGAAGAAATGTTAGATTGTGATTGATTTATTACGAGTAGATAGGAATTTCTATCAATTGGGATTTGAAAGAGATTGGATCTCAATTGATGGGAAGGCCTAGATATTCGATTTGGGTTTGTAATTGAAGTTCCTAGATTTGGTTTGCAAGAGATTGGACCAAAGCTAGGATTTTTATTATAAATCTATACTAATATTCGTTTGCAAGAGATTGGACGAATACGAACTATCTTAACCAAGATCGTAGCTCGAGTCTGCACAAAAGTGGGCTCGAGTTGCGATTGGACGATGATGTCGATCTTCACGATAGTGGCTTAGGTTAGGGTTTGCACGAGAGTGAGCCCTAATCTAGGTTGCTATAGACCGACAATAGCGTGAGAGCGTGAGCTTGGTTCTTGACGTGCGTTTATATTTCATATATTTGCGCACGTTTTCTTCTGTATTTTTCTGTATTTTACCGCCGTCTTATATTCATTTTCTCGTGTTTTCTTGTTTTCTTTCACTTTTCCATGTTTTCCGTGTTTTGCAGGAGTTTATTGGCATTTGGGGCATAAAACGATGATATCATGTGCCCTGGAGCAACGGGAGGAGTCACGCGTGATCCAGGGGGTCAAACGACGAAGATTGCCACTTTCAGCCCCTCACCCGGTCGGTTGGTCATCTCTAACCGATCGGGTGATGCACGCGTGCACCACCCGGACGCAGCTTGGAGCTCACGGGAAGTCACCCGGTCGGTTCAGTGACCGGGTCAAAAGCTCAAAGTCTCTGGAATTCGAAGCTGATTGCCAACCGATCAGGTGACCTTCACCCGATCGGTTCACCTGTAGACGAATTTTAACAGCCAAGACACGAAGATCCAACCGGTCTCCTCACCCGGTCGGCACCAAGATCTAACCGACCGCATCCAAGATCCAACCGACCGGTTCATCCTGACAGGGTGAAACCCCGCATTGCGCTGTAATTTTGTGAAGTGGTTCACCCGATCGGTTGACAAGTCAACCGATCGGGTGATGTCGTTTTCTATAAATAGAACCCTAGGTTTCCCAGATTCGGGAGTTGGTTATTTTTTGCTGTTTTCTTCATTTTGTGACGGCTGTAATTTTCCTGTTTTTGTAAGTTTTCGGATCTTTGTAAAACTTTAGTATTATCTTAATTGCTTTACTACCATTGCATTTCTATTGTCTGATCATGATTTTTACGGTTCATTTTCGTTTAGATCGCTTTTTACTAAATATGTGTGAGTAGTTCCCAAATCTGGGATTTTGGCGGAAACCCCTTCGTGGGCTCTTCCCGATGCATCCATAGGGTTAGGAAATCGATATGGGTTAGGAATCTAATGGTTACACTGGGTGTTTTATTGTCATCGGCGGGAAAAAGACCGCCTTTGACCGTTGGGCCAAGGGGGAATAAACTTGGCGGTTGATTCCCTAGCCATAGCTCACGCCCTTAGCGTAGACGTCGAATCCTTGCGCGCGGGAGTGGCAGGATGAGACGTTGGGAGTTATCGTTGCGAGCTTAGTGCTCCCAGAGTCGATCAGTGTTAAAGGACACGGGAGTGCCCACTGATCGAACCCGGGAAGTCCGGCGTATCATCCTGGGCAGCAACCGGAATATCGGGCCCATGGGATGCCGGTACCACTTTCAGAGGCAACGTCTCACCATTAGACCCTAATTCCGATCGACATCCTACCCGTAGGCCGTATCGGCGAGAGTCGCTCGTTGGGGTCGAAACCAAAGTCCCGGGTTTTTCCTTAATATTGTCTATACCTAGCATTCCTTTACTGTGACAACCCATCATTCGATCTGGGCTAGCTCGCCCATGGGGTGATTTTGATCCTCTTTGACACAAGCACATCCACGTCTCCCTGAGTTCGACCCCCAAGCCACACTACAACACCGTACGCTTGCGGTTACAAATATTTAAATCTCCGCACCCCCGTTTGCATCATTGCACGCACTTTGCGCGCAAGAGCCACGCCGTGGGGGCGCCGGTAAAGTTTATGGCGCCGTTGCTGGGGAGGCAACGTGCTTGTTATTTTAGGATTTCATGAACTCTAGTGTCTAGCTCTTATCCCTACCTCACGATAATTTTCGCATTCTTCTTTTTCCTTTTTATTTTCTTATTTTTATTTTTATTTTTATTTTTATTTTTATTTTTATTTCTAATCTTATCTTTTTCTTTCCCACTTTTCGTTTCACGGGTGTTTGTTGTTTTTCATGCGCATGAGTTCAAGAAGTCTCGACGACTTGATCCCCGTTGATCCAGAGATAAACGTCACCCTAAGGCGTTTGGCCACCGAGAAGCGAAGAAGAGAGGATCCTGAAGCCATGGGGGAGAACACCCCGCCTCACAAGTCCCTGTTGGAGTACTCGATGCCTTCCATCGAGTCCACCTCCGCCATCCGTCCTCCAGCTATTACAGCCCAAAGCTTTGAGCTTAAGCCATCTTTGGTGACGTGGATCCAGTAGGATCAATTTTCGGGTGCACCCATGGAGAGCCCGATTGAGCATCTAGACTCCTTCTTGGATAAATATGACACCTTCCGGATAAACGGTGTCACAACTTAGGCGATCCGACTGAAGCTGTTCCCCTTCTCCTTACGAGATAAGGCCAAGCTGTGGCTTTGGGGGAAGGACCCGAATACATTCAACACCTGGGAGAAGCTCTCAAATGCTTTCCTGACGAATTTCTTTCCCCCGGGGAAGACCATGAAGCCGAGGAGTGAGATCTCCTCCTTCTCCCAGGCCAGCCACGAGTCCTTGCATGAGGCTTGGACAAGATACAAGGAGATGCAGAGAAGATGTCCCCACCATGAGCTCCCCAAATGGCAGATCATAAATCTGTTTTATAATGGGTTGAGGGACGATTTAAAATCTTCCATGGACGTCGCGGCTGGAGGGTCCTTCATGTCAAGAAGCGAAGAAGATGCCGGGCAAATTTTGGAAAATATGGCATCTAACAACAAGCGATGGTGTGACGAGAGAGCCACACCAAGATCTGGGGGCATCCATAGAGTCGAAGATGTCAACAAATTGTCAAGCAAGTTTGACTTACTGTCAACCCAGATCTCCGCATTGATGGTAGGTGCCGGTGGCGCCGGTTCACAACAGATTGCTGCGGTAGAATCCGAAATTTTTGGGGAGTTCGACGGTGGTGACATCTCACCACCGTTGGATCAGGCGAGCGCATTATTTTACAATCCTATAGGGAATGTGCCTTTTCCACCACGAACCAACTCAAATCCGGCCTACTCTCCAAACAACTGGAATCATCCGAACCTTAGTTACCGGGCGCCTTATCAACAGCCAGCTCGGTAACAACAGCAAGTATATCAGCCGGCTAGGCCCCAGCAGCAGTTTCAGCAGCAGCAATATCAGCAGCAATAACCACCACAACAGTATCAACAGTATGCTCCTAGAAATCAGCAGCCCACCCAGCAGCAATACAGCCAGCAGAGGGCCATTTCTCCGGTTGAGTCCCTCTTGACTCAATACATCGCCAATCAGGAGAAGATAAATCTGAAGCTGGAGATGGGACAAAGAGTCCTCACTGATCAGGTGACCCAACTGGGGTTGCAAGTGGTGAACCTTCAGAGACCGCAGAATTTATTACCGCCACAGCCTGAGGTGAACCCGAGGGGGGTAAATCGGACCTTGGCGCTCACACATGAGCATGAGAACGTGTCTGCCATCGTCTTGAGGAGCGGAATGCAAATACCTTCGAGAGAGCCCCTAAAGGACCGGAAGCACCGTTGGTCGTGGAACGACCAACTGAGAAATTAAATGACGACGGTGCTTCATCACCAAAGCCAACTACTCCAGAGGGAGTTCATAAAGAGGAGAAGAAGAAGGATGAGGAAGGGAACCCAAGAGTGTTCAAGCCCGTTGTGCCTTGACCACAACGGCTTGCCAAAGCCAAAATCGATGAGAAGTATGGCAAATTCTTTGCCATGGTGAAAGATATGAGCTTACAAATCCCATTCCTCGAGGCCATCGAGACAATTCCCTCATATGCCAAATTTCTGAAAGACTTGGTGACACGGGGATCTAGAAAAGAGAAGGTCGTGTTAACGGCGGAGTGCAGCGCACTCATTCAGCGCGCAAATCCGCCCAAGCTCAAGGACCCCGGAAGTTTCTCCATCCCTTACTCTATTGGGGAAGTGTAAATCCAGAGGGCGCTCGTCGATCTAGGCGCGAGCGTCAGCTTAATGCCCCTATCGCTGTGCAAGAGAATAGGGATGTGAGACATAGAGCCCACCGGCATGACGTTGCAACTTGCTGACCGTTCGGTCAAGTACCCGGTGGGAGTAGTGGACGACATCCCCGTCGATGTGAAAGGAGTACATGTATCGGTTGATTTTGTGGTGATGGACATGCCGGAAGACAAGCATACCCCAATTATCCTTGGACGGCCCTTTATGGCAACCGCCGGAGTTTTGATAGACGTGAAGAATGGGAAGCTTTCCCTCAATGTGGGCCAGGAAAGAGTCGAATTTAACTTAGGCTTGTCGATGAAGCATCCAAACCCCCCGGATGATCCTAGTATTAGTATGCTGGAGAACGAAGAAGATAGAGCTGTTGAAACAAGTGCCTGTGTAGTGCTCTCAAGGAATCCCCCCGATAGCTTGGGGGACCTTGGAGAGCAAGTTGGCTCCCCGAAGAATGAAGTTGCTAATGAGGCAGTCGCACTACATGTGATCCCTCCCGGATTCCCTAAGTCTCCTCCCACGAGGAGAAAGGGGAAAGAACCCATGGACCTCACCGGTGATGAGGTCCAGATTCTGAAAAAGATGGCGGTAGACGCCAATTTGAGGGAGAAGCCCCCGGATCCTGTAGACAAAGGGAGGGTAGTTGAGCAAATCTTTTTACAGCCGCCGACTACACCAATAGCCACTAGCTTTGGAGTTGAATATATGCCGGACTATGGGCATCACCCGTATCGCCCACCATGAACATCATCAACGGGCGTCGAGCTAAACGACGTTAAACAAAAGCGCTTCATGGGAGGCACCCCATGCTCTAAACTTTTACTTCCGCTTTTTAGGACTTTTTCTTAACTTTATTTTATCTATTTTTATAAATAAATCCAGCCGCAAGAACTTCCGTCGTGAAACTTAGGCGATTTTTGGGTTTTTGCAGAAAACAAGGCCCCAACCGATCGGGTGATAACTCACCCGATCGGTTGGGATGTATCAGCTAACAGCCGTGTTTGTCACCAAATGAACCGACCAGGTGGAGAAAGATGAGACCGGGTGAGCAGACCGGGTGACCTGGGGAAATTCTCGGGAAAATTTCAGGGATTTGTCAACCGACCGGGTGACAAGAAGCGAGACCGGTTGAGGGACCGGGTGAGAAACTCTGAATTCTCGGGAAAATCTGTGGAGCGGCGAACTGATCGGTTGAGTTCTCAACCGATCGGGTCGCCTGTAGCGTTTCTTCAGCATCAAATTTCCACCTAAAGTCAACCGATCGGGTGACAACTCACCCGACCGGTTCAACTTAAAAACCTATAAATACCCCCGACCCACCCGTTCATAAACCCTCGCCCGATCTCATCATTTCGCCGTCGTTTCATCTCCTCCAAGCTCCCAACTGCCAAAAACCCCTCTCCCACAACTTCAAATCCTCCATTAGCCTCTATCTCCACCTCCCCCTTGCATTTCTCTCTCTCTCTCTCTCTCTCTCTCTCTCTCTCTCTCTCTCTCTCTCTCTCTCTCTCTCTCTCTCTGTCTCTCTCTCTCTCTCTCTCTCTCTCTCTCTCTCTCTCTCTCTCTCTCTCTCCCTCCCTCCCCTATTTCGCATTTCTCTAGCCCAAATTCCCAATACCAACCCTCACTTTCAAATTTTTTGCTGAAAAAGAGTGCCGCGGCTCCACACTTCTCCCATTGCACGGCATTGGGTCATCTACAATCGGGGAGCTCGAATTTCTACGGGGTAACTTCGCTCCACTTCTCAAATTTCAATTTTTACCCTAGATATTTAAACTGCTTGGTTGTTCGTGTGTGTGCACTTCAATAGTATTTTGCACACATTTGCATCACTCACACGCACACATGGCCCGGAAGAGAGATAAGGGGAAGGGTATCTTGCGGGAGGAGGAACCGTCTCGTAAGAGACGTAAACAAACACGTCCTCCTCCCCCACACACGTGAACTGACACTTGCCCCTCCCCCACCTATCATCCCCCCTGTGGACCCCATGTTGGGCCCGCAAGGGTACCTATTTAGGAACCAAGAGCAGAAAGACTTCTACCACAGACTAAACACTCGGGGGCATCTACCAACCAAGTTTGCCCACACCCAATCACTCGTCGACCTCGGTGTCTTCACCGAGGCCGAGTCTCTTTTTTCTAACCTTTGTTGGTTGGCCTTCTTGAATGCCTCTGCGGTATCCTACCCGTCACTCACCCTAGAATTCCTTTCCTCCCTCGTTTGTGAGTCGGGGGTCGACCGTCATTTTCCGGGGTGCGTAACCAAACCATCCGCACCAACCTGGATACCATCTGCGATATATTTGGTTTCCCTATTCTTGGGAATGACGCTATCCGACATTACGGATACCCCCCGGAATTTGACGTCGATAACTTTTGGTTCTCCCTCACCCTAATAGGTCGCTATCCCCGGGGTAAGGCCAAGGCCTCCTCCATCATCCATCCTGTATTCCGTCTGGCCCATAGGAACATATCCTCCACATTTTTTCCGTGGGATGAGTCAGGCACCGTGACTATCCCCGATCTTTTCATTCGTTGGGCCATGACTTTCCCTTTTGTGCCTGACGATGATGGGATTAGCTTTAGGGCCCCGACTGTCCCTGTCCATGCCGGTGATTGGCTTGTTTACAAGCTTCTCGAGATTAGCAGGGCCGAGAAGGGCAAGATCTGTTGTGGGGGCATTATCACTATTACTGCTTCTCGCCCCCAGTTTAATATCCTTATCCCCCGTGGTCTTCCCGCCGCCGCAGGACCCTCTCGTCTAGATCTTGACGTCCTGCGGCACATTCACATGATTAAGCCCCGCCCCGATGGTCGCTTCGATTTCAATTATGGCCATCCCCCTCGCCCCTACACCATTCTCCCCAACCCTGCTCGCATGACTATTGTTCTTTGGGGAGATTGGACTTTTCCACCCGACCCTGAGTTCTTTGAGGGGTTGCGCCTTCCTTTCCTTCCCGCGGACGCACGTAGACCACCTTCCCATGCCGCCCACTTAGGCATGTAGGATATTCCTGCGTCCCGGGGAGATATCGGGGCTGGCCCGAGTCACCCTGTTTCTGCTCCTGGCCCCATCACTTCTAAGCACCTTTTTGCAGCCATCTCTGGCCTTGTGTCCAGTGCCGGCATGACCACTGCCGCCGGCACTACTTCCACATCACCTGCCGGCACCACTTCTACCTCACGTCAGTCCACTTCCTTCGGTCGCCGCCAGGTCTCTGCCCGTCTTGCTCTCGAGAGGGAGGTCGCAGCCCTCCGTGATCTTGCCATGTCCTCTGCCCCCTCGGACCCATCACCGTCCTCCTTTCTCACTCACCCATGTTTCCTCGCACTTGAGAGGAACGTGGCCGCCATCCTTCGCCTTCTCACTCACCTCCACGGACCACCACCACCCACGCCACCACCACCTTCACCACCTCGACGATCTTCTCCTCCACCCTCCCATACATCCCCACCTCCATCACCTCCCCCGTCACATTCTTCTCCTTCACCATCCCACCCATCCCCACCATCCCCACCTAGGCGATCATCTCCCCCTCTCGTATCCATTCACATCCCCATATCCACCTCTGCACTCATGACCACTTCTCTCACACCCACACCACCTTCTACCTCATCCACCGTCACTTCATATGTGCGCCGCAAGAAATTGCTGGTGCGCTCCAAATCTCTCCCACCTCCACCCACTACTATCACCATCACGTCTTCTCCCCCCATTTATATTCCTTTTACCACCGCCTTGATCGTCGTGCTTCCACAACCACCCACCACCACCGACATTCCACCCATCATTCACACCACCACTGCACCTATTCCTCCACCTCTTTCCCCGCTTCTCCGCACACCCCCTGTCTCCCCCGCCCACCCATCCACACCCTCTTCCAAGGAGGGCGAGGATTCGCCTTCTTCTGATTTTTGATTTCCCTTCTTAGTTTTTTTTGACATCCCCATTGCACATTCCTGCACTTTCACGTTCATATTTCATTGCTAGCACTGTCATGTCTAGCTTGGGGGAAGTCTATTTTGCTGTGTTGTCGTGTTTTGTTTTCTTTGTGTGTGTGTGTGTGTGCTTGTTTTACTTTTTGTCGTGTCGTATCATTTTCTTTCTTTCTTTTTCTATTTTCGTGTCGTGTGGTTTGATTTTGGTTTTTTCTTTATTTTCAGTTTCGTATCTGTGTTTTCCTAGTTTTTCGTGTCTTTTTGTGTCTGTGCGTATTCCCCCCCATTTTCATTGCCCTCCCCGAACTCACTCTTATTGCATTGAGGGCAATGCAAGCTTCAGCTTGGAGGAGTCGCACTTTGTGCGTCATTTGAGTCTTTCTTTTTCGTTTTTGTGTCGTTTTCATCGTGTTTTTAATTTTTCTTCTCTTCTTTTTATCTCTTTCTCCTAGAGATGAACCCTATGATGAATTGCCACAAAATCACACACACCTAGCGTAGCATCGATAATCACACTCACTAACCCTAGGATATCGAGTCCCCCTGCATTTCACGCATCGTGGGTCCACTCAGCTTTTTTGTGAGTCATGTGTCGTGCCTAGCTGTTTGGTGTGCTTCTGCTTTGTGATTTTACTTTATATACCTGTCCAGGAATGACCCCTAGATTATCACGAGTCGATATAAATAATGCGGTATTTGCTTCTCTTGCATGTTTCTGTATGCATGAAAATATACGTATCGTATGCTTCACTTCGCATGTGTCGGGATTCCACAATTGAGGACTAGGATAACCCATTTAGCCCATGCTCTATTTAGCGATAATAGTTTCCTTTGCCCAAGTGTTTAGATTTCGACTTCTTTTTTGTTTTACTTGGTGCAAATCCCCTCGTCGTGTACCGTTCTCCCACTTGGGAGAGTACACATGTGTATAGCCAAAAAACCCCAAAAATCCAAAAAAAAGGAGAAAAGAAAAGAAAAACCCAAAAAGAAGAGAAATGAAAAGAAAAAAAGAAAAAAAATATGTATAGCCAAAAATCCAAAAAAATACCCAAATACCCAAAGCCCAAAAAAATTCCAGTGTGAATATTTTCCTACTTGCCGAGAATAAAGGGAAGGCGAGAATTTGCACCGAGTGTTCATCTCCACATCATCTCAACCCCCATCGGTTTCGAAAACACTTGGCTTAGGAACTTTTTAGCTAATATCTAGGCTATAGTGGTGTGATTTCGTTAACCCTAGTTGTGTACTCCCTGACGCATGATATGTTTCGATTCTCTCTATTCTCATGCATGCTTGAACTATATATTTGCCGCTTTATTCAAATCGAATCGATATTTGGGTCATTTCCTGGGTTTGTGTATATCGAGCTTTATCGCACATCGTAAATAGTGACACGGACTCCTAGCGCACGACCACACTCAGTCGTGCTTCACCGCGTGGGCCCACAGCACTTGTCTGGACTCGTACTCCTTGGTTTAGTGATGTGATTTGGCATTTGCATGCTTGGTGTGTCGTTTTTGATTTTGTTGGCCCTGACGGGCGATCTAGGATATAGAGTTTTCTTTTTCTCTCTTTCTCTCTATTTTCTCCCTCCGAGCTCCTACTCTCACTCGTCTTCCTCGAGGACGAGGAAGAGTTCAGCTTGGGGGGATTTTGACGTGCGTTTATATTTCATATATTTGCACACGTTTTCTTCCGTGTTTTTCTGTATTTTACCGCCGTCTTATATTCGTTTTCTCGTGTTTTCTTGTTTTCTTTCATTTTTCCATTTTTTCAGTGTTTGCAGGAGTTTACTGACATTTGGGGCATAAAACGATGATATCATGTGCCCCCGGAGCAACGGGAGGAGTCACGCGTGATCCAGGGGGTCAAACGACGAAGATTGCATCTTTCAGCCCCTCACCCCGGTCGGTTGGTCATCTCCAACCGATCGGGTGATGCATGCGTGCACCACCCGGACGCAGCTTGGAGCTCACGGGAAGTCACCCGGTCAGTTCAGTGACCGGGTCAAAAGCTCAAAGTCTCTGGAATTCGAAGCTGATTGCCAACCGATCGGGTGACCTTCACCCGATCGGTTCACATGTAGCCGAATTTCAACAGCCAAGACACGAAGATCCAACCGGTCTCCTCACCCGGTCGGCACCAAGATCCAACCGACCGTATCCAAGATCCAACCGACCGGTTCATCCTGACCGGGTGAAACCGCGCATTGCGCTGTAATTTTGTGAAGCGGTTCATCCGATCGGTTGACTTGTCAACCGATCGGGTGATGTCGTTTTCTATAAATAGAACCCTAGGTTTCCCAGATTCGGGAGTTGGTTATTTTTTGCTGTTTTCTTCATTTTGTGACGGCTGTAATTTTTCTGGTTTTGTAAGTTTTCGGATCTTTGTAAAACTTTAATATTATCTTAATTGCTTTACTACCATTGCATTTCTATTGTCTGATCATGATTTTTATGGTTCATTTTCGTTTAGATCGCTTTTTACTAAATATGTGTGAGTAGTTCCCAAATCTTGGATTTTGACAGAAACCCCTTCGTGGGCTCTTCCCGATGCGTCCATATGGTTAGGAAATCGATAGGGATTAGGAATCTAATGGTTACGCGGGGTGTTTTATTGTCATCGGTGGGAAAAAGACCGCCTTTGACCGTTGGGCCAAGTGGGAATAAACTTGGCGATTGACTCCCTAGCCATAACTCACGCCCTTAGCGTAGACGCCGAATCCTAACGTGCGGGAGCGGCAGGATGAGACGTTGGGAGTTATCGTTGCGAGCTTAGTGCTCCCGGAGTCGATCAGTGTTAATGGACACGGGAGTGCCCACTGATCGAACCCGGGAAGTCCGGCGTATCATCCTGTGCACCGACCGGAATATCGGGCCCATGGGATGCCGGTACCACTTTCAGAGGCAACGTCTCACCATTAGACCCTAATTCCGATCGACATCCTACCCGTAGGCCGTATCGGCGAGAGTCGCTCGTTGGGGTCGAAACCAAAGTCCCGGGTTTTTCCTTAATATTGTCTATACCTAGCATTCATTTACCGTGACAACCCATCATTCGATCTGGGCTAGCTCGCCCATGGGGTGATTTTGATCCTCTTTGACACAAGCACATCCACGCCTCCCTGAGTTCGACCCCCAAGCCACACTACAACACCGTGCGCTTGCGGTTACAAATATTTAAATCTCCGCGCCCCCGTTCGCATCATTACACGCACTTTGCGCGCAAGAGCCGCGCCGTTGGGGGCGCCGGCCAGTTCTACATTTAGTTGTGACTAGTTCACCTACATTCAAGCTTTGCCACATTGATATTCATGACCCACAAGGATAAGAAACGGTCCATAGTGGGGATTTCCTATCCCTTGACGTTTTATTATATTGAATTTTATTTGCTATTTGAACGATTGTGACATTACCATACAAACTATTCTTATTCCATCGATAGCTAGGTGATCAAAGTAGGATACTGTCAATTGTCCTCCCTGAGTTCGTTACCCGCTCGCCACTACGCCGTACGCTTGCGGTAAAACTACAGTCGTTCTCCGTGTGTATATCCAGGCGAGATCAGTAAGCTGAGAAAGTCTTGGAAAATTCTAGAAAGACATGACCTGCGACTGATATGGAACACACATGTGCCTATGCCATGGGTGAAACCAACATCAGTCGACTGTCACAAACCCTGACATTTTCCACAGAGTTGAGTCTGTAGAGAAGCTCAAAGACAGACGGCTGTTGAAGCATTGACAGTCGACTGTGCCTTTGGACAGTCGACTGTAAATACAACATCAGTCGACTGGCATTAAAATGTTAAACATTCCTGAGAGCAAGTTCTGCAGAGTAATCATGGACAGGCGACTGTTGAAGCATTTACAGTTGACTGTGCCTTGGACATGCGACTGTAAATACAACATCAGTCGACTAGCCAGATGAAACTGAGAATGATCTTTGGGCTGAAGATAGACATGCGACTGATTAACAAATCACAATCGACTGTCTCTTGGACAGGCACATGTAAAATGTACAGCAGTCACCTGAGAGAGTTAAAGCTTAGAAAGCCCAAAAATCAACTGATTAAGTATGTACATAACATGCGACTGTAGAACAAATCACAGTCGTCTCTTTTTAGACAGGCGACTGTAAAACGTTCGACAATCAACTGTTGAAATCAAAACATGCACATTCTTGAGAATTATGAATTGGAGTTTAAGGAAAATTGATCTAATGATTTCCTAAGACTGAAATGAAGATGTGTGTGCGCTCCAACATAATTCTACTTCTAAGCTACATACTAGAAGAGAAAACGAAGATTACATTTGTAGACTCTCTTCTATACAAGTATGAGCTTGAAGTCTTCTAGGAGCTTCAATCACCATCTTTGATCATCCAACACACTTTTCTTGCTTTCATTGATCTTTGAGTGACATCCATTGCTAATTGGTCTTCAAGATATGCTTAGGCAATGAATTAACTGCAAATAGGAGATTAGTCACAAGTATTTATGTTTGCTCGTCATTAACACCAAGTAGGGAGAAGTCCAATACTCAACACTACTCACAAATATTCATGATCAAAGCAATAGAATTCATGGAGACTATGAAAATCATCATTGAAAAGAGAATTAAACAAGAAATAATAATAATAACTAAATAGAACAAGAGTTTAGACAAACCAATAAATCCCAAAGCTTCAATCCAACAAGATAATTAAGAACTAGAATTCCAATTAGTAGCAATAGCAAATAAAAGTTGAGTCTTTTCTCTTTTCTCTTGATGTATCGTCTCTCTCCTTTGGTGGCTGTTAAAACTCTCTATTTATACTAAATCAAAACCTAGGAAAAAGCTGACCAAAATACCCTTTACCATAGACAACCCCTAGCTTTCAGATTCAGGGCCGGTGGCTCACTTTGCCGAGTGGAAGTTTCACTCGGTTGAGTGGAACTCTTTGCAGAAAATCTCCAAAATTCGGCGCTCTGTATCTTCTGGGCACTCGGTCGAGTGGTCGGCTCACTCGGTCAAGTTGGAGCTCCTACAAGAATCTTCAAAATCAGCGTTCTACTTCTATTATCCACTCGATCGAGTTGCAATTTCACATGGTCGAGTGAATTTGATGGGCTTCAAGGCTTGGGCTTGGCCGGTGTCAGTCTCACTTAGTCGAGTGGTCTGATCCACTCGGCTGAGTGAGCTGGTGTTGCCGCTTCTTCTCTTTCTTCTTCTTTCCTTCCTATTTCTATTCTCTTCCTTTCACTCCTTCTTTTCGTCTCGCACCGTAAGCTCCTCGATAACATTGCCGCTGATGCTTCGGCATGCGTGCCTATCCTCATAGCTTCAGTTTGCTCCCGATTGCTCGATATTTCCTGAAAATCCAATAAAATACAGAAATAGTGAAATTCATCGAGAAATCGTCGTTTAAGCTTCGAATTCGCAATATGGGCAATCGATATGACATGGAAATATGCACAAATAAAGTGTAAAATATGAGCATATCAGTTCCACACAAAACCCTAACCTAAAACCTCCTATTTATAAACCTAGGTTACAATAGGTGTTATCATTGGCTAGGAATTCCTAAATATACAGATCTCGACAATTACGACATCCGATCCAATCACCGCTAAACGTAATTAATGCCACTGCACCCTAGTGGGTCATCGCTGTATCCTAGTAGACCGCATCCCAATGGACTCCCTTCGACCGAGCGAACTTCCTTCTGTATCGAACGACCGAAGTGCTGAGCCACGTGTAAGAGCGTTAATTCTTCAAGCCTCCATACGATCGTTCGACCGAACACGGACTCTAAGCGCGTTACGACCCAACGACCTAAAGTTGAACGTTCTACCCTCAGATCCGAACCGACGGCCGAACGACCAACTGTGCTGTAGAAGCCAAATGCTCAGCATCCTCATATCTGACTTGTGAGAGTCAAATAGGTCGAATCCGAGTACAGTCGAGTTAGCTCTGCACACGAGAACTCGTCTGACCTACAACTGCTTCTCTTGCGCCGAATCGAGCCAACTTCTCCACAGTCTTATTATCGGTATTTTAAAGCAAATGTAATTTAAAAATAATTAAAATTAGCAGCTCATCTGAACCATTAAGATGTAAAAGTTAAAACAGGCAGGCAAATGATACGAAGAACTTCTCTGTGAAGACAACCAATAAAATCGCCATAAGCCATTACTAGGAATATACCTTCTTCGAAAGCTATAGGCAGGTCACTAGACAGATAGGATAATTCACACGTCCAACAATTTTTTTAGTCCGAGGTCACCAGACAGATAGGCAGGTCAGTTGACAGGATAATTCACAAGTTGCATTCCGCATAAAGAGCTTCAATAATCAAATTAAATAGACCGACCTTTCTCCTTAGTAGACAATTAATACATATGATCATGTTGTATGATGGTTAATCAGATTGTATTATCAACTTGAAACGAATCTGAAACAACTTCCAGTGAAATAATCATCCAATTAGTACAAATAAGGTATGGTAATGTACTAAATTTATAGCTCTAGCTCTTGAATGTCAACTATTACAAGGTAACAGATTGAACTAGATTATTTATCTATGGGGTTAAGTGATCAAATTAGCTCAGCAAACAGAGAGATGCACGCACTAGTAGTCATCATAGTTCAATAAATTTAAAGCCTTTGGCCCCTGGAATGAAGCTGGATTATGTTGTGCATCCGAATCCACCTGCTCCCACCGAAGAGATGCAGCAGGACAAGGCACACATGCATCGGAATGCTAAGGATCGTCGGGGATCAAGAACATAAATCAATAGCGCAAACAGAGCGCAAACAGAGCACTTCAAAGAATTATTTTTAGGCTGTGGATCGGCCAAGGGGAAACACCGGTGAGCTTTATTACGAAAGGAAAAGGACAATACAAATATTCTCTTCGTTCAACGAAGAAGAAGCACACAAATCTCTCCAAGTTGTCTCTCACAATGGCGGCTCTTTCAAAGGTCCAACAATGTTCCACACAAAACCCTAACCTAAAACCCCCTATTTATAACCCTCTGTTACAATAGGTGTCATCATTAGCTAGGAATTCCAAAGGATACGGATCCAGACAATTACTGCATCCTATTCAATCACATCCCGACGCAATTAATGCTACCGCACCCTAGTGGGCCACCGCCGCATCCTAGTGGGCCACATCCAATGGGCTCCCTTTAACCGAGCGATCTTCCTTCCGTATCAAACGACTGAAGTGCTGAGCCGCACATACGAGCTTCTATCCTTTGAGCCTCTATACGACCATTTGACCGAACACGGACTCTAACCGTATTACGACCCAACGACCCAATGCTAAACGTTCGACCCTCAGACTCAAACTGACGACCGAACGACCAACTGCGCTGTAGAAGCCAAATGCCCAGCATCCTTATATCTTACTTGTGCAGAGTCAGATAGGTCGAATCCGAGCACAGTCGAGTTATCTCTGCAAAAAATAATTTGTCTGCACTACGACTGCTTCTCCTGCGCTAAATCAAGCCAACTTCTCCACAAATCTCTGCCTTGGCGAGATTTTAGCCTCCGTCCAACGAAAGACCCTCACTGACCGTGGTAGAGCATCGAATGGTGTTCCCCCTTTTATTTTGTTCCGAAGAACCAAATGTCCCGAAGGACCAAATGCTCTGCCGAGCTACGACTGTCCCCTCCTGGGACTGGCTAACTCTCTCGAGTCCGAATGCCCTAAGGGCTACGACTAGCTCCACCGAGCCTCAACTGGCTCCACCGAGCCTCAACTGGCTCCACCGAGCCCAATGCCACCTCCTAGGGCCAACGTCAACTTCATTGAGGAACCACATTGAGCAAGTCCAAACAATTCTTGAACTTGACTCTCGATACAACATTTGTCGGCATGTTCGCTGGGTTCTCATTTGTTCCGATCTTCAGCAAGTTGATGTCGTTGTCTTTTTCTCCCACATAGTCCCTGACGAAGTGGAATCTCACATCGATATGCTTCATACGAGCATGGAAAACCTGATTCTTAGCCAAGTGCACTGCACTCTGGCTATCACAATGGACATCATACCACTGTTGGTAGACTCCCAGATCATTCATCAAACCCATCAGCCATATCATCTCCTTCACCGCTTCAGTCAATGCCATATACTCTGTCTCCATAGCAGACAAGGCCACCGTAGACTAAAGGATACTCCACCAACATATTGGAGCACCAGACATGATGAAGACCTACCATGTCATTGATCGCATCCCATCCAAGTCACCTGCATAGTTAAAATCAACATACCTGACAGTATGCAGACCATGAACACTTTGGCTATATGTCAGTCCGACGTCGACTGTGTCATTGATGTACCACATGATCCACTGCACTGCTTGCAAGTGCTCTCTCCCTGGGTTGTGCATGTATCTATTCACCATGCTCATCGCATGTGATAGATCCGGTCGAGTACATACCAATGCGTACATCAAGCCCCGAACCGCATTGGCATACGGTATGCTCGTCATGAGCGTCTTCTCTTCTTTGTTCTTCGGACAATGCTCGGCACTGAGCTTGAAGTGAGGTGCAAGCAGAGTAACTACGGACTTCATCTTCTCACATCCAAACTCCTGTATAATAGACTTCAAATAACGACTTTGTGAAAGATGAGCTTTACCTCCACTTCGATCTCTTGTGATTTCCATCCCAAGAATCGTCCGTGTCTCACCCAGACCCTTCATCTTAAATGCAGAACTCAATTGAGACTTCAATCTCCAAATCTCTTCTTTATTCGATGAATCTATGGGCATATCATCGACATAAAGCAGAAGATAGATGAAGGACCCGTTAATCAACTTCCAATAGAACACGTAATGATCATAGGGGCAGCGAACTTACCCTTGATCATCAGTCATAGTTCGAAACGCTTATACCACTGTTGTGGTGATTGTTCCAACCCGTAGAGTGACTTTTTCAATCGACATGCACGACCGTCATCACTTCTATAGCCATCGGTCTGAGCTATATAGATATCTTCCTCGAGCTCTCCATGCAAGAATGCCGTCTTGACATCCAGCTGCATCAGTTCAAGGTCGAACTAAGCAACCAACGCCAACAGGATCTGAATCGAGCAATGCTTCACCACAGGTGAAAAAACTTCATTTTAATCAATGCCTTCTCTTTGTGCAAAGCCCTTCACTACGAGGCGAGCTTTGTAATGAACATCTCCTGATTCGACCCCTTCATTCTTGGTGTAGACCCACTTACACCCAATCGCATTCTTCCCCTTTGGAATCTCTACGAGATCCCATGTGTCGTTCTTTACCAATGATTTTATCTCTTCGTCTATTGCACTTCTCCACCACTTCGGGTCATCGGATTGATCCACCTCACTTAAAGAGGTAGGAACATCGATACATACTGCGAGCAAGGCAAATGAAACCAACTCTGAGTACCTTGCATGTTTTCTTATCTCAAGCCTCGGCCATGACACTGCTATGGAATCCTCCGACTGAACGACCCTAGGAGACGAGCTATCTCCACCAACTGAGCTTGAGCCACCAACTTCACCATCATCGGCCAGAAGCCCGATGTCTGCTCCTTATGGTGTGGGTCGATCTGAGTCATTGAGCAATCGTTATAGAGTATCAGACTCGTTATCGGAAATCTGCTTCAATTGTGTCTGTTCGACCTCCACCTTTGGCTCATGCTCATTTTTTAGTAACGCCGACTCATCAGACGTTACGTCTCTGCTCAGGATCTCCTTCCTCTTTGTCAGACACCACAGTCAATATCCTTTGACACCATTGCGTAAGCCCAAGAAGATGGCTTTCTTGGCTCGAGCATCTAGTTTATCTTCCTTCACAGCATAGTTACTTGGACAGCCCCAAACTCGAAGTGATCCATAGTCGAAAACTGGCTTTTCCGACCATACCACTAAAGGAGTTCGTCCTCCCAATGTAGTAGATGGTAGACGATTGACTAAATAGGTTGCGTACACCTGTGCCTTTGCCTAAAACTCATTCGATAGGTCAGCAGTCGACAGCATGCATCGAACTTTCTCCAGTAAAGTCCGATTCATTCTCTCTGCTGCCCCATTCTTCTCTGGTGTACCAGAAATAGTGTAGTGTCTCTGTATCCCTTCTAATCTGCAGAACTTCTCGAAGATATCTGACCTATACTCACCACCGTTGTCACTTCAGAGACGCTTGACTTGCCGACCAGTCTGAGTCTCGAACAGCTTCTTCCATTTGACGAAAGTGCTAAAAACTTGGTCCTTCGACTTCAACAAAAAAACTATACCATGCGTGAGTAGTTGTCGATGAATGACATAAAGTAGTGTTTTCCAACCCATGAGGCCGTTCTACTCGGGCCCCATATGTCGGTGTGTACATAGTCGAGCGCCCCCTTCGTACCATGGATGGCCGTCCTAAATGAAGCACGTGTCTATTTTCCAAACACACAGTGCTCGCAAAACATGATCTACCCTGTCTGGGCTCCTCTGTAATGGCCCTAGTGCCATATATAGTAGAGTGTAAATGTTCGTGCTCCAGGATGTGTGTATGTGTATATACATGTGTGTATATATTTAGTGTAAATAGTAAATATGTAGTGTGTATAGTAATTATCTTTTGGTTGCTTACATGTATGCCTATATGGATGGATGCATGCCTATATGAATGTGTTATCAGGATATATATGGTTGCTGTACTGAGGATGTCTTGGGTGTATATGTGGTTGATAATATGTGTAGTAGTGCGTATAGTATGTCTTATAGTAAATGTTGTTGGTATGTAATGTATGTGTGTACTAGTACTATTTGTATATGATTATTAGTAGGATAGTATTATTAATAATGGATGGCATTGTTGTGATTAGTTGGGGGGTGTGTGTATAGTAGAGGGGAGTATGCAAGTAATGGCTATTTAGTAATTAAGTGGGATGGTGTGTGTAGGGTAATGGCTCTTTAGTAATTTGAAGAGGGTGTGTGTGTGCAGAGTAGCATGATGACTTGTCCTACTTGGATCCTTAAGGGTTAAGGGAAGAGAAAAGAAAAAAGAAGAGAAAAAAAGAAGAAGAAGAGAAAGAAAAGAAAAGAAAAAGAATTGTGTAGAAGGTTGGAGAAATCCCTTAGCATTCAAAAACCCAAACACTCTCCTTTCTCTCCCATTTTTCTCTCCCTCTTCTCAATTTCATGCTCCCCTCCCCTCTATCTCTCTTGCTCTCATTTTGACACTAAAATTTCATAATTCCATCTCCATTTAGTACCTAGTCCAATATGTTAGCAAGTGAATGAGTTTAAGCAAAGAAGAGGAAGAGGAAGAAGGAGAAGGGTTTGAAGAAGGAGGAGCCATAGGAATTTGGGCTACCCCCTTGTCTTTCATCACCCCTAAGGTAGGATTCCATCTCCAACTAGTGTTAGTGTATGTCAAGCATGGAAAATTAAGTTAATCTTAGTTTAATGGCATTAGCTTTCATTTTTGATGTTGCTGAAATTCTGGACAGATTTGCATGCTCATTGATTTGCTCACTTCTCTGGATATAGACCTGAGTTTGCTCTGGAATTTCTATGGCATAAGTATTGAGCTTTTATCTACAACTTCCATGTTGAGAACTTTTGTTAATTTGGACTTCAATTAGGGGTAAAATTCTGTCTTTGCAGTACGTTTGAACTTTACCCAGTCTGGACACAATTTGGCAAAACATAGATCAGTCACTGCACACTTCATAGAAATTGGCGATCCTAGTCTCATTGGAAAAATAACAACTTTTTCTACAAATTTCACTTGGGTCATATTTTCGAGATTCTAACTGCAACATGTCTTAAATTAGCAATCTCTGCATCTCTTAGAATCTGTCTGAAAAACAGTTTTGATAAGTTTCACCAAACAATTCACTATAAGCCACATAGTGAGAATTTCCTCTTGAAATTTTAATAGTGAATCCACAACACATATGTCTACAACTCTTAAGAGAAGAAAAATTGATGTTTAGTACAAATATTTGGAGCATTATGCCTCTATTTGGGACTGTCCTGTTATTTCCAGAAAATGGGTTGCATGAATGTGTTGTTTTGTCTTTGATTATGGATGTCCATGTTTTGTGGCTTCATTATATGATTGTTACATGATTCATCAGTTATTTATTTGGCCTCCTCATGTCTCATAAAGTTGTTAATTTTCATTTATGTTCAATATCTTGGTGATTTAATTGTGGATAACAAAGTTGGCCTTCAAGTGGTATTGATGTTGGAAAAAGAAAGCAAGTTTGGATATGATTTTACTAGGACACGAAGGTGGAGTGCACGTGCATGGACAAAGTGCCGCGGTATGAGGCAAGAAAATTCGTCGTTGGCCACCTCTTAATCCATTAGGTGACTCCACATTGATAACGGAGTAGTCACGATACACTTGCACGCCGGCTCATTCATGAGATCTAATTGCATTGCATTGCATCTTATAGCATTTGCATTGTGTTTCATATGCATCATGGCATCATTGAGCATTATGTGTGACTTGTGGTTATAGATATGTTTGTTCTCTTATATGTATGATTGTTGCCATGAATGCATGAGTTGCTTGGAATGGTTGTATGTAGGAGAAATGAGGTGGTTTGCTTTCATTTGTGGAGCTTAAGTAAGTGGAAATGTTATGGATGGTTTTGCTATTATTGCCTTAATTTTGATGGCACCATGGAATTGAGGTTGAAAATGCTATTTGATGTTGTGAGAAATGAATGGGTGAGATGGGTTCCATGTTACTAGTTCTATTGTTTTACTATTAACGCTTAGTTGCCCATTATGAATGTTGTATTTGTTACTTGTTTCCTCTTGTACATTATGCTAGTATGTACACCTTGCCTGTTGCACGTGCACGCTTTCACATGTTCATAACTATAGTTGGTACTTCCTTTACTGCAGTAGATGTTTATGCTATGTCATATACTCTGCCTGCTCACGTGCACATTTTTCACACTTCATGTAAGGGCTAGTGGGGATATGGTATTCCTACTGGATCACGCTTTGACGTGTCCCACCGTTGACTTTTCAGGTTCAGGTGTTGGATTTGGTTGATGGCTATGAGGTGGAGCAGTGGAGTTCTGAGGATGAGTTAGGTTGGGGTGGCGAGGTGAGAAGAGAGGGTGTTTGTACTTTTGGGGTTTTGTTTGGGTAGTGAAGAGTTGTTAGTGATGGATGTATGTACAGATGGATGATGTATATATATCAGACTTTTCATTGGGTTTAGTTGTTGTATAGTTCCCTTTGTGTTTCTTCTGCGCTTATGTTGTTGGTTGTTTGGTTGTACTTTGGGAACATTACAGGTACTATCACAGCAGGGCGCAGTCGACATACTTTGAGTTTTTTCATATTTCTCTTCGTAACACTCGCTGCTCGGGGATCACCTGGGACAGATTCGTACATTCTGGGTATCCTAGAGAGCGGGGCTTTACATTTGGTGGCCCATGTAGGTCACCACACTGCAGCTGTGTAAGGATAGTGCGTTTAGTGTTCCGACGGTAGTTGAGTCTTAAGGTGGGTAGGCGTCTAGCCTTAGGGTAGAGCCTAGACAATCCGAGGACGGACTGTATTTTAAGGTGGGTAGAATGGCCATAGTGCCATATACAGTAGGGGTATATATGTTTATGCTCCAGGATGTGTGTATGCGTATATACATGTGTGTATATATGTAGTGTAAATAGTAAATATGTAGTGTGTATAGTAATTATCTATTGGTTGCTTACATGTATGCATATATGGATGGATGCATGCCTATATGATTGTGTTATCAGGATATATATGGTTGCTTGAATGAGGGTGTCTTTAGTGTATATATGGTTGATAATATGTGTAGCAGTGCGTATAGTATGTCTTGTAGTAAATGTTGTAGGTATGTAATGTATGTGTGTACGTACTAGTACTCGTTGTATATGATTATTAGTGGGATAGTATTATTAATAATGGATGACAATGTTGTGATTAGTTGTGGTGTGTGTGTGTATAGTAGAGGGGAGTATGCAAGTAATGGCTATTTAGTAGTTAAGTGGGATGGTGTGTGGAGACACATATGTCTACAACTCTTAAAAGAAGAAAAATGGATGTTTAGTACAAATATTTGGAGCATTATGTCTCTGTTTGGGGCTGTCCTGTTATTTCCAGAAAATGGGTTGCTTGAATGTATTGTTTTGCCTTTGATTATGGATATCAACATTTTGTGGCTTCACTATATGATTGTTACATGATGCATCAGTTATTTATTTGGTCTCCTCAAGTCCCATAAAGTTGTTAATTTTCATTTGTGTTCAATATCTTGGTGATTTAATTATTGATAACAATGTTGGCCTTCAAGTGGTATTGATGTTGGAAAAAGAAATCAAGTTTGGATATGATTATACTAGGACACGAAGGTGGAGTGCACGTGCATGGACAAAGTGCCGCGGTAGGAGGCAGGAGAATTCGCCGTTGGCCACCTTTTGATCCATTAGGTAACTCCACATTGATAACGGAGTAGTCACGATACAGTTGCACACCGGCTCATTCATGGGATCCCATTGCATTGCATTGCATCTCATTGCATTTGCATTGTGTTTCATAAGCATAATGGCATCATTGAGCATTATGTGTGACTTGTGGTTATAGATGTGTTTGTTCTCTTATATGTATGATTGTTGCCATGAATGCATGAGTTGATTGGAATGGTTGTATGTAGGAGAAATGAGGTGGTTTTCTTTCATTTGTGGAGCTTAAGTAAGTGGAAATGTGATGGATGGTTTTGCTATTATTGCCTTAATTTTGATGGCACCATAGAAATGAGGTTGAAAATGCTATTTGATGTTGTGAGAAATGAATGGGTGAGATGGGTTCCAGGTTACTAGTTCTATTGTTTTACTATTAACACTTAGTTGCCCATTATGAATGTTGTATTTGTTACTTGTTGCCTCTTGTACATTATGCTAGTATGTACACCTTGTCTGTTGCACATGCACGCTTTCACATGTTCATAACTATTGTTGGTACTTCCTTTACTGCAGTAGATGTTTATGCCATGTCATACACTCTGCCTGCTCACGTGCACCTTTTCCACACTTCATTTAAGGGCTAGTGGGGGTGTGGTATTCCTACTGGGTCACGCTTTGACGTGTTCCACCGTTGACTTTTCATGTTCATGTGTTGGATTTGGTTGGTGGCTATGAGGTGGAGCAGTGGAGTTCTGTGGATGAGTTAGGTTTGGGGTGGCGAGGGGAGAGGAGAGGGTATTTGTACTTTTGGGGTTTTGTTTGGGTAGTGACGAGTTATTAGTGATGGATGTATGTACAGATGGATGATGTGTGTATATATATATATATATATATATATATATATATATATATCAGAATTTTTCTTGGGTTTAGTTGTTGTATAGTTCCCTCGGTGTTTCTTCTATGTTTATGTTGTTGGTTGTTTGGTTGTGCTTTGGGAACATTACAGGTACTATCACAGCAGGGCGCAGTGGACATACTTTGAGTTTTTTCGTATTTTCCTTCGTAACACTCGCTGCTTTGGGATCACCTGGGACGGATTCGTACTTTTCGGTATCCTAGGGAGCGGGGCTTTACATCTTCTTAGACGACCCCCAATGATAAGCTTCTGCAAAGCTTTCTCACCCACATGACACAATCACATGTGCCATAACATTGAGTCGTCCTCCTCAGCCTCCCGAGTCAGAGCCGTTGTGCCAGCTACGATCATACCATCTAAGTAATAGAGGTTGCCTTGGCGCTTCCCCTTCATCACGATCATTGCTCCTCTGGTCACCCTCAGAGATCCATTTTCCATGGTCACTCGATAAACTTTAGCTACGAGTGAACCTAGTGATATGAGGTTACACCTTAGGTCAGGAACAAAGCGTACCTCTTCGATGTCTTATGTAACACCGTCGCCCATCCTCATCTACACTATCCTGACGCCTACCGTGCTACAGGCATGATCATCGCCCAACAAGACTGTACACTTACCACCTTTCCTGAAGGTCATAAAGTACTCTCAATGTAGCGTCATATGGAACGAGCACCTTGCGTCGAGCACCCAACCATCTAACGTCACGCCCTCCAAAGCACTGACCAATACATGCTCCTCAACCTCAATGCCATTAATGACGTTGGAAGTTGCGTCGTGCTTCTTCTTTGCCTTGGTGTAGTCTTTGACCCAATGTCATCTTTCTCGGCTGAAATCATATTAGTCCTTCACCACCTTGCGCTGAGGGCCCCTTATCTTGTCTCTGAACTTGGATCTGAGATACCCCGTTCTATCTTCACCCTTCTCTCCACTACGACCCCTTATGATTGTAAGAGCATCGCTCGAAGCTCGTATGCTGGTGTCCCCATCGTTCTTCCTAAACTTGTTGCATGTTAGAGCATTGGACACCTCTTTGAATGTGATCGATTCCTTACCATAGGTAAGAACCGATACCAAGTACTCATATTCGATGGGTAGAGAGTTGAGGAGAATCATCACCTTGTCTTCATCGTCGACCTTCATGTCGACGTTCCTTAGGTCGGTAAGAAGCTTTTTGTAGTAGTCGAGGTGTTCCTCCATATAAACTCACTCAGCTAACTTCAAACCGAATAGCTTCTTCTTCAAGTGTAGCCGGTTCTGGATGTTCTTCTTCATGTACTTGTCACCGAGCTCCTTCCAAAACTTGCTTGCATTTGTCTCCTCCATATATGGATATTTCTTCTCCTTTGACAAATGCAGGCGGATGGTACCACATGCACTCCAATTCAGAGTTCTCCACTCCTGATCGGACATACCCGTCGACTTCTCGTCCAATACGATATCTTGACCAAGTTGGTTCAAGATATCCTTGACTTCGCATCTCCACATACTGAAGTTGTTATTACCATCAAACTTCTCAATTTCAAACTTTGTGTTAGACACAACAGTCCGAGAAGATGAAGAATACCAACAAGTTGACGCCTTTGAAGAGTCATCATCGCCACCACTACTCATCATCGCCTTCTACGTTGATCTCTGACACCGTACATCTTTGTTACCAATTTGTTATGTGCCTGAAACCACTTGCTCCCTCTGAAGAGATGTAGCAGGACAAGGCACACATGCAACGGAATGCTAAGGATCATTGGGGATCGAGAACAATGATCATCAGCACAAACAAAGCACGTTAGAGAATTGATTTTAGGCCGTAGACCGACCAAGGAGGAGCACCGGTGAGCTTTATTACGAAAGGAAAAGGAAAATACAAATCTTCTCTTCGTCCAATGAAGAAGAAACACACAAGTCTCTTCCAAAATCTTACAATACAATCTCTCAAAGTTGGCTCTCTCAATGGCAGCTCTCTCAAAGATCCAACAATGTTCCACACGAAACCCTAACCTAAGATCCCCTATTTATAACCCTAGGTTACAATAGGTGTCATCATTGGCTAGGAATTCTAAAGGATACGAATCCTGACAATTACGGCATCATATCCAATCAACTCTATGCAATTAATGATGCCGCACCCTAGTAGGCCACCGCTGCATCCTAGTGGGCTGCATCCCAATAGGCTCCCTTCGACCGAGCGATCTTCCTTCTGTATCGTACGACCGAAGTGCCGAGCCACATGTACAAGCTTCCATCCTTCGAGCCTCCATACGACCGTTTGACCGAACATGGACTCTAACCACGTTACGACCCAATGACCCAATACTGAATGTTCGACCCTCTGACTCGAACTGACGACCGAACGACCAACTGTGTGATGTAGAAACCAAAAGCCCAACATCATTGTATCTGACTTGTATAGAGTCAGATAGTTCGAATCCGAGAACATTCGAGTTACCTCTGCACAAGATAACTCGTTTGCACTATGACGGCGTCTCCTGTGTCAAATCGAGCCAATTTCTCAACAGGTTATTCATTCTACATTAAAGTTTTATAGTATATATTTCTTTACGAACTTTTGTAAGTCGTATTGATTGACAGTGTCGATCTGATTCCATGTGCTCACATGCACCCCACATGCTTCTCTGCAGGGCCCATCTCCTTCTACTCCTTTACTCTAGGGGATTTTTTCTGTCTCAGGGAAGGTCGCCATAAGTTTAAACTTGAAAGCGATGTCTCTCTGTGTAATGTAGTTACAAAATAGGCGTTAACAAAAATATTTTGTGTGTGTTTTTTATATATCAGAAAGCAGTAAAGCGCATGCCAACCAGGTCTCATTTTCGTGCCTTCAAGGGGGAGGAGAGAAAGAAGGTCATCTGAGCAATTGCTCGTTGAAAATATTTTGTGTTTAAGTCATCTATGACATGACTTAAATATTTTGTGTTTAAGTCATGCATGATTGGTGTTTCGAGGTGTTTTCTCACCACAGGTTGATGGTTCGGAGGTCCGAAGGTCGTCGCTGGTGTAGAGGACGAGGATGACCTTCAGGGCCGACCGGACGAGCATGCTATGGGGAAAGGATGCATGGATCCGAGTGACAGTGCACCGAAGGGAAGCTTCAGTGTAGTGGCAGCCTCCGGAGTGGATCAGTCGAGCGTACACTGGGTCGAGGACACTCGAAGCCAATCGATCGGATGCCGATGGGTAGCTTCGGTTGGATGACGTCTCCTTCTACCTGCAAGACGAGAAAGCTCGTTAGGGGGGGGGGTCGGAACTTGGTTCCGACCAAGTCCCCTCCGATGCCAAAGTCAAAAGGTGACTGAGAAGCGCTACCTTGGAATCATGCTTGGTTCATGGAGAGACCAAGCACGAGTTCTCCAGCCGAGCTATAGAGGAGAAATGTAAGGTGGAAGAAAGGTCTTAGCATATGGAATACATGTATCTCAAGTACCCATGATTTGGTCCCTAGGCGTTCCACTCGTCGAGTCTCTTATAGGAGTCCTGCATTTCAATTCCTTCATGGCATTTTGTCATTCCTCTCTCCATGCTCACCCACATTGATGGTCCCTTTAATGGTGATCAAGGCGGGCACGATCCGAGGAGCAGTTTCTTCCTTCGAGCAGGGTCAATGCCTCGTCTCAAATGATGTGAGCGTTACTCCCAAGCGCAGGAGATCGTACAAGTAATACTCCTGGTGAGTCCAGGTATCGTATCCACAGGACAACTGACCTGCAAAACCACGAATTTCAGTTTGTAAAGATTAATAATACGATGATAACCAACCACCTACCAGGTATAATAAAGAGTATCAAGAGTTTAAAACAAGAAAAGAAAATCCTACGATAACTACGGTGAATTCGAAATGGGGGTACTTATATGGAGAGTATGTATTGGTATTGATTTCGTTAGGGTGTGTGCAATCAATGATTATAGATATCTTTTCTATAACTCAACATCTCATCCGGCTAGGGCATGAGAACGTCGGAAGGTATGGCGATAAAACGCATAAATAAGAGTGCCAAAATGTAATCACATAAATCGTCGATTTCATAAAGAAAGTACGCACAAGTGCCCTCTCGGGCCACGATACGTCCTCTCGGAGCGTATCACGAATAAGTCTTACTCAGATCATATTCAATTAAGCATGCACACGTCTTCGATTAACATACTTAATTAGATTATACATAGAATTCAATGAAATACGTGATTAAAACGTGTATATATGGCGAAAAGATAACAAAATCAACGATTACGACACCCTAACTACATCAACACCAACACATATGAAGATTAACCACGCATGGAGAGATTATAATCAGTATTCAAAGACAAATACATCATAAAAACATCAAAATACATGAGAAATACTTCAATTCTAAGCCAAATACGCAAAATACAAGGCTAAAGATAGGAAAAATATCACCAATCCTCTCCAAATAGCCCCAAATCTCCTTCAGATAATAGATATAGCCTATGTCCCCAGGGCCTCCAAATTTGGTGGCGAAATACGGCTCCTAGAGCCCCCAATACGCCAGAATACGCTCAAAAACCCAAGAAATACGTTATATAGAGGCATTGCGGGTTTAATGTGTGTTAATGGGTCCCAACTTTGCATCCGCAATCAACTAAACCCGAACCCAACAGCCTCTTGAAGTCGTGGCCATCCGATCAATGCGGGATTGAACGTTGACGTGCCACGTGTGCTCCAAGATCCGCGCGCGCCCGCTCCGCAAGCAAATTTGGATCGACCTCGGGGTTAAATCCTGAGCATAGGATCCTCATCTGATGGTTAAAAAGTATCCACGTCGCCCCTCGCGCATCCGCTCTCTGCTGCTGACTCATGCGTAGTGGCGTCCGTTGGATGGGCATCGGATGGCTATTAAATAGCCACGTCGTCGACTTCGTTTGATAATGTCGGGATCGCTGGGGGCCGTGGGATCACGATCGAACGGGTCTGGTTAGGCCACTCGCACCGCCTTTCATTCAGAATTTGAATCTGCAGCGGCTTGTTCTTGGCCGTTGGATTGGCGATCAACGGTGGAGATTCGACCGCGTCTCCTCTTTACTGTGGCACGTTGGATTTGGGCGGGAGCATGCGGATTTACGCCGCGTGTTGTGCCAAGAGTCATGCGCCGACCGTATATACGTATTTTAAGCGTATTTCTTCCGTATTTCTTCAATTAAATGGTATTCTGCATTCAAAAATTCATAGAAATTAGCACAGATCTCATAAAAATACAAATAAATTGTAGTTGGAATCGTGAGATCGAAACCAAGCCATGAAAAATATAAAAAGACAGAAATACTCACTAAAATTCATATTTTATGCACAAATCAATGGTTTACTCTAATAAATAATGATATACAAAATACGAACGTATTAAAGACCAATTGAGCATCATATGAGCACAAAATAGGGCTAATTAGAGGGTTAAATATGCAATATTCAACCCGAATCAGTCAACAGCCTATCGAGTGGTGGTCTCGGGCCGAGGTATCCTGATTCGCTCACGGGGCATTTGGGCTAGGGCCCAGTGCGTCCTTGGGCCAGGCAGTCGGCATGTTCCACTTTAGCCCATTCGGGGGATTGTATCAATTGCCCCCATTTCTCGGGCCATTCAGCTGTGGCAGTTCGGTCTGAGGGATGTGATACGTGTGGATTTGACGGGCGTGTCAGTCGAGGCGATGCATTAAATGAAAATCATCATGGCATTGGGCACCAAGAATCCTCCCGCCCCTTGGCTGCGGGATTTGGAGAGCCGCCTCATTTGGGATGTTGACACGTACATAGGAACGAACGGTCGGAGATGATGCAGGGAATGTGGAGAGGGCTATATAAGTGGAGGCCGTTACCTTCTAAGAGAAGGTCCTGCCTTTTCAGCGTAGCTCTCTACTCCATTCCTTTCGCCCTTGCCATCAGATTTTGTTGGTCTTTCGCCATGCGTTCTTCGTTTTCTTCCTCTACTCCTGGGGTGAGCCAGTCAGCATCTGGGCTCGGCCGTATATGGAGGGTCGTTGGTGGGCTCAGCCCCCACGGCTGTCGTGCTTCCCAGCACAGGCGCCGAGATCCATCTGGCTGGGGCGACCCTTCCGGTGTGCCACGGAGGTGATGGGGCAGCCGTCTGTGGCTAGCGCCACCTCTATGGGGCAGATTCGTGCCTCGTTCCTTCGTCCTCCTTATCGCGCCAGGGCCCCATCGATGAATGAGAGGATCTGCTTCCCTGGCCATTGCAAAGTTGGGGTGTACGTGATAATTTTTTCGTTCGGGTTGCAGTTCCCCCTACATCCCTTCGTGGTTGTATTCCTGTCCGCCTTCAGGATCGCCCTTTGTCAGTTTATCCCCAATGCCATCGGGTCCCATATGGGGTTTCTCGTGTTGTGTATGCTCCAGGGGGTTGAGTCGACACTGCCCCTCTTTTGTCATTTTTACCATCTGAGCCACCATAAGTCGGGTGCTTGGCTTTACATCATCGCTCGAAAGGGTAAGAATTTAGTGTCGGGGCTGCCATCCTCTGTGAAGCATTGGAAAGAAGACTATGTGTTCGTGACCCTCCCCAAGGAAGCCGATTTTTCGGTTCGCTAGGGTAGTCCTCGCTCGCTGACTCTAGAGGGGAGGAGCCTCACTAAGGCGGAGCTTGGGGCGATCAACAAATTGTCTGTGGTCCCTGCTGGAGAGCGACACATCAAGATTCTCTTCCAGGATCATATCTTGAGGAGGACTGTATGGCCTATCAGTAAGTCTGCTTCCCTTTAGTTTGGCCCTTTTATTGACCTGTAGTCATTTCGTCACATCTGTCTTGCCAGATGGGGTTGGCCAAGGTTCGTCTCCGCATACCCTGTCGACTTCTCTTCCTGACCTCAGCCCAAGGAGGGGTGATCATGTCTTGGTTGTTCGCCAGAAGCAGTGAGACAGGTCATCCCAATCCAGGAAAGGTCCGCTTGGGGTGGTGAGAAGAGGACAAGGGAGCACTCTTCGTCGGACCAATGGAGAGTAAAGTGGAAGAAAGCGAGGTCCCTACCCCAGGCGTGGTTTTTGCTGGGGATGCTTCGGCCTCCAAGGCTCCCTCTCCCCCTTCGCGCTCTCAGTACCCTGAAGACAAGTGGCCTTGTGGCAACTTCTCTCCAGCCTACCGGGGCTCACTTCTCGCAGATTATGAGCTGCCCTTGGGTGTTTTTAGGTCAACCGAGGCCGACCTTCTGTGGTCGAAAAGTGAACTGCTTAGCCCCCACTTTCCGGTGGGATTGAAGAAGTCCGTCTTCATGGATTGCAGTGTTGCTGCTCCACTGTCTGAGAACTCCTATCTGTCCTTGGATCGGTCTGTACTGGATGGGGTAAAGGGCGACATGCTAGCCACTTTTGTTGTGCTTTGTGGTCAGTAGGTAAGGGTACGTGTAGCCTTACTTGTATTCTTTGGTGGACGCTGTTGACTCTTGGCTTTTTCCCCTGGTGTAGTTGTCCTCGGTTGGTCTGTCGTTGCGGCATCAGTCCGTGGTGCACGCCAATGTGGAGGCGAGCCTCGTCCGAAAGCAGGCGGCAGTTGAAACCGTTGAGGAAACGGCTCAGGAAGTCGAAGTGCATGTGAGGTCAATGGAGACCAGGATCTCTGAGCTTTCTGTCGAGGCTGAGAAGATGGACACCGAGAGGGCTGTGGCACTGGCTGACAAGTCCATGACCGAGAAGAAGTCTGCCTGATCAGTAGGGCCTGGGAGGTCTGAGGAGGAGGACAAACTCGGGGATCTTGAGGAGCTGCTCGAGGCGTTGGAGGAAAGGGAGGGCACACTCAAAGGCAAACTCGTTGAGGTGTCGCATGCACGTGAGGTGGAGAGGTCAAGGCGTCAGGGTCAGATAAACGTTCTCGAGGCTCGAGTCGAGGATCTTGAGAGGGTAGACCCTGCTCGGATAGCGCATGTGGTGGTGAGGGAATATTCCGAGACCTTCCTTACCCCGGGGATGTCTAAGGCATTTAAGGCGAGGTTCCTCCATTGACGGTGAGAGATCGAGTGTCAGTTCCCTGGTTCGAGAATCATTTTCAAGGAGCTGGAGATGATCCCTGGAGAAAACGTCGAGGCCCCTGATGTCGACCAGTCGAGAGCCAAGACCGATGACACCAACCGGCCCGGTGGTGTTGTCTGACCCTTTTTGTAAACTCCCCCGAACCATTTTTGTGTTTGTAACCTTTTTCGGCTCTGTCCGAACTTTATGATGAATGTAGCCGTATCTCGTTAATGATCTAGGTTTGATGAGTTACGTCTGTTTCCTTGTTGCCCCCTCCCACGTCCTGGATTTCTTTCTTCGTTGGGAAGCCATGTTCAAGGGAAACTGGTAGTCCCAGATGGCATGTCTGCTGGGAGAGTTGCCATCGATCTTGTAGTTGATCAGAGGATCGACCTGCTTGGGGAGTGGCCTCCAGCCTTGCGGTCGATTGGAGGATCGATCAGCTAGGAGAGTTGCCCCAGTTTTACGGTGTCAATCGGATGATCAGCCTACTGGGAGGAGCTTCTCCCAGTCTTACAGTCGATTGGATGTTTGGCATACTGGAGGAGTTGTCCCCAGCCTTACGGTCGACAGGTAGATCGGCTTGCTTGAGGAGATGTCCACAGCCTTACTGTCGATAGGTAGATCGACCTGCTGGGGGAGCTGCCCCCATCCTTATAGTCGATAAGTTGATCGGCCTACTAGGGGACTACCCCCAGCCTTACGGTCGATCGAATGATCGGCCTGCTGGGGGAGTTGCCTCCAGCCTTACTGTCGACAGGTCTATCGGTCTACTGGGGGAGCTACCCCAGCCTTACTGTCGATCGAATGATCGACCTGCTGGGAGAGTTGCCCCAGCCTTACGGTCAACAGGTCGATTGGCCTGCTAGGTGATATGCCCCCACCGTTATGATTGATCGAATGATCGGCCTGCTGTGGGAGTTGCCCTCAGCCTTACGGTCGATCGGAGGATCGGCCTCATCTGGAAGCCCGAAGGCAGCTCTCAGCCCATCTACTTCTCTGAGGAGAATCTGGAAGGGATTGAACTGCACACGATGACGCCCAGGTCATCTCAGCCATCGTCGACATGTCCGTAGTCCGACAACTGCTCGTCGACATTGGAAGCTCGTGTAACATCTTGTTCATGTCGACCTTGGAGAAGATGGGATTACGGGCAGACAACCTCGAGCCGTGTTCCAACCCCACAGTCGAGTTCACAGGACATTCTGCCTCGATCGTAGGAATGATCCGCCTCCTGGTGACGCTTGGAGAGCCTTCCCACTCAATCATTCTGATGACACAGTTCACGGCAGTTGGGATTGGGTCGGCCTATAACGGGATAATCGGCCGACCGCTCCTCAACGCGGTCGGGCCTATAGTCTCGACACTCCACCAAATGGTCAAATTCCAGACCCTGAAAGGGACCGGGAGGGTGAGAGGCAACCAAGCGAGTTCAAGGATCTGCTACCAACTCTCCGGCTAGGATTGCAACGCGGAGCGGTATGACCCAATGGACCTTCTCGCTCAGAGAGGAGGATTTAACAGGTCGAGGCCCATGCCTATCGAGGAACCATAGCTCATCCCCGTCATCGGCGTGGACGACAGGTTCATGTCCATTGGATCAGAATTTGACCCCACCATAAGGGACGAGCTGATCGAATGCCTGAGAGCCAACCTGGACATCTTCGCATGGTCACCCGACGACATGCCGGACATAGACCCTTAGGTGATTACCCACCAGCTGCATGCTGACCCCAACTCCAAGACAATCAAGCAGAAGAAGAGGAACTTGGGTTGCGAGAAGATGGCGCCAGATGTTTCGGGGTATTTTCTCACCACAGGTTGATGGTTCGGATGTCCGAAGATCGTCGCTGGTGCAGAGGACGAGGATGACCTTCGGGGCCGATCAGACGAGCATGCTCTGAGGCGAGGATGCCCGGATCCAAGTGACAGCGCACCGAAGGGAAGCTTCGACGTGGTAGTAGCCTCCAGAGTGGATCAGCCGAGCGGACTCTGGGTCGAGGAAGCTCCAAGCCGATCGATCGGATGCCAAGGGTAGCTTCGGCAGGATGACGTCTCCTTCGACCTGCAAGACGAGGAAGCTCGTCAGGAGGTCAGACCTTGGTTCCGACCAAGTCTCATCCGATGCCAAAGTTAGATGGTGACTGAAAAGTGCTACGGTGGAATCGGGCTTGGTTCATGGAGAGACCAAGCACGAGTTCTCAGGCCAAGCTATGGAGGAGAAATGTAAGGTGGAAGAAAGGTCTTAGGAGATGGAGTACATGTATCTTAAGTATCCAGGATTCGGTCCCTAGGCATTCCGCTCGTCAGGTCTCTTATAGGAGTCCTGCATGTCAACCCCTTCATGGCGTCTTGTATTCCTCCCTCTATGCACGCCCATATTGATGGTCCCTTGAATGGTGATCAAGGCGGGCGTGATCAGAAGAGCGGGTTCCCCCTTCAAGCAGGATCAACAGCCTATCGAGTGGCGGTCTTGGGCCGAGGCATCCCGATCCACTCGCAGGGTCTTTAGGCTAGGGCCCAGTGCGGCCTTGGGCCAGGTGGTCGGCATGTTCCTCTTTAGCCCATTCGGGGGTTGTATCAATTGGAATAAAAAATTGGGTCGAGAAGAAAATATATTTCAAATATTTTGCATGATGGACTCTGAACACTTGAACATTCAAATATTTTTCAGATAAAGCGAGATTGCTACTTGACAACCTCAAGCTGTTTGAGGCTAATTTAAAACTGAGGGAGCTGAAAGCGGTTGAGGCTAATTTAAAGCTGTTGTCAAGATACATGCAATTTCCAGGGGGCAAACACTGACTAGTTTGAAAATCAATGAAGAAATCAGCGGTTTTTACATGCAAAGTAGTCATCACAGTTCAAGGTTAATCCTGAAAAACAAACTTAATAACAAAAGTAATAAAAAAATATGGTCTCTTATGAATTATAAATGCTAAAAATTAACAGCACATACGCCTTTGTATTCAACTCTCTTTTTCCCAGTATCCACTCCTCAACTGTTATCAGAGTAAGTTTATAGCATCATTTTTAAGCCCTGACCGCATCAGACCATAATTTGTTGAAAATTAAGACAAAAGGACTACTAGTTACAGAAAATTAGGTAATCACAGCTAATACTCTTTATTTAAAACATACCTAAACTGTGAGACAATTCCCAACTGGAAATAGAGAGCAACGACCATTTTGTTGAATGATTTTGCAGGTCGAAATCCTGCATAGCTTTCCCTCTATATATATAGGGCACAAGTATTGAACAACTTCATGTCATCCTATCATCAAATGCTCAATAACCAAATTCCTTCTTGCTGAAAATTTTGAAATCCTTGGCTCAAAAGAATATGGCTTCACGCTGCCTCTGCATCATTTTCATTGCCATCAGCGCATCTCTCGTGTTTGCCTCGGATCCGAGTCCCCTCCAAGACTTCTGCGTCGCTGATAACTTGTCCAAAGGTATATGCACATCAGAATTTCCACAGATTTCTTAAATTAGCTTCATTTGAGTTCTATTCCAAAGTGAATATAGAATGCTAAATATATCCTTCATTTGATCTTGCAGTGTTTGTGAACGGGAAAGTCTGCAAGGACCCAAAGCTTGCCAGACCCGAAGATTTCTTCTTCCAAGGACTCGACAAGCCTGGAAACACAGCCAACAAAGTGGGGTCCAACGTCACCCAGGTCAATGTGGCTCAAATTCCAGGCCTCAATACCCTTGGCGTATCCCTGGTGCGCATAGACTATGCACCCTACGGCCTCAACCCGCCCCACACTCATCCTAGAGCGACCGAGATCCTAACGGTGCTAGAAGGCTCGCTCTACGTCGGATTCGTAACATCCAACCCCGACAACAAGCTCTTCGCCAAGATTCTTAAGAAGGGAGACGTGTTTGTGTTTCCTGAAGGACTCATCCATTTCCAGTTCAATTTTGGCAAGACAGATGCAGTGGCCATCGCAGGACTTAGCAGCCAGAACCCTGGTGTGATCACCATAGCCAACGCTGTCTTCGGATCCAAACCCCCAATCTCCGATGATGTTCTTGCAAAGGCATTTCAGGTGGACAAGAAGGTAGTGGACTTGCTCCAGTCTCAGTTCTGGGTGGACAACAATTAGAGCCTGCTGTTGCTACTTTTGAATAATAAACCACATGTTTACTAGTCCGTAATGTTCTGTTTGGTTCTGACCAAACACTCCATCGTGTTTCTATGCTTTTCTGCAATAAAGACATCGTCTCTTGTTTGCAAGTTTGTAAAGTTTGGTTCAGACCAAACATTGTCCAACTTTGTATGGTTTATTGCAATAAAGACATTATCACTCTACCAGATAATCAATCAGTTATCTATTTTTTTTCAAAAGTTATGATATCCTAGGATAAGCATGATATCTTTTGCTTGCTCTTAATCAAACTGTTACATACATAATATGCTCAGCCGGCCTATGTCCCAAAGCTCCGTAGTTGAATGGGTCAACCCCCATCTCGCTCACAAGGGGCCATCAGTGTGGCGGGCCATTATTCACCATCAATGGCGCCGGACCAATAATGTGCCATTACGCACCATCAATGGTAGACCATTGTACCTCATCAATGGTAAGCCGTTAATGTGCCATTACGCATCATCAATGACGGGCCGTTAACATGACATTAATGTCAGGAAATTATATTCTCATTTGCCTCCCAAAAAAGGTACTCTGGAACAACAAGAAAAGGGAGAAATTCTTCGTCTTCTTCCACACATGACATGAAAGTCTTCTGCTAGGAATGAGGGCAAGATCTTCATCTTCTTCCTCTTCCTCTGGATCATCCTCATACGATCAGCCACAACAGTTAGGTCGAATCCCACATCCAACCTGTTAGAGTGTGTGACCCGAATCCGGGTTTTTGACCCGATTCGAAGAGTTTGTTGTGCGACATTTAATGGGGAAATTTTGAGGGCATGGACCTTTCTAATTTTGTCCATATAAATATGATGTAATCTAGGGTTTCGGTTTTAACCTTTTTTAGCTGCCGCACTTCTCCTTATTTTGTACCATATCTTCGATATAGTCAATTTCTCTCCTCTGTCCGTGGTTTTTCTCTGTCTTGGGATTTCCACGTAAATCTGTGTGTTATTTGTTTGTGTTTTTCATTGCCTGTTCTTAATCAATCTCGTAACACGACCTCAGATAACTTACAAGTCGAAGTCCATAGATCGGAGGTTGAAACACGGCGATAGCTCGGATCCAACTCGAGATAGCTTGGGCTTGCCAACGATAGCTCAGACTACGACCGCTTGGCCAAAGTCTCTCCAACGTGGGGGGGTTAGCTTGTCCAGTCTTCTTACAACCGTCGTCATCTGCCAACCTCATCAAGTGCTACGTCATCTCCACCATCATCGTCTCTAGACGATCTTTCGTTATTGAGGGGCACAAAATATCCCCCAACACAAACAATTACGGAGCTTTTTAGTGGCCATATTTGTTATGAATTAGTCTCGACCATGCAGGATAAGTCTCTATTATGACCTTAGTTGACCTCGTATTTTTATTTTCTAATCAGGATAAGTCGTCCGTTGTGCAAATTGTCCAAAGATTATGTATAAATATCCTCTGTAGATGCATCGTCTACCATATGTGTTGCTTCTGTTAACATCTTGGATCATCCCATCCTTCAGATTAGTGTGGTCGACGCCTTGCATAATTAGAGAAATTATAAAAACCAATGCATGTTAATGCAAATTAGAAATCTTCAAGGAATTGGGCTTCAAGTCGGCCTCGGTTTGACATTAAAGAATAATAATCCATGACCCATTCTCTAAGAATAATGCTGATCAGACGTGAGTGTCAAGGTTCTATTCTCTGAGCTTCTCTCACAGTTGATTACCTTATCATCCTTTTCTGCATACTAATTTATGTATGATAAAGAAACATAAAAATCTCAGATTCATGCTGGAATGGCCCTTTCAATTCAAAAAATCTCAGTTTCATGCTGGAATGGCCCTTTCAATTCAAAGGGTTCGTCTGAAAATCTTAATGTGGCTACAGATTCCAGCAATGGGGTTCGGCCCATTAACCTCGAAGCCAGGACCAATGCAATGGATGGGACCCGTCAGCGGAGATCTCCCGACACAACGGATGTGACCCAACAGCGGGACCTTCCGACCTGGTTTGAGGGGTCGGGAGACCAGACCTCAGCATAGCTTCACACGGACGCCCAACCTTGGGGTTTGCGGAATACTTCCCCACGTCATTAGAATGACTTCCCCACCCAAGGCCAGCCCTCAGTAGCTCAACCTCGACCAATCTCATCCAACCGACCAACAATCTCTGTCCAAGTGCAATTAGCAATTAATGCCTATCTTATCCATTGACATTTCGACGGCCTCCTCCGTATGAAGTCGGCTACACAGAAACCCACAGCTTTACAGATGGCAAGAATCCATTGGCCCGTAGCCTCTCTATAAGTAAGAGAAACCCGTCTCCCGAATGTACGCTCTCTTTGAGCTCAAAACAATCCGAGCAAGAATCTCCATCTGTACAACCCCCAAGGGCCTTGTGCACAACCATGCTCAACCTATGTGCCGCCACACATGGGCTATCATATGCCCATCACCTCCTTTTCTTCTATAATCTCGCTTGACTTATGCATCGGAAGGGAGACATTGCGTCCACCTCCCAACCTGATGCTCAACGTCGGTGTGAACATACTCAAAAATACATCTTGTGTCATGCTTTTTCTCATCAAAACTAACCTTCATCTACTTGCCACGACACAATCCTCATAAAACTTCAATTCCTTCAAGTTTATCCCATTGATTAGAACATGCTTCCTTAAAGACTCCAAGCTACTTTGCAACATGTCCAAGTCGGAGGTGCCACATCATGGTTGAATCAGTCTTCTGCGAACTCATAATGCAAGTTTGGAATCTCCAATGATTGTTTCCACCTTCAGCATATATAAGTCCTCAACCTTTTCTCCTCTCTGGGGCCTAGACTGTCTCGACCTCCACCTCTGGGGGTGGATTAGTTGCAGGAGTCATGGGGTGAGAGTGCGATTCTTGATCAATGGGGTCCTTGCTGTGGTCAGGGTTTCAGTTAATTGGTATGGGATTTGACATGGGTATGACCATTCGTTCCCACAGACGGCGCCAAGCGTTGCGGGGTAGAACTCGCGTACAATGAATTTGTATTACGGGAAACCAAGGGCACGATGGTTATGATTAGGTGGTGATTAGGGAAGGTTGTTTAACAGGTGATTTCTGTGATGAAGAGGCTAAGCACACAACAAGGACCGGCCACGGAATCAATTCCTTCGGGGACTCTAACTTACAACCGCGCTGTTGGAGACAAAGGCGGGGCGCAATCCAAGACGACGGGCTGGCCTGCACAAGGAGTAGCTCGTCAGAAAGGCCGGGTTGGCCTCTCTAATGCCTAAGTTAGTAATATGACTTAAAGCGGGGGCCAGGCACGCAGGTCAGACTAAGTGTGAGTCAACCGTACGTGACAAGATATCAGAGGTGGAAGAACAAAGATATGGAAGACCTTTGCTCTTGTGTGTGAATAATGAGATTGAGAGATAATTTGCCAACCCCCTCCCCGTTGGAGGCAAAGGGGTATTTATACCTGATGGAGGCGGTTAGGTGAGGTTGACCTGGCATGCTGACTCGACGTACTGAGCTGGCCCAACTGTCAGCGGAAGCTTCGGACGAGGATGTAGAATCAGGGGTGTCATCCTTGCTTTTGTCAGATGGCGCAACGACCCGGGACGCTTTTGTCAGGTTGTCAGGGCCGAAAGCATTAAGTGTCAGGGGGCGCAGCGGTCAGGGGGTGTTTTGTCAGATGGTTGGGCGGCATAAGTGTCAGTAGCATCCTTGTACTAGGTTGTTTATCGTGACCGATGTGCCAAAGAGTCTTCGGAGTGCCTCTGAGGGGCAGGGCTAGCGGCGGACCGCCGGACCGCCCCGGATTTAGGACGGGCGGTCCGGACGTACATCTTGCATGCTGTTCCCGGTAAATTGGGGGAAGAACGGGTATGCGTCCTGCTGTGACCATGGTGGGGAGCGCCCTTATCGACGGCCGAGGCGGAACGCGCCCTTCTTCCAGTCGTGTTGGACTCCAGGATCAGCAGGCGCCTTGCAGGCCTCTGAAGTTAGGGCGTGGAACGCTCTGTCGCTAGGTCGGCCGCCCTCCAGGATGGAGGGGCCAGCTGGCGGTGTATTTCGGCGGTCTAGGACGGAAGGTCGGACTATCATGATCTTCAGGTAGTAACAGATATGATGGTGAAAACCTTGATCAATCGTCCCGCGAAAATTCCAAGATTGTTTTGACAATGAATAAACGACGATTCTCAACCAGACTCGCAACATGCAATATGTGTGAAAACTAGCGCATAATAAAAGAATAATACATATCTAACACCAAAGATTTATACTTCTTCCACCAAATACTTGGTCTACGTTTAGCTGTTGATCACTACTGCTTCAATATCTTTGGATTATAAGATATGACATTTGGTTGAAGGAAAACAACCAAATTTGCTAAGAAATCAAAGCAGAAACTCTGAAAACCCCCTCTCATTCAACCCACCCAAAGACTTCTGTTTGCCATCTGTATATTATACAGATAGCTACAAACTTTACAGAGAAACTGGATAGAATCGCTGGAGAATTCTGTCAAAAACATAGTCGAAAGCCGGTATAAATAGCCTTGCGGGTCTATGAGTAAAATGCGAGATAGATATCAAACATAGCCACAATTGGTTAGACAAGGGGGATGTGAAGGGTATAAATATAGGAATTGAATCTCCATTAGTATGAGGCCTTTTGGGAAGAGTATTCGAGTCCGCAAGTGTACGGTGTCGAGGCTTTTTAAAATAGAAAGGTTGTTGAACCCACAAGGAGGTGATTGGTTAAGGTCTTCGGTTTTATCGCATAGTTGTATGATCTTGTCGGTTATGGGCGTATCAAAAGGGTTGTCACAGTTTGTATCTCACGAGTGTTGGATCTGGATCCTAGCCTAGAGGGGGGTGAATAGGCTTATAAAATAATTCGTGGAACCCACGAACAAACTCACACAGTAATAGCAGCAGCAGGGTAAATAAAAATGCAGACACAGAGTACACAGTAGATTTACCCTGGTTCCGTCGACCCTTCGACATACATCCTACCCCCCAAGCAGATACTAGTATTGAATAGCGTAATATGTACAAAACCACAAGTTAGAGCACGCTCAGAGCACCCTCTACGTCTCTATACTCGACATGATCTCAGTACCCACACACACTGTGTTTTCTCTCACTATCAATCCTAGTAACGCTTTCTACCAACTAGTCCCAAACTAGATGGGTCCCACTTGTCTAGTCCCTAACTAGAAAAGTCTCAAAATTCCCAAAAGATGGTAAAGTTTTCCCTACAGAGAACGTTACACTAAGACACGAATATAAAGAGTAAAGGGTTTAGAAATGCTCAGTTCATGTCCGTGTGGGCGTCTCTGTGAATCAGCACGTCGTCAGCTCCAATCTGACGCAAACGGTGTCTCGATCCGACTCATGGATCTCAAATAGCACATTGGTCTGTGCGTATAGCAATTACAGTTCAGATCAAATAATAGGCGGTCTGTGTGCAAAGAAATTCTCTTTAAACTCAAGCCATGTTAGCAACTTTATTTTGCTTCGTTCTCTTTGTTTTTCAAGTTTGCATGGTGGTGTCCACGTCAGTGAATCACGATTGCTACGCTTGCTTTGTTCTCAGGCACAGCTCCTTCATGTGAGCTCGCCGTTCGTCGTCTTTGACTTATCCTAGGGGATGCAGCGACTCACTTCACGTCGTCCGATGTCTCCAAGCGTCGTTGCTCTCTGGCGGTGACATAATGACCGGCAGCTTCTTCGAGTACGGCGACGGCGGCTTCTCTGACTGCAGCGATGACTCCGACGGCGAGCGAAAAGCTTCAGCGGTGACGGTCTCCTCGACTGGAAGGTGTAGGCAGTGAGCTCTTCTCTAGTGGCAGCAGCGATCTCGACAGCATTTGCAGGCTTCAGAGACGACTTCTCTGACTCTCGTCAGCGGGGACGAAAGATCCCTCTACTTCGACTTCGTCCAGAGCGTCGATGATCGGAGATTTCGACTGCGGAGGTCTTCGACGTCGATGGGGTTGGCTTTCGTGCAGCGGCGAGCGATGATACGGCGACGACATTTCATGCAGCGGCGATGGCTTCAAGGTGCAGCGGCGGAGAATCCTTCGACTTCAACTTCTTCAACAGCGACGTGCAGCATCCCCTCCGATTGATCGACAGCATCGACTTCGAGCGCTTCTTCACGGCAACAGTGAACTCGTCGATGAAGGCAATGGAGAATGGGGGAGGGCGATGAACTCGACAGCAACAACCCTTCACGGTGGCAGGATGTGATACTTGGCTCTACTTGGGTATCCACGGACTGTGCACAAGAATAATTACTCCTTTAACATCCAAACAACATGGATGAAGAACTGGAGTTGTGCTAAGGCCAGGTGAAGGTGATGGCATGCCCATGAATCACGACAGTGGTGATGCAATGGCAGTGGCTAGGAGATTGATCAAGCACGACAACAGGGGGAAGCTCCACACGGGATGAAGTCGTCGACTTGTTGAGGAGGAAGGTTACTCTGGTGATTGACCTGAGGATTCGAATATTGTGGCTTTTGTTTTTCGAGTTGATGATGGCTTCTTTTTGTTAACAAAAGATTTTTTTCGCCTTGGGATGTGCTTGCTTCAAGTGTAATATATGTTGCGACTTGGATGATTGTTTTGCTCGAGGGAATTTGTATTGACTGTATATGATTTTTCTTTTTGGCCGCCCCTTCGATTTTATGTTGCCGCACAGCTCTTCCCTCTTGATACGAGAACTAATATAGGATGTGGACTATGGTTTTTGGGGTTGGTAGAATGATGAGGAGGAGTCCCTAGAATCAAGGAATTTGGAACACCATAGGGATAAGAATGGGAATAGATTAGGTGTTTGACTAGGAGTTTGGTAGAAATCAAATATTTGCAAATCAAGCTAACTGATTTGATCAAATCCCTTTTGAACTCAAATTGGCATCCATCTCATCCCATATTGGACCAAGTCCAATTTGCTTTGTGTATGGCACTTTGACCAAGTCTATTAGCTATGTGGATAGCAGTTCCTCCAACATGTTGACTTAGTTATCTCTTCAAGAATTACTGTTTTTCCATTCCTGAAACACACTTAGCACACACGTTAAATAGTTCGCACACGTTTGTCATCATCAAACTAAAGTTCCAAGATCGTTCCGTCCAACAATATCCCCCTTTTGATGATGACAACCCAATGAAAGATTTGTACATTGAATATAAGTGTGTGAAGTGTGTTGAAGGGTGTAATGCAATATGATGTATAGATGATATGGAATGAGACATACAAGCGTTACAAAGCATGCACAATAAGTATAGCAAATATAAACATGCTCCCCCCTTCTCTCAAGCTCCCCCTCTTTATGTATTTTTCAAGGTCCCCCTTCAACATAGTCAACATATAATACTGACACACCAAATCTTTCTTTTTCTTTCTCCCCCTTTGTTATCATCAAAAGTGTTCTAATGAAGTCCCAAAAATATCTCATGCAAAAATAAACCATTATAAGTTATAACTAGCATTTAAATGAGTTTTCTAATTTGCAAACAATTCAAGCTCATAGAATTCATAACAAGACTTCTCCATCTTTGTGTAAGTGTAGTGATATAGACAATAAAGTACTAAGAGAGATTCAATTTTAGAACAATCAACCAAATCAATCCACATTTTCCATTTTTAATGAATATCGCTAGGATTGATTTTTCCCACCTCATCAAAGATGAGTTCAAGTTACCAAACCCCAAAACATAGCCTAAAAGGACTTTTAAATGTGGGGTGGTATTGCTTGACGAGTGATATACACCAACACTAATGTTTACCCATTTAGCATAAGTTGGATACTCGTGGGTTGTGTATTAGCCATGAAGTGTATCCATTTTTCATACGGAGCATTTTTTTGGTTCTTTTGTGCTCAATTTTTATTCATGGCTAAACACATCATATCCCTTAGAAAATTCAGAATTTTTAATCATTCCTACATTCACTTTCCAATATTCTTCAAAAGAATCTCCAAAAGCACTAAAAATCTATTTTCGTGAAAGTGTAAATGTAGGTGTAGAAGTCAAATTTGAAATTTTTGAGACATGTCATGGCTACTAAAAAGATAACAACATGTTCATGTAGCTACAACAATAATGAATTAACTTCTACACGGGATAGATTTGAACAAACATTCAATACCACTTATGATAAACATAAAAGTTATTCACTTAAGCGCAAATTTTTTTGCTGTTTTTTTTAGAAATAAAAACATTAAAATAATGCAAACAAGCACACAACAAAAATAAATCAAGCACACAAAACAATCAATGAAGGTATGCAATGAAATGCAAAGAGGCATAAAAATTATACCTTCGCGTCGCTATTTGACGAAGGAGCTAAAAGAATGAGACATTGAGTTTATTGCTCCTCGCCAAATTTCCAACACACCTACATGAAAGGTGTTAGGTGTGACCTTGAAATCCAACAAGGTCCACTTGTGTTAGCCATTATTGTTTTAGGAACCCACACTTGTTTAAACTTGATATTTGTGTTCCTAAATTTACAATAATATGATGTGTGGCCTACACTATCACAAGTAAAGCACTTTGCATATATGTCCTTTGCAATAGAGGGTACATTGTGGAATTTCTTGAATTTTGGCTTTTCAACATTTTTCAAACGAAACCCAAGTCCTCTTCTATTATTACCATATAATTGGTTTTCAAGTATGGTATCCAATGAATGTTTACCAATTGAAAACTTTCTTAACGACAATTCAAGATTAGAAACTTTGTTTTTTAATTGTTTATTTTCTTCCACAAGCAGTGTGCATTTACTTATAAAAGCTATTTCCTTTTCCTTTTCCTTCTTTTCAAACTCAATGGATTTTCTTTTAAAATCATTATCTAGCATGCAAAATTTATCCTTAAGCTCTCTTATCACATAGTCTTTTTCAGCTTCAAGCTTTAATATGTCTTGTTTTAACTTGCTAATATTGTTCAATAATGTAGGGCAAGAAAGACAAGGTGCTTCATCATTAAAGCTTGATTTTTCCTTTTTCAATGTGTCAATAGTAGAGTCACGAGCAACAATTTCAATTTTCAGTTTTTCAATCTCCTTAGACATATCATATTCAGATTGTTGCATTTCAAACTTCTCATTTTGATAATCATCCATAGTGGATTCAAGCTCTACTATTTTATCTTGCATTTCTTTACAAAGAGTAAGGAGTTCAGCTTTACTACCAGAAATTACCTCATCGTGTATTCCCATTAATGACATGCATAAGTTGGCTTCATGATCATCCTCCTCATCCTCAGCTTCGCTATCTATATCCCAAGTTAGCACCTTGGATTTTCCTTTTTCTTTAGCGACCTGAGCTGTCTCATGTGGGCAATCCCTCATTCGATGTCCTCTTTTCTTGCATTTAAAACAAGTCATTCTATTATTAGCATTCTGATCATAAGTTTGCTTAGAAGACCGAAAAAATTTAGAGCGATTAAACCTGGGTGCCATTTATGTTCTTCCTTGCTTGGTCTGGACATACTTTCTGAAATTTCTGACCATTAGTGCTATGTCCTCATCATCATCTTCACTTTCGCTAGCTTTCACAGCAAGTGGCTTTGTAGCTTTTTCCTTTTCCTCAGGTTTCTCGCTTTCATTAATATTTTGCAATTCAAGCTCGTGTGACATTAAATTACCTATCAAGTCCTCCACCCTCATCTGTGACAGATCTTTCGCTTCTTGGATGGCAGTGACTTTAGGCCTGAAAGAGCTTGGCAGTGCTTTTAATATCTTTCTCACCTGTTCAAGGCTTGAATATGGCTTACCGAGCGAGCTAGACTTGTAGACGGTGTTAGTGAATCTCGCAAACATCTCTGGTATGGTCTCTGATGGTAGCATGCAAAATCCCTTATACTCTGTGCTCAGAAGTGCAAGTCTAGACTCCTTCACCTGTGACGTTCCCTCGTGTGTCACCTCCAATGTATGCCATATTTCTTGCACAGTTAGACAATGTGAGATACGATTGAATTCAGATTTATCTAATGAAAAAATGAGAGAATTCATAGCTTTATCATTAAGAGAATAAAGCTTCCAATCATTATCATCCCATTTATCATCAGGTTTAAGCATCTCAGTATTTTCAATTTTAATAATAGGTTGTTTATAGCCTTTTTCAACAATTTGCCAAGCTTTATAATCAATAGAAATCAAGTAGATTCTCATACGATTTTTCTAATAAGCATAATCTACTCCATTAAATCTAGGTGGACGTGAAATAGACTGACCCTCAGCCAAAGCACTATCAATGTGATTCATGATCAATCCTAGGCTAGATCCTAAAACCCGCTCTGATACCACTTGTTGGATCTGGATCCTAGCCTAGAGGGGGGTGAATATGCTTATAAAATAATTCGTGCAACCCACGAACAAACTCACGCAGTTATAGCAGCAGCAGGATAAATAAAAATGCAGACACAGAGTACACAGCAGATTTACCCTGGTTCGGTCGACCCTTCGACCTACATCCAGCCACCAAAGCAGATACTAGTATTGAATAGAGCAATAGGTACAAAACCACACGTTAGAGCACGCTCAGAGCACCCTCTACGTCTCTACACTCGCCAGGCTCTCAGTACCCCCACACACTGTGTTTTCTCTCACTATCAATCCTAGTAACGCTTTCTACCAACTAGTCCCAAACTAGCTGGATCCCACTTGTCAAGTCCCTCATTAGACAAGTCCCAAAATTTCCCAAAGATGGTAAAATTTCCCCTACAGAGAACGTTACACTAAGACACGAATATAAAGAGTAAAGGGTTTAGAAATGCTCAGTTCGTGTCCGTGTAGGCGTCTCTATCAATCAGCACGTCGTCAGCTCCATCTGACACAAACGGTGTCTCGATCCGACTCCTGGATCTCAAATAGCACACTGGTCTGTGCGTATATCAATTGCAGTTCAGATCAAATAATAGGTGGTCTGTGTGCAAAGAAATCCTCTTTAAACTCAAGCCACGTCAGCAACTTTATTTCGCTTCGTTCTCTTTGTTTTTCAAGTTTACATGGCAGTGTCCATGTCAGCGAATCACGATTGCTACGCTTGCTTTGTTCCCAGGCACATCTCCTTCATGTGAGCTCGTTGTCTCCGACTTATCCTAGGGGATGCAGCAGCTCACTTCACGTCGTCCGATGTATCCAAGCGTCGTTGCTCTCCGACGGTGACACAATGACCGACAGCTTCTTTGAGTACGGCAACGGCGGCTTCTCCGACTGCAGCGATGACTCCGACGTCGAGCGAAAAGCTTCAGCTGCGACGATCTCCTCGACTGGAAGGTGTAGGCAATGAGCTCTTCTCCAATGGCAGTAGCGATCTCGACGGCATTTGCAGGCTTCGGAGACGACTTCTCCGACTCTCGTCAGCGGGGACGAAAGATCCCTCTACTTTGACTTCGTCAAGAGCATCGATGATCAGAGGTTTTGACTGTGGCGTGGAGTTCGTCTTCGATGTCGACGGGGTTGTCTTTCATGCAGAAACAAGCGATGATACGGCGATGGCGTTTCATGCAACGACGATGGCTTCAAGGTACAACGGTGGAGAATCCTTCGACTTCAACTTCTTCAACAGTGACGTACAGCATCCCCTCCTGCTGATCGATGGCGTCGACTTCGAGCGCTTCTTCATGGAAACAATGAACTCGTCGGCAAAGGCAATGGAGAACGGGGGGAGGGCGATGAAGTCGACAGCAACAACCCTTCACGGCGGCAGGATGTGATACTTGGCTCTACTTGGGTATCCACAGACTGTGCACAGGAATAATTACTCCTTTAACGTCTAAACAGCATGGATGAAGAACTGGAGTTGTGCTAAGGCCAGGTGAAGGTGATGGCACGCCCACGAGTCACGGCAACAGTGAAGCAACGGCAGTGTCTAGGAGCTTGATCAAGCACGACAACGGGGGGAAGCTCTGTAGGATCCCATCAAGCGATGATAGAGGATAGAAAGAGAGGACACTTACGTTAGCGTATGCTTCACTATAATCTCTGAACTTCGCCCTTGGATTCGCCACAACGATCGATACTTTGTCACAGAGGATCAAAGCAGCGTTTCACCGTCTAAATCTCTATTTGGAAGAAGAACTTAATGGAGGGAAGAAGAGGAAAGAAAGTTGCCTTATGCAAACTTATGGCATTCAAGATTATCCTTAAAAGCCTTACCCTTGGGTCCTATTTATAGGCCTAAGGGGTAGTTATTGTAGGAAATAACTAAATATAAGCTTATTAGCCTATATTAACACATTTCCTTATCCTCTTCCTTATGCACTTATCAAGTGCCTTTATGCACTTATAAAGTGCCTTTTACCACTTATCGAGTGGTCCTTTTCATACATGAAAAAGGTTCCCTTCGCACATGCTTTCATGTACGCGACATCTGAAGTCCATAGACCCTCATACATCCCCTCATGGGTGTATACATGTCGTCCATATCCAACATCTCCCACTCACACTTGAGGGGATTGTAAGGAAACATCTTTTCCTTTAGTTCTTCTGTTTATCATACGGAGAAATAGACCGTGTGACTGTCATGCGCATAGAGTCCGCTGTTATGCACTTGTTAGAGATACACAACACTCCTTGGGGTGCAAAGTTGAGTAGATCAACGCATGTTTTACCGTAGATTATTTCTTCACATTTCTTTTACTTTAAATTCAACAATTGAATCCCATCTGGATTACAATAGGCTGGCCAGCTTTGAATCTCTAAAGTCCAAATGTGAATATGAAATTAATCTTCCCCTTCTTGCGATCCTTTCGATCTTGACTTGACTCGCTTTTCTAACATGCCCCGCTGGACCGAATTGACCATAGTCCATAAGCAACATGCTAAGAAAGCATCACCTAGTCAAATCTAAAGGAACCAATTAGAGTCCATAAGGGTAAGATGTTTAAGACCCATGTGGTCTTTGGGTCTCACATAATAGTAAACATAATTACTATTCTAACCCAATGGTCAAATACATACGTAGTATGAATACGTATTACAACATCACTCCTTTCCCAGGGACTGTATGTCTTAATGATGTTGTAAGGATGATAATAAGACACCACAATGTCTGACTTTGAGTCCCTTTTATTACTCATTAATTTCCTGGACCCACATCCCGCATAAGACAGATAAGATTTCAAAAATCCTCTTAGATCTTTCGTAAGCATCTATATGATGCAGATCTTTCATACGACCATTTTGTTTAAATCATGACTATAAATCATCCATCTGACGATTTTGACTTTAAAACAGGTCTCATCTTTATCTTATCCGTCTGATAGAATAAAGTCGGTTGCTCATGTGAGAGAGCCAACATCAATCTGTCCGACATACTAGAAAATATAGCTGAGATTAAAAGAAATGTACACAAACATTTTCAAGAAACTCATATGCAATGTCGAAAAAGAACTTATTCTTTTATTAAATTTGATCTTTCATAGACATGGGAATATACATTGATACAACTCAGCTCTTACGCAATCCTTGAGATGATAAGTGTTAGTAAAACACATCTCTGGGGATCGCCTTCGTAAGTGGATCCGCTATCATCTCATGCGTAGATATGTACCTAATGTCTACCTTCTTGTTCTTATCATAGTCTTTTGCAAATTTGTAGCGGATATCAATGTGTTTGGTCTTACAATGGAATTTTGGATCTTTGACATAGGCTATAGATGCTTGACTGTCATGCTATATTGGTACAGCACCTGAGTCACTTGCATCAATTATCTTGTCTAAGAACTTCCTAAGCCAAACAGCTTCTTGGACCGCCATGCTAAATGCTACAAATTCGGCTTCCATAGTTGAAAGTGCGATGCAGGATTGCTTCTTGCTACTCCAGGATATTGCACCAGATCTGAGTAGAAAAACATGTCCTGAGGTCGATCGTTGCTCATCGAGATCACCCGCCCAATCAGCATCAGTGTAGCCTTCGAGCCTCAAGGCATTTCCTTGATAGCATAAAGCATAGTCCGTAGTCCCTTTAAGATACCGCATTATCCTCTTAACCGCTTTCCAATGTGCTTGCCCTGGATTGGATTGGTAATGACTTACCATTCCAATGGCAAAACAGATGTCCGGTCTTGTACACATCATAGCGTACATAAGACTGCCAACTGCACTGGAATATGGAACTTTTTCCATAATTTCCTTTTCCTTTTGGTTCTTTGGACACATTTTCAGACATAAATTATCGCATTTGCTTATAGGAGTATCAATGGACTTTCAGTCCTGCATATTAAAACGTTCTAGAACCTTCTTTATATAAGTCTCTTGTGAAAGAGAAAGAAGTTTCTTCCAACGATTCCTTGAAATCTTAACTCCAAGGATATATGCGGCTTCTCCCATGTCTTTCATCTCAAATACTGATGAAAGCCAAGCCTTGATATCCATCACAAAGCCCTTGTCATTTCCGGCTATTAAAATGTCATCTACATATAGAGACATAATAATATACTTGCTTTTGATCCTCTTGATATATACACAGTTATCTTCATCAAGCATGGTAAAACCAGTTGATAAGACAACTTCTTGAAATCGTATATATCATTGCCTCGAGGATTGTTTAAGACCATATATGGACTTTTGAAGTTTACAAACCTTATGTTCGTTTCCTTCTTTTACAAACCCTGTTGGTTGTTCCATATAGATCTCCTCGTCCATTTCTCCATTGAGAAAGGCAGTCTTTACAACCATTTGATGTAATTTAAGGTCTAAGCAAGCTACCAAAGTCAGAATCAAGCGAATCGAGGTAAAACGAACAACAGGTGAGAAGGTTTCTTCGTAGTATATCCATTGCTGTTGCGTAAAACCTTTCGCGACAAGGCGAGCTTTATATCTGTCTATAGAACCATCAGCCTTATGCTTGATCTTAAGAACCCATTTGTTCCCAATAGCTCTACGTCCTCTGGGTAAGTCAACCAAGTCCCAGACTCGGTTAATTTTCATGGATTCTAATTCCTCCTTCATCGCTTCCATCCATTTGTCTTTTGCAGGGCAAGATACGGCCTGTTTGAAAGTAGCAGGCTCATCATCTTCTTGTAGTAAAGTCATAAAGGTTTGTGGGAATTCATCCTCAAATCTTAGAGGAGCTAACCTTGTACGACTACTACGGCGCATTTGAGATTCTTCAAGTCCTTGTTGACTCGAAGTTGGATCAATTCTAATATTACTCCCACTTGGAATGAGATTAGAATTGCTCCCACTTGGATCATTATTCATATATGGAATAGGATTCGCATCATTCGTATCATCCATTGGTGAAGGTTGAAACGTATTTTCGTCTTCACCAAGAATTCTCCCACTCGAATGAGGTAATCCTTCTTGATCATAAATCTCAAATAGAGATAAGTCCTGACTTATCTCGCCCTGTCTTGGAAACTCATTTTCCAAGAAAGTAACTTCCCTGGATTCAAATTCAATCAGTCCTCCATTGTCTTTCTGACCAATGAAAACATAACCTTTGGAGTTTCTGCGTATCGTATAAAGATACATTTCCTCCCCCTAGGCCCAAGTTTGCCATACTTTTGGGAGGAAATATGTGCATAGGATGAACACCCCCAAGGTTTTAAAATGCTTAAGTCAGGAGACCTTTGGTTCCACAACTCATAAGGAGTAGAGCTAACTGATTTCGAGGGTACGCGGTTCAAGATGAAAGCAGCCGTCAATAATGCATCACCCCAAAAGGAGATTGGCAAGTTAGCTTGCGTCATCATTGAACGGACAATTTCCATTAAAGTCCTATTCCTCCTTTCAGCAACACCATTTTGTTGCGGAGTATAAGGCATAGTTATTTGATGAACTATACCCTTTTCATCACAAAGTTCCTTAAAACTTGCTGATTGATATTCACCGCCTCTATCGGTTCGCACGACCTTAATCTTACGATCTAATTGATTTTCCACTAAACTCATATAGTTTTTAAAGCAGTTTAATGCTTCACTTTTGTGGGATATCAAATAGATATGCCCAAATCAGGTGAAGTCATCAATAAAAGTGATGAAGTAGGACTTCCCGCGTCTTGTCTTGACATTCATCGGACCACATATGTCCGAATGGATGAGCTGTAATGGAACCTCGGCCCTTGTGCCGGTTCCAAATGGCTTGCGACAAGATTTCCCTACAAGGCAATGTTCGCAAGTCGACATTTCGACCTTTGAAACATTGGATAGAAGGCCACGTTTGGCAAGTCTATCCATCCGTGTTGGTCCAATGTGACCAAGCCTTGCGTGCCAACAAATTACATCTGATTCATAAATCGAAGAATTTGTAACAAGGAAATTTTCATTAAAATTTGAGGAATCGTACATCGTATTCAATACAATGAATCCTTTAAAAACATACCCAGAACCAATTACAGAATTATTACAAGACAAATCCACATTACAATTATGAAAGAACCAACTATAACCAAGACCCATTAAGACAACCACAGATATTATAATCCTTCGAATATCTGGAGCGAATAGAACATCATGTAGTAAGATAGTGCGGCCGTTGTCCAAGATGAGCTTGCACTTCCCAACGCCTTTCACTTCAACACGTGTGTTGTTTCCTACATATATCCACTTCGTTCATTGGGGTATCCGGTGATACTCCACGAAGGACCGTTTGTCCCTTGCTATGTGGTCGGTGGCACCTGAATCAATTATCCAAACAGGATTAGATTCTACAAGAAATATTGAACTAGAAACACATATGTAACTATTATTAGTACAAGTTACCTTGTCACATCCATCCGTACATGAACGGGCAAAGTGACCTAACTTGTTGCACTTGAAGCACTTGATCTTCTTCAAGTCCTTCTTCTTGTGCCATTTCTTGTTCCCACCCTTTTGTTTGGGTTTCTTGGTAGACACTGGTTTCCTTTTATGGTCATGAGCAAACTTCGAGTGATGTTTACGTTTCTTTCCCCCGTGTGAGGAACTAGCAACCATGTGCACTTCTGCACTTGGCTTGTCGGCCGCAAGCCGCTCTTCCTCTAACTCGAGGTGCTTTGAAACATCGTTGAAGTTTTTGATGCTCTCATTATGAGTGAGATGCATCTTCATGTTGTCCCATTCGATTGGTAGGGAACGTATGACCGCTTGGATTTGTTGCTCATCAGTGATCATATGACCGACATCCTTTAACTCTGAAGTAAGATTCGCCATGTGTCGCAGATGCATTCCCATGGAATGATCTGGACGTGTTTTGTACGAATCGAATTTTATAGTTAAAGAGCGAAGTTTGGTCACCGAGATGCCACCAAACTTCTCTTCTAGCTTGGACCATATGTCCATAGCTAAGTCATATTCTCGGAAGATTCGTATTATGTCGTCGGCCATACTTGACAACAACGTAATGCGAGCAATTTTGTTCTTCCGAGACCAAGCATCGAAAGCTTCCTTGTCTCTTCTGTGTTGGGCCGTAGTACCTAACTCAGGTTCAATCATTATGTTCTTCAGAGTTTCGAGCACATCTTGCTCCTCTAGAACATATTGTATCTTTATGAACCATAGTTTGTAATTATCGTCGTTGAGTTTTTCACCATTGTTCAACTAAGCGACGATGTTCTTAGTAGCGGAAGACATTTTAGTTTTAAAATGCTGCAAAAGACATAAAAAGGTTCGATCAAAAAACATTGCATAAATTTCACATTTGATAAGTTCCTTTAGAAAAATATTGAAGATGTTGCTCTAGAATCGGAAAGGTCATTTACAATTCCAATCACCATCTAGAACAACTTTCAATATTTCCCCATCACTTATCAAATAATAGTACTCTTATAGTACTTGCAGTGGAAAAGCGTTTTTGCAAAACGTATTTTGAAAAAACGTATTTTTGCAAACGTATTTTGCAGTGGGAGGTAGTGGCCTGCCCCGGCCATTGTCGGGGTCGAGCCGTGGCCGTGCCAAGGCCGGATTCTCCTCCCAGTAGGGATCTAGGCCCTCCCCCCTGTAGTGGGCTTTGCCTTAGGCAACAGCCGTCGGCACAGTAGGGGCCGGCCATGCAGGTGGCCGGGGCCGAGGCCGTCGGCACCGTAGGGCTCCTCGGCCTGGTCCTGGCCTCCGCCAGGGCCAGCCTGGTCTGGCCCTGGCCTCGGCTAGGGCCGGCCTGGCCCTGGCCGAGGCCAGGGCTCCCCTGGCCTGGCCCTGGCCTCGGCCAGGGCCGGCCTGGCCCTGGCAGAGGCCAGGGCGCCTCTGCCCTGGCCTCTGCCAGGGCCGGCCGTGGCCTTGGCAGAGGCCAGGGCCATCCCTAGCCCTGGCAGAGGCCAGGGCGCCTCTGCCCTGGCCTCGGCCAGGGCCGGCCTGGCCATCGCAGAGGCCAGGGTACCTCTGCCCTGGCCTTTGCCAGGACCGGTCTTGGCCCTGTCAGAGGCCAGGGCCGGCCAGGGCCCTAGCCCCTCGGCCAGGGCCTCTTCCCTGGCCAAGGCCAAGGCCGTCCAGGGCCCAGGCCCCTCGACCCTGGCCGACGCCGAGGCCGGCCAGGGTGCCTCGGCCTGGCCGAGGCCCTGGCCGGCCGGCCGGCCTCCTTGGAGTCCGGCCTATGGGGGGGTGGTCTTCATTGTCATTGGCCGAAGCCAACCCCTTCCCCAATGGGGAGGGGGTGCATCATGCACCAAAGAGATACGTGTTCATCTTCTCCGATGAGAAGTTTTGAAACCACCATCTTCTCCGATGAGACACCCGTTCATCGAGAAAGTGGTTATGCTTTAATGGCCGTGTGCCAAAAAAAATAACACACCTTCAAGACCGCAAACTTCACGCTCTACATGAAGAGAGTTCACATTCTCTATTGAATGGAGACTCAGCATCCATGAGGAGTGCGAGTTTGGCGAGATGAACGGTCAGTTCTTCCCGTCACGGAGAGTTCCTACCATATCTGTAATGGCAAAAGACCCTAACGTGAAACGAATAACTTTTTCGTTCTCTCCGTCACGATGTGCTCCTACCATATCCATAATGGAAGGAAACTCATTCGTGAAAGAGACAACGTGTCATTCATCGGTGAGACCAGGGCGAACCCGTGTGGCTCTGATACCAATGTAGGATCCCATCAAGCGATGATAGAGGATCGAAAGAGAGGAGACTTACATTAGCGTATGCTTCGCTATAATCTCTGAACTTTGCCCTTGGATTCGCCACAACGGTCGGTACTTTGTCACAGAGGATCAAAGCAGCGTTTCACCGTCTAAATCTCTATTTGGAAGAAGAACTTAATGGAGGGGAGAAGAGGAAAGAAAGTTGTCTTATGCAAACTTATGGCATTCAAGATTATCCTTAAAAGCCTTACCCTTGGGTCCTATTTATAGGCCTAAGGGGTAGTTATTGTAGGAAATAACTAAATATAAGCTTATTAGCCTATATTAACACATTTCCTTATCCTCTTCCTTATGCACTTATCAAGTGCCTTTATGCACTTATAAAGTGCCTTTTACCACTTATCGAGTGGTCCTTTTCATACATGAAAAAGGTTCCCTTCGCACATGCTTTCATGTACGCGACATCTGAGGTCCATAGACCCTCATACATCCCCTCATGGGTGTATACATGTCGTCCATATCCAACAAGCTCCATACGGGATGAAGTCGCTGACTTGTTGAGGAGGAAGGTTGCTCTGGTGATTGACCTGAGGATTTGAATATTGTGGCTTTTGTTTTTCGAGTTGATGATGGCTTCTTTTTGTTTAACAAAAGATTTTTTCACCTTGGGACGTGCTTGCTTCAAGTGTAATATATGTTGCGGCTTGGATGATTGTTTTGCTTGAGGGAATTTGTATTGACTGTATATGATTTTTCTTTTTGGCCGCCCCTTCGATTTTATGTTGCCGCATAGCTCTTCCCTCTTGATACGAGAACTAATATAGGATGTGGACTAGGGTTTTTGGGGTTGGTAGAATGATGAGGAGGAGTCCCTAGAATCAAAGGGTTTGGAACACCATAGGGATAAGAATGGGAATAGATTAGGTGTTTGAATAGGAGTTTGGTAGATATCAAATATTTGCAAATCTAGCTAACTGATTTGATCAAATCCCTTTTGAACTCAAATTGGCATCCATCTCATCCCATATTGGACCAAGTCCAATTTGATTTGTGTATGGCACTTTGACCAAGTCCATTAGCTATATGGATAGCAGTTCCTCCAACATGTTGACTTAGTCATCTCTTCAAGAATTACAGCTTTGCAATTCCTGAAACACACTTAGCACACACGTTAAATTGTTCGCACACGTTTGTCATCATCAAACTAAAGTTCCTAGATCGTTGCGTCCAACAACAAGTAATATCAATATAATGGAAACTAGGGCTTTAGGAGTCACCACTAGGATCGTTGGATGTCGATGCTAGGTTATAATTTCTAAGTTAGAATGGTTTTATAGGGCGAGATTGTCGCGTCTTGAATGTGAAATTCGTATCCAACTATCGTTGGACCACTCATCTAACGTATCACATACTTATCCTCACCATCGTGGATGGCCTTGCACACGATAAGTGCATTACGATCGACAATTATTTTCAATCTACGCTCACGCCACTATCGTGAGTTAGAGTTTCAATCTATGATAGGATGGCTCATATTGATGCTACTATCGTAGATCACCAATTAGTAGTATATGTCATCAGTAGAGACCCTCAAAGCATGTACCACTATCGTGGATCATGAACCCTAAGTGAATTCACTAATGACCTTATTCAAGCCTATAGAATAATTTCTAGGGCGAGCGCCACTATCGTGGATCGCCAACCGTAGACGAGAATTCTATAAACGTGAATCGATCAACCACATCACATCCCTTATTTACCAAATCAACCTAAAAATCGTAACTTTACATTTAATTCCTAAGATCCTAGGGCACATCCATTAGCTCTAGATAGAACTACTCTAGATCCATAGAAAAAGCAATAAAAACAATAGCAATAGCAATATTAATCATCATCGCAACAATAGACATCAAAGCAATAAGGAGAGGTGAAGAAAACGTTTCCAAACCAATGAGAAAGAAGAACTAAATTTCAGAAATTTAAGACCCAATATACCAAAGCAAGAACAATAACCAAAAATCCAAAATTTGACTTCAAAAGCAAAATAGCGACGGCTCTAAGAGAACTCTCTAAAATTAAACTCTAAAGAAGCTCTATAACCTCAGAAAGAAAAGATGAAATTAGCCAAAAGAAACAAACTCGGCCCAGAAATTTGTTGGAGCACCGACCTACTCAACCAATTTGCAATGCCAGTCGGTCCGAGTAGGTCAGCGCCGCTCCGTCGGCACTTTGATCCTTTGCCTGGGGAAGTTGGTGGCTCGGACCGAGTGGATGGCCCACTCAGTCGAGCTGCAGCGCCTTATGCTTAGGCTGGAATCATCTCTACATCTTGTATTTGACTCAGTCGAGTAGCAAGGCTACTCGGTCGAGTGGCCATGTCTGTTCAGACGAGCTACAGGTCGAGCTTCAAGAGCCTCAAAATTGTCTCTCTGTTGAATATTTGACTCGGCCGAGTAGCAACGCTACTCGGCCGAGTGGCTTTCAGCTCTTCAAATTCGGCTAAGTCCTTGAAATCGTCGTCTTTTACCTCGCCTACTCAATAGAGTAACTGGTCTACTCGGTCGAGTTCTGGACTCGATATTGACCTAGAAAATGTTATGCTGCCATGCGTTTACTCGACCGAGAAGCACGATTACTCGTTTCGAGTGACCCTTGAAACACGAATGCTACTGTGGGAGCTGAAGCTTCCTTTGACTATAGCTACTCGGACCGAGTGGACAAGTCCATGTTGGATCCTGTGGATGGAAAACAATACTAGAAGGGGAGTTGAATAGTGTTGTACGAATACAAATTTTTCAACAATAATTAATCCACAACAAATTTTCCCTTCTAATGTTGCCTAATAAACCAAGTAGAGTGATCTACGCTTGGTTCTTAATCAATAAAATAATCTTACAAATAATATGAAAGAGATAAGATTACAATCAGATAAGAGGTCTTTACAAAGAGATCTTTACACAGTGGAATTAAATAAATAATCTTTGCAAAGATACAATCTTAGCAAATGAAAAATGCTTGTACAAGAAATACAAACAATCATAGAAAAAAGCAGAGAGAATCGATTTTATCCTGGTTCCCCGTAATCCGGGTGCGTCCAGTCCTTGACCAATCCGATACGAGATTTAATCCACTATTGCCTTAGCAATACAATTACCTAACTTCACTCGTTAGAATTTCCAACGACCCAGCCTTAACTAGGATTTTCAACCACCTAGACTTGTCTAGGATTTCCACTATTTCCTTATAACATGGGAATTTACAATTCAATGTCTTATTCAAAGACTTGCAACAAATATGAAATTAATTACAAGATTTCCTAAAGCCAAAAGAATATATCTGTGTATATGTGGCTTAAAGAAAATCGGAAAACTATTGATCAAATTAAATGATATAGATGAGCACAAGATTGATCAAAGGAGTTATCTTGAAAATTGATCTTCTAAAAATATGGACTTGGGCTTTTAGAGATCAAAGATCACGTCTTTTTAATCTTTGAAAGAATATAATTATCAAACACAAAGATTAAAAAGAAAGCCTTGTATTTTGAATCTCAATATAAAAAGCTTTTACTTTGGAGATAAAAAAACAAGTAATTCAAAAAAGGTGTCTTGAAAATGATCTTCTAAAATATGCACGTGCGCTTTAGAGATCAATGATCAAGATTTTGATCTTTGAGAGAAATATAAAAGTTAAGAACACAAAGATCAAAAAGAAAAACTTGATGTTTGAATCTCAAGAAGAAAAGCTATGAGCTTTGGAGATCAAACCAAGTTATAAAGGCTAGAAATGATCAAAGAAAATAATTGCAAAATTAAGCACAAAAGAATTAAAAACTTAGCCTTTAGAAAAACTGAAGAACTTTGAGAGCTTGAGAACTTTGAGAACTTTTTAGAGAATTATAGCTTTGCTCAAGATTAAATGGGCGATGAAAATGTTCTCAAGGGTCTTCTATTTATAGAGTTTAAGAAAGGATTTTAAATTTCAAAATGGTTTGACTTTAGCCCCACAAATCAAGGAACGACTAAATACAAGAGCAAATCTGGAAAGTCAAAACGTAGCTGGTAGTCCACTCCAAGAGGAGGTAGTCGACTCCAAGAGAGTTTTCAGAGAAAACTCTGCTACATCAGGTAGTCGACTCCCTCCTTTGGTAGTCGACTCCCAGAGCAGTTTTTAAGAGAAAAACTCTGCAATATGTTATCAACTCCTGGGTGTTTGGAGGTTGACTACAAGATTTAAATATAGCTCTAAAAAGTTTAAAACAAGTTTAAAACTATTTTCGAAAATCATTTTGTGTGTGTATATAAAATATTCATTTGGCTTTTACATTCTAAATACACAACTTACTATTACACACATCATTAGCTCTTGTTCTTTGATCTTTGACTTGAGCCATCTTATCTTGATCTTACGTCTACATATGCTTCATTTTTTTGAGCCATCATATGCTTCATTTCTTGGCTCGTAAGTAGACTTCCGATCATGGCTTCTAAGTCTGCATTTGAACTGCATGGCTATAGAATAATTGATCAATGCATATACACACTTGAATTAAACATATTAGTACACATATTACTTTGTGCACATCATCAAAATCCACTAGGGTGGGTCTCAATATCCCAACACTCTTCTCCTTTTTTATGATGACAGCAAATGATATAAAATAATGAAAATATAATATGACAACAAATAAAATTACTTACGCTCCCCCTGCAGAAATGCATGAGCATGATTGCTATGGAGAGGTTACCCCCTGCATTAAGGCAAGTTAGCAATAAGAAGAAATGTGTATATTTTCATATTATATTTCTTTTTGAAGTGTGTAACAATATCATTTTACCATGAAACATTTTTTTATATGCATTGTTTTTTCTCCCCCTTTGTCACATCAAAAAGTGTGACATGAAATTCAATCCAAGTGTTAAAAAATATTCGTGACACCAAGTGTGAAAAAAATAAAAATTACATTGAGATAATAATATGCATACTATGTGAAAAAGATATTTAAACATTCATAACATGTAATATTTCAATTATTCAATGATATAAAAATGTCTAAATATCCCTTCATGCATTTATTTCAATTTAGCATAAATTGAAGCATGAATTAAAAGAAATCATACTTACTCCTACTATAATGATGCATTAATCTCATGGAGGTGTTACTCTTCTGACATTAATTGTTAGAAAGAAACAAGCAACATTTAAACATAGAATATATCCAACAACAACAATTATAGTCACTAAGCATATTCAATTCCAATATGCAATTTCTAACATAAAACATATTAATGATCTTAACATATGAATAAAATCAAATATCATTTATAAAGAATGCATAACAACCAAGTAATACAATCTTTTGCTTTCCATGAACAAATGAAATATTATTCATTAAGGATGACTCAATAGCAATTTTTTTAATCTTTTGAGTCGTAAAATAATTTTTTTTCCTAATGAAATAAATATTCGAGCATTCGTAGATTTTAATAGAAAGTATGATACCAAGTATTATGTCAATGCCACGTATAGATAAAAAATGATAGGCATGGATTCATATGCTATCAATGGTCATATTTCACAAAATGATTGCATAAGCAAGAAATTTTAACAAGTGAAATGTGAACATGTTGTGTCATTTAGAGAATAATTCTATCATGAATTTTTATGACATTGTATCTAAAGTAAGCATTATGATAGATGTATGAGCATGTCAATCATAAATGCAATCAAGCATATATGTGACAATTAAAAGACGAACTCCAAAAGAGTTATAGTACAAGATGTCACAAAATAAGCTTAACTCAAAATATTTTCATGGATGTCACATGTCAATATATGCATGTCTTAGCATTTTATGAATATGTCATGATATTTGTCCATAATTTCAATATACCATATTCGAACTTATCAAATGCATAATATATTCAAGAATGTTATAATAAATAATATTGTCATCAAATATATTGCAATGTGATGATTTCTATGAGTATGATATTTAAAACGAATCAACAAATATACACCAATCAATAATTTTAATATTTTAACAATGTGCGACAAAATATCCAAAATATCCAAAATATCACCAAGTATTGAAATGGATATCTAAATAATAGCATGAGCATTATGATGCATCAAATATAATCAATGAGATATTACAATTGAGTAATAATATCTTACGAGTAATTGATATTCAATAAAAATTAAACTTTTTATGTCATCAATTAAATCTAGTACTTATGTTACCAAATGTTAAAAAATCACGTGTTGGATTAATAAACATATCACACGTGATTCATAAATAAATTTTCATAAGTACAACTTTTAGCTTCCCCTACAAATGAGCATATCAAATATCAATCTCCTTCTTTGAGTGATATTCTTTGAAAATCAAGGCATTGCAGGGGTTGGCTCCACTTTGTAAATAATACCTGAAAAATAATACTTTTGGTACCTGTAATTTTTAGGGTCCTTGGGGTTAGTCATAAATCATATTAGTTTCTTCATCAAAGAATATAACATTGTATTCAACTATAATTAATTCTATTTTATAGTTTGAATGTCAACAAGAAGAATTTATAGGCATGACTACATAAGCTTGATAGTTTCAAAAAAAATGTATTTCATCATTCTATAAAAGGGTATCAACAGAATAATCATGTAAGCACATAGATACACGTAATCAAAGGTTCATATAAAAATATCCATTAGGAACCCAAATCCTATTTGGATTTGACGTTCAATGAACAAATGAATCATTATAAAATTTATGCATTCTTATAATCAAATTATGAACAAAAATATTTTTATCATGCAAGCCGAAGTGTTTAAGCACATATATCATATTATTTCTAACATTGTGTATATTGTGAGGTTTGTGTACAAAATGTGAACTTTGATGTGCATTGCCTCTCTCAAAACAATGTGAGCTTTACTCCCAAGCGCAGGAGATCGTGCAAGTAGTACCTGGAGAGTCCAGAGTCGAATCCTCGGGACAAGTCGACCTGAGATAACACAAATTCAACTAATCAAATAAAATGTATGGTTAAGAAAACAACCACCTTTGTGAAGGTGAAGAATAGTGTAAGGATTTGTAGCAAAGAAAGTGGTTCCTACAAGAATTACGGTATCACGAAAGTTTGGTATTCGATGAGACAAGTATGCTACGGTTGTGAGTTCATTAGGAGTTTATAGTCGCTGAAATTTCACGTCTTTTAATATCACACGACGCTTCACCCGGTCAAGGTGTGAAGGCGTCGGAAGATAAATCGATGAAAACTAGTCAAAATAGCCTTAAACGTATTACTAGCAATGATGATCTCATTAAACAATAATCGCAGCGATAAGTTCAGATTAGAGAACACAAATTGGCTAGCCTTATCAGGGCTTAGCCATAGGGCACATCAACAATATCGACAATAAGCAAATACCCATCAAATACGTTGTAGAAATCAACATAACTAGCAATTTTGACATGATAATAGGGCTAAAGACATGAGATTTAGCAACTACATACTCCTAACTACATCACAACCATAGCACAAAGATATTAGCCACGCATGGTGCAATAAAAATCAGATTTGATAGCAAAATACATCGTTTAAGTAGCAAAATACAAAGAAATACACCAAATACGGGGTATAAGTTCAAGAATTTATCACCAAATCTCCTCTTTAGAACCCAAAACTCTCTGAGAATAGGAAGAACAGCCTCTGGAAATTTTCAGAATTTTCTCCTGGAGAAATACGCACAGTAGCCGCTCCAAAAGTCCCAAAATACGCCAGAATGCGAACCCTAGGATCAAAATACGCTTAAATATACTTCATTGCGGGTTTAAGTTGTGTTAGCAGGTCAAACCCGCTTAAAATTCATGCAAACCCGCTTCATTTCATCGCTGCAACTTGTGGCCGCACGATTCAAGCGGGATCTTCTGTAGAATCGACGCGTGGCCCCTTATTTATCGGGTTTGATCGTCGAGAGCGCCCGCATCCGCTGTTCTTCGATCCCTGCTCGGAGTTATCTCTTGGCCGTCCGATTCGAATCTAACCGTCCTAAGTGAACCACATCGATCGCTCCGTTTTGCTTCAGCGCTGATGCGCATCTTTGCTGACCGTTGGATGCCGATCGTCCGGTCATCAATTCGCCACGTCTCCCCTTACGCATATCGCCCGCTCTTCGTGTTGTAGCCGTCCGATCAAGCCAAGCGCCGCTGCGATGGCGACACGTGTGCAAGGAAGACTCAAAGCCTTCGACCGCTCTTCGCATCGCCAGGGCGTAATCCTGGCCGTAGGATCACGATCTTGTGGTCATGGAGCGGCCGCGTCGCCGTTACGTCTGGTCCGTCGGATGAAGGCGGGAAGCGATGGATTGCCGCCACGTGGACGCTTGTGATTGGCTGTTGAGCATATTTTCGTATTTAAATGCGTATTTCTCCATTTAAATTGTATTCTGCATTCAAAAATTCATAGAAATTAGCACAGATCTCAGAAAAATACAAATAAATAGTCGTTGGAGTCATGAGATCGAGACGATGCTAAGAAAAATATAAAAATGCAGAAATACTCAATAGAATTTGTATTTTGTGCATAAATAATATGATTTCTCTAATAAATAATGGTGTACAAAATACGCACATATTAGAGAGCAATTAAGTATTATATAGACACATCATAGGACTAATTAGGGGGTTAAATACGCAATATTCAACCCGAATCACACCCCCCAACTAGCGTTTTGCTAGTCTCTAGCAAAATGAGCGAGATACGATATCAAGTATACACCTAGATCACCTTATCAGGTCTCAAATCATTCATCACCATACTACAAAGACGAAAAAAAATGTCCACACACTAATGCCAAGATTTCATGCTCATTATATAATGGTACTCATGGGTTTACAATGAAAAGCAAGTATCTCTAAAATGGTCATTAAATCAACTTAACTTCACTTTACATTACTTCATAGCGCATGGTGTGCAAAATCAATGGCTCACACCTTTCAATCAAAGTTTACAACTTGGAGCGTAGATGTATCATGCAAAGGAAGCAAAAGTAGATTGGCATCAAGACATACACACGTCAATTTCATTCATAGGAAATCACACCATATCTTGTGCTTTCTTTAAGCTTTGGAAGTTCTCTTGCCTTGCTAATGATGCACACTTTTTCTTGCTCTTCTTTTCTCATTTTATTGGTTCTGCGTAACGCGCATCAAGCAACATTTGCAGAAAAAAATGTATAACTTGGATCGCTCCATCAAATGAATGAGGTTCCAGTCAATGGCTCCCAAATCAGACGATAATAGGGCATTAGGCCAAGAAGGACCCCTCGGACTGTACTAATCGAGCCAACCAAGTTATTTCTTTAATGACACATTTATTCGTCCATACATTTTTCTTCATTCATCTTATTTCATTCTTTCTTTTGTGCGTGCATAAGTAACTTAGCAAGATAGCTTCCTTTTCTTTATTCTTTCACAAGATTGGGTTATCCTAATCATTTCAAAAGACAGTGTAGACTTTCCACCAAAGATCACACAAAGCATGCAAATAGCAATGAATATGAGATAAAAAAACAATGCTCCAGTCATTTTGTGATGGTGTGTTCCATTGAAAGCATACGACTTGCTAATTCATAACTTCAAGAGCCATTAAGTCATCAATTAATCCTACCATAGAGATATATCAAGGGAGATTTACCATGAGTACTAGCATTCATGTCGAATGAGAATGAAATATGTAACAATAGCGGTGGAGGAAAATAAATCATATGTGCAAAGTGGTGAATGGATTTCGAGAATTTTCATCACATGAGGTTCACTTCTAGGTGTAATAAGCATTGGTGATAAATCTTGACTCAACCCCCTTTTTTATAAAAAGAAAAAAAAATTTGCAAAAGGGAACTACTAAAAGAAAAAAAAAGAAGAAAATAAAAAAAATCCTAAAAATTTATACCCTCCCCCCAACTTAAAATAGGCATTGTCCTCAATGTTAAGGAGAGGGAATCATGGAAAGAACACACCTGATTAGTTACCACCCGAAGGTGGATCTGTGAGGTCAATGGTGGTATCCTCTCTGGCCCAAAGCTCTTGAAAGTGTTTCAGACGTTGTCCATTGACTTTGAATTCATGGCCATCCTTCTCATTCACTAAGACCACCGCTCCATGTGAAAAGACTTCTTTGACAAAGTATGGTCCCGTCCATTTTGAGCGCAGCTTTCCTGGAAATATATGGAGTCTTGAATTGTACAACAGAACCTTGTCTCCAATTTTGAATTCCTTTCGCAGGATCATCTTGTCATGCACAGCTTTCATCCTTTCCTTTGCTAGTTTCGCATTTTCATATGCTTCTCGTCGTATTTCATCCAGCTCCATGATCTGCAATTTACGGGAAGCATTTGATGAGTCATCCAGCAAATTAAGTGTTTTAATTGCCCAAAAAGATTTATGCTCTAATTCAACAGGAAGATGGCAATTTTTTCCATAAACCAAACGAAACGGTGACATCCCTAAGATAGTCTTGTATGCTGTCCTGTAGGCCCATAGAGCTTCAGGCAAGCGAAGACTCCAATCTTTGCGTGTTGGATTCACTGTTTTCTGAAGGATATTCTTTATTTCCTTGTTCGCCAATTCCGCTTGTCCATTTGTTTGAGGATGGTAAGGTGTTGAAACTTTATGTGTCACACCAAATTTCTTCATTAGATTTGCAAAGAGCCTATTGCAGAAATGAGAACCTCCATCACTGATAATGGCCTTTGGCACTCCAAAGCGCGAGAAGATGTTCTCTGTCAAAAATTTTAGCACAATGGAAGCGTCGTTGGACCTGCACGGAATAGCTTCCACCCATTTAGAGACATAATCAATGGCAACCAATACAAATATATATCCAAAAGATGGTGGAAAAGGCCCCATGAAATCAATACCCCAACAATCAAATAATTCTATTTCTAGCATGGGATTCAATGGCATCATGTTTCTTTTTGTAATTCCCCCCAACTGTTGACAACGCACGCATGATTTACAATAGGCATAAGCGTCCTTAAACATACTAGGCCAATAAAAACCACTCTGTAAAATCTTGGCAACAGTTTTATGAGCTGAAAAATGCCCCCCATATACCCCATCATGGCAAAAATGTAAAACGCTATCAAACTCATGGTCGGGAACACATCTCCTTACAATTTGGTCTCCGAAGTATTTGAAAAGATAAGGATCATCAAAATAGAACGATTTTACCTCATGCTTGAAGCGTTTGAAATCTAAAGAAGACCAATGTGGAGGGGTTCTACCTGTCACCAAATAATTAGCTATATCTACATACCATGGTAGAGTAGAAATGGCGAAAAGCTGCTCATCTGGGAAGGAATCTCGCAATGGAATATTAGGCGACTCTGTCCCCACCGTCAATCTAGAAAGGTGATCTGCGACATTGTTCTCAACTCCTTTCTTATCCTTGATCTGAATATTGAACTCCTGCAAAAGAAGAATCCATCGTATGAGTCTAGGTTTCGCATCCTTTTTAGATAAAAGATATTTCAGTGCAGAATGATCTGTAAAGATGAGAATAGGTGAGCCCAATATGTAGCTTCTGAATTTCTCCAATGCAAACACCACCGCCAGCAACTCTTTCTCCGTATTAGTATAGTTCCTTTGTGCTTCATTTAACGTTTTACTGGCATAGTAGATCACACAAGGAACTTTCTCTTTCTTTTGCCCAAGCACTGCCCCCATTGCGTAGTCACTTGCATCACACATGATTTCAAATGGCATACTCCAGTCTGGAACCTGCAAAATAGGGGAGGAAACACGTGAGTTCTTTAATTTATCAAATGAAACTTGACACTCTTGTGTCCATATGAAATCAGCATTTAAAGTTAATAAGTGGCAGAGGGGGCGGGAGATGGCGCTGAAATCCTTTATGAATCTTCGATAAAATCCTGCATGGCCTAGAAAGGATCGTATGTCCTTGACACATTTTGGTGTCGGAAACTTCTCAATCACCTCAACTTTTGCTCTGTCTACCTGAATACCTGCTTTGGAGACTAGGTGTCCAAGAACCAAACCTTCAGTTGTCATGAAATGACACTTTTCCCAGTTTAACAGCAGGTTCTTTTCCTGGCACCTGTGCAAGACAAGAGCTAAGTTAGAAAAACAATTTTCAAATGAAGTGCCATATACAGAGAAATCATCCATAAACACTTCCATAATCCTCTCAACCATATAGCTAAAGATACTCAACATGCAACGCTGAAAAGTAGCAGGTGCATTGCATAATCCAAAAGGCATTCTCCTAAAAGCGAAAGTTCCAAAGGGGCAAGTGAAGGTAGTCTTCTCTTGATCCTCTGGAGCAATCTCTATCTGATAATAGCCAGAATAACCATCTAGAAAACAATAAAATTCGTTACCTGCTACTCTTTCCAAGATTTGATCAATGAAAGGTAATGGAAAGTGATCTTTTCGTGTTTTTGCATTTAACTTTCTGTAATCAACACACATCCTCCAACCTGTGGTGGTCCACATCGGTATAAGTTCATTACTCTCATTTCTTACCACCGTGAGGCCTGATTTCTTCGGAACCACCTGTATGGGGCTAACCCATCTGCTGTCTGAAATAGGATATATTATACCTGCAGCAAGTAACTTAAGAATCTCCCCCTTAACAACCTCTTTTAATGTAGGATTTAATCGACGTTGCATCTCACATGTAGGTTTGGCATCATCCTCAAGATAAATATGATGAGTGCAAATTAAGGGATTTATACCTGTAATGTCCGCAATAGACCATCCAATGGCCCCTTTGTGTTCCCTAAGCACATCAAGAAAAGCACATTCTTGTTCAGGCGTGAGTTTAGAGGATATTACCACAGGAAAGGTCTCCTCCTTTCCAAGGAAAGTGTATTTCAAATAGTCTAGCAGAGGCTTCAATTCCAGCTTTGGATGCTCAATCTCTGAAGGTTGTTGTGGTGGCAATTCCATTGGCAATGTCTCGAACTTTGGCACCCATGCATCCCTTGATCTTTCATTTTTGCCCGGCACAAAATAAGATTCATCAATATCGTCGAAATTATAATCAATAAAATTAGACGAACATTCATACTTAGCGTCAAAATAGTCTTCGATTAAGCTCTCAATAAAGCATACCTCTTTCACGTCGTCAACGTTCGCAGGTAACTTACATGATTTAAAAATGTTCAGCTCAAGTTTCATGTTACCAAAGCTTATCTTCAATTGTCCATCCCTACAATTTATCATAGCATTGCAAGTTGCTAGGAATGGACGTCCTAATATAATCGGAGTGCAATTACCTGATTGTGGCCCATGAATATCAAGGACGATAAAGTCCACGGGATAATAGAATTTGTCAACCTGGACCAGCACATCCTCCACGCATCCTCGTGGGATTTTTACCAACCTGTCTGCTAACTGTAAAACCACAGGTGTCGTCTTCAGCTCCCCCAATCCAAGCTGCACATAAACAGAGTAAGGTAAAATATTAACACTAGATCCCAAATCAAGTAAAGCATCGCCAAATTTCTTAGTTCCTATAATGCATGGGATAGTAGGAGAACCTGGATCCTTATATTTAGGAGGAGTGTCATGTTGTACCATTGCACTTACATGTTGTGTTAAGAATGCTTTCTTTTTCACATTTAGACTCCGCTTTACAGTGCATAGCTCCTTCAGAAATTTAGCATATGCTGGCACTTGGTTGATTGCATCAAGTAATGGGATATTAATTTTTACCTGCTTGAAGATATCTCTTATCTCTGCCTGATACCTGTCTTTTGATGGTGGAGCAAGTCTGTGTGGGAATGGAGCTGGAGGTACATATGGTTCTGGCTCTTTTTCTGCTACCTCTTCCTCAACCTGCAAACTTTCAGGTGTTTGTGCCTCCTCTTTCTCCTCAGCTGGTTGTTCATGTCTAGGCATTTCTGGTTTTTCAATTTCACGTCCGCTACGCAATGTAGTCACTGCCTGACATGGTTTGACGGTGTTTCTTGAAAAAGAAGAAGAAGGATTCGTATTAGGATTTGCAATAGGCTGAGCAGGTAATTTACCTTTGTCTTGTGATGCTATAAATCTCGAAAAATTCTCAGTGAGCCGTTGTTGCATCTGAACCATCTGTTGAACTGCAGCAGTGAGACTCTGAATTTCATTGTTCTGCTCCCTTTTTCCTTGATAGTTGGAGTGGTTGGGATGGTAATAGGGAGTGGATGTCTGCTGCTTCTGCTGATATGAAGCACCTCCTTGGTTTGATGGGTTCTTCCAATTGGTGTTGTAGCCTTGATTTGCCACCCAATTCACCTCTGATTCTGGATTTCTGCCCAATTCTTTAATTGCTGGGATCAGTGGGCAGACGGTAGTATCGTGAACTGGCTTCTCACATATGACGCAGTATGGCTCTGATGTGACTGCCTTTGCTGCTCTGAAATCAATGTTTTGTAGCTTTTGCGTCACCAATGCCTCCACTTGTGCCATCAATGCATCTTCAGGCTTCAAAGTCTGCAAGCCACCTTTTGTTTGATGTGTAGACATGGACCTGTCAAATTCTGAAGGTGGCTCACATCTTCTTGCATTCTCTGCAATGTTCTCCAAATATGCCCAAGCCTCCGTCGGGGTCTTCTCAAAGAAAGCTCCATTGCACATCATCTCTACATATTGCTTTGTATTTGGCTGCAATCCATCGTAAAAGAATCCAATGGTGCGTCCCTTGTCAAAACCGTGATGTGGGCATGCCAACAGAAGCTCCTTAAATCTTTCCAAAGTTTGATCGTATGCTTCAGTTTCCTTCTGCGAAAAAGACATGATATGCCTCTTAAAAGCTTGAGTCCTGGCCAAAGAAAAGAATTTTTTCAGAAACTCAGTTTGCATTGTTAGCCAAGAAGTAATAGATCTAGGAGGCAACGCATTGAACCAATTCTTTGCCTTGTCTTTCAATGAGAATGGAAAAAGTTTAAGATAAACAACATCATTACTAACTTTTCCATCCAACTGTGTAGAGCATGCTTCTTCAAACGTTTTAATATGCAAGTAAGGATTTTCCCTATCCTCTCCATGGTAAGAGGGAAGGATCTGGATCACCCCGGCTTTAAGCGAAAAAGAATGAGCACCCTCAGGCAAAACAAGCATGACTCAGAAGCAACTCTAGTGGGCATATAAGTGGCACTCAATGGTAGTTCTTGTGGGTGTACAAGAGGTTGTTCGTTATTATTAGCCATGTTTTCAATTCTTATCAATCTGTGTGAAGTGGAGGTCATATGCCACATAAACTAGCAAAGAGATATATTTTTTTGTTTTCAATAATAAAACTAAGCTATAAAGTGGAAGGATCTCACCGAGTACTCCTCTGAAAAGATGAAAATGTGGATCAAAGATACCGTCGTCCCCCGGCAACGGCGCCAAAAACTTGCCTCTCTCAAAACAATGTGAGCATTACTCCCAAGCGCAGGAGATCGTGCAAGTAGTACCTGGAGAGTCCAGAGTCGAATCCTCGGGACAAGTCGACCTGAGATAACACAAATTCAACTAATCAAATAAAATGTACGGTTAAGAAAACAACCACCTTTGTGAAGGTGAAGAATAGTGTAAGGATGCAAAGAAAGTGGTTCCTACAAGAATTACGGTATCACGAAAGTTTGGTATTCGATGAGACAAGTATGCTACGGTTGTGAGTTCATTAGGAGTTTATAGTCGCTGAAATTTCACGTCTTTTAATATCACACAACGCTTCACCCGGTCAAGGTGTGAAGGCGTCGGAAGATAAATCGATGAAAACTAGTCAAAATAACCTTAAACGTATTACTAGCACTGTTGATCTCATTAAACAATAATCGCAGCGATAAGTTCATATTAGAGAACACAAATTGGCTAGCCTTATCAGGGCCTAGCCATAGGGCACATCAACAATATCGACAATAAGCAAATACCCATCAAATACGTTGTAGAAATCAACATAACTAGCAATTTTGACATGATAATAGGGCTAAAGACATGAGATTTAGCAACTACATACTCCTAACTACATCACAACCATAGCACAAAGAGATTAGCCACGCATGGTGCAATAAAAATCAGATTTGATAGCAAAATACATCGTTTAGGTAGCAAAATACAAAGAAATACACCAAATACGGGGTATAAGTTCAAGAATTTATCACCAAATCTCCTCTTTAGAACCCAAAACTCTCTGAGAATAGGAAGAACAGCCTCTGGAAATTTTCAGAATTTTCTCATGGAGAAATACGCACAGTAGCCGCTCCAAAAGTCCTAAAATACGCCAGAATGCCAACCCTAGGATCAAAATACACTTAAATATACTTCATTGCGGGTTTAAGTTGTGTTAGCGGGTCAAACCCGCTTAAAATTCACGCAAACTCGCTTCATTTCATCGCTGCAACTTGTGGCCGCACGATTCAAGCGGGATCTTCTGTAGAAGCGACGCGTGGCCCCTTATTTATCGGGTTTGATCGTCGAGAGTGCCCGCATCCGCTGTTCTTTGATCCCCGCTCGGAGTTAGCTGTTGGCCGCCCGATTCGAATCTAACCGTCCTAAGCGAACCACGTCGATCGCTCCGTTTTGCTTCAGCGCTGATGCGCATCTTTGCTGACCGTTGGATGCCGATCGTCCAGTCATCAATTCGCCACGTCTCCACTTACGCATATCGCCCGTTCTTCGCGTCGTAGCCGTCCGATCAAGCCAAGCACAGCTGCGATGGCGACACGTGTGCACGGAAGACTCAGCCTTCGACCGCTCTTCGCATCGCCAGGGCGTAATCCTGGCCGTAGGATCACGATCTTGCGGTCATTAAGCGGCCGCATCGCCGTTACGTCTGGTCCGTCGGATGAAGGCGGGAAGCGATGGATTGCCGCCACGTAGACGCTTGTGATTGGCTGTTGAGCGTATTTTCGTATTTAAATGCGTATTTCTCCATTTAAATTGTATTCTGCTTTCAAAAATTCATAGAAATTAGCACAGATCTCAGAAAAATACAAATAAATAGTCGTTGGAATCGTGAGATCGAGACGATGCTAAGAAAAATATAAAAATGCAGAAATACTCAATAGAATTCGTGTTTTGTGCACAAATAATGTGATTTCTTTAATAAATAATGGTGTACAAAATACGCACATATTAGAGAGCAATTAAGTATTATATAGGCACATCATAGGACTGATTAGGGGGTTAAATACGCAATATTCAACCCGAATCATGCATCGTGTACAACATTTTTGGATACCTGTTATGGGATATAACATGTGGTTTATTGTGTGCATTATGTATAACATGTGGATCATGTGAAGCATGAGGTGCATTATTGTGTCTAGCATTTCTACCATGCATAAAAGCATATTTTTTAACATTGACATGCACAACATTTACATTTCTACTCATATCTTAAGATGTAGAAGCTTGAGCATGAGTAGATCTATTAACAACATTTCTAGGAGTATAAGAACAAGAAGAAATAGAGTTATTCTTGATACAATCAAATTTTGCAATTAATTCTTCATGCTTTATATGGCTAGAAACAATAATATTTGCAAGTAAATTTATCTTATCATTTTAACAAGAAACATACAATGCATGTTCATTTTTCAATAAATCATTATCAATCAATAATGCGTCATATTTTGCCTTCAAGGAACTATGATCATGTAATGAAATATTACTACAATCATTTTTCAAATCATTATAATCATCCAATAAGCTATCATGTTTCTTAGATAAATCATTATGGTTATCATGCAAAGCATTGTATTTATTATCTAATCTTTTGTATTTCTTTATCAATCTTTCGTATTCTCTATACAAATTTTCATAAGCACTAGCAATGTCAAAATCATTTTCATCATCAGAACTAGATTCACATACATTATCCTTATTGTCTTGATAAGCCATCATGCACATATTATTTATGGGTTGCTCTTCCTCTTCTTCATCACTTGAGTCATCCGACTATGAATCGTTTTCTTTTTCATTAAATTCGCTCTTCTTCATTGGTGATGGTGATATCAAAAACCCATTTGTCTTCAACAATCTCCTTTCCATACTTAGCTTTAAGCAAGCTCCATATTTGAAATGCCGTAGTGGTCTCTGAAACGTACTCAAAAATAAAATCGTCAATATTAAATAATAATAAACTCATTACCTTAGAGTGAAGAACGGCTCTGTCCACGTCTCGGTTCGTCTATTGGGATGTGGGAGTGGTAGGCTTGATGTACGGGAACTCGATGAAACTCCAAGCCATATGTCCAAGGGATTCAATGTCTCTCAACATCCTCTTTCTCCAATCCGCATAATTTGTTCCATCAAATCGTTGGAGGGTGGATGCTACCATTGTTGATGCCATCTCGGAACCTCGCTCTGATATCAAGTGTTGGATCCTGTGGATGGCAAACAACATTAGAAGTGGGTTGAATAGTATTGTACGAATAAAACTTTTCAACAATAATTAATCCACAACAAATTTTCCCTTCTAATGTTGCCTAAGAAACCAAGTAGATTGATCTACGCTTGGTTCTTAATCAACAAAATAATCTTACAAATAATATGAAAGAGATAAGATTACAATCAGATAAGAGATCTTTACAAAGAGATCTTTATACATCGGAATAAAATAAAAGATCTTTACACAGATATAATCTTAGCAAATGAAAAATTCTTGCACAAGAAATATAAACAATCACATAAAAACAAACGTAGAGACAAGCGATTTTATCCTGGTTCCCCGTAAAACAGGTACGTCCAGTCCCCGACCTATCTGGTACGAGATTTAATCCACTATTGTCTTAGCAATATAATTACCTAACTTTATTTGTTAGGATTTCCAACGACCCAGCCTTAACTAGGATTTCCAACGACCCAGCCTTAATTGAATTTCCAACCACCTAGACTTGTCTATGATTTCCACTATTCCCTTATAACACGGAAATTTACAAATCAAAGTCTTCTTCAAAGACTTGCAACAAATATGAAATAAATTACAAGATTTCCTAAAGCCAAAAGAATATATTTGTGTATATGTGGCTTAAAGAAAATCGGAAAACTCTTGATCAAATTAAATGATATAGATGAGCACAAAATTGATCAAAGGAGTTATTTTGAAAATTGATCTTCTAAAAAATATGCATTTGGGCTTTTAGATATCAAAGATCAAGTCTTTTTAATCTTTGAAAGAATATAATTATAAAACAAAAGGATTAAAAAGAAAGACTTGTATTTTGAATCTCAATATAAAAAGCTTTTACTTTGGAGATAAAAACAAGTAATTCAAAAAAGCTGTCTTGAAAATGATCTTCTAAAATATGCACTTGGGCTTTAAAGATCAATGATCAAGATTTTGATCTTTGAGAGAAATATAAAAGTTAAGAACACAAAGATCAAAAAGAAAAACTTGATGTTTGAATCTCAAGAAGAAAAGCTATGAGCTTTGGAGATCAAACTAAGTTATAAAGGATAGAAATGATCAAAGAAAATAATTGCAAAATTAAGCACAAAAGAATTAAAAACTTAGCCTTTAGAAAAACTGAAGAACTTTGAGATCTTGAGAACTTTGAGAACTTTTGAGAGAATTATAGCTTTGCTCAAGAATAAATGGGTGATGAAAATGTTCTTAAGGGTCTTCTATTTATAGAGTTTAAGAAAGGATTTTGAATTTCAAAATGGTTTGACTTCAGCCCCACACATCAAGCAACGACTAAATGCAGGAGCAAATCTGGAAAGTCAAAACGCGGCTGGTAGTCCACTCCAAGAGGAGGTAGTCGACTCCAAGAGAGCTTTCAGAGAAAACTCTGCTACATCAGGTAGTCGACTCCCTCCTTTGGTAGTCGACTCCCAGAGCAGTTTTTCAGAGAAAAACTCTGCAATATGTAATCAACTCCTGGGTGTTTGGAGGTTGACTACAAGATTTAAATATAGCTCTAAAAAGCTTAGAACAAGTTTTAAACTATTTTCGAAAATCATTCTGTGTGTGCGTGTACAGAATATTCATTTGGCTTTTACATTCTAAATAAACAACTTACTAATACACACATCTTTAGCTCTCGTTCTTTGATTTTTGACTTGAGCCATCTTATCTTGATCTTAAGTCTCTATATGCTTCATATTGTTGAGCCATCATATGCTTCATTTCTTGGCTCGTAAGTAGACTTCCGATCATGGCTTCTAAGTCTGCATTTGAACTTCATGGCTATAGAATAATTGATCAATGCATATACACACTTGAATTAAACATATTAGTACACATATCACTTTGTGCACATCATCAAAATCCACTGGGGTGGGTCTCAATATCCCAACAGTCCACTCGGTCGAGTAACCTGGGAAAAAATGATACACTTGTGAAGATACATCATCTAGCTCTCCTTCTTCATCCTCTCTCTTCTCCTCCTCCAATCTTCTTCTCCACACCGTCAAGCACCTAGTAGGCTGCGACGTGGATGCTCCGGATGTCTCAGATATGTCCATGGTCCAATATGTCTCCAAATCACTCCAAAGTTCCTAAAATACACAAATCTCTACGAGAATCAAATATATCTCGAAATGCGCGATAAAGTATAGAAATTTGAACTTTGGACGATAAACATGCTATGATATCATGCAGTAAAAGGGTGGAAAATATAGACACATCAGAAATAAAATCAGATTTAATTCCTTTGGGCTGTGCTTCTAAATCTCGTTGATTTGGGATCCAAAAAATCTCTAAAAAAATCCTCACAATTCCAATATTAATCCCGAGACATTTTTCGTGTTGTGCATCAAATTTTTAACAGAAAGCTCGTCTATGTTGAATTCATAACATCGAATCACAACTATAAACTTTTCACCAAGATTCTTAAAGAAGTCGACGTGTTTTTGTTCCCTAGGGATCATCCATTTCCAGATCAATTCTGGCAAGAAAAATGTCGTTGCCATCGCAGGACTTGGCAACCAGGAACCATAGGGTATTATCACTAGTTTGCATGTTTGTAATGCTTGGTTCAGACCAGACACTGTTCCAAGTTTGTATGGTTTACTGAAAAATTTTGTATGGTTTACTGCAAAAAGACAATATCAGTCTATAAGATAATCTACTTTCCAACACACAAACTAATGTGTGCAATTATATTTTCCAATAACGTTGCCAAACTAGACATTCCGATCGCGAGTACTTCACAAATGTTCGTAAAACAGCATACAGATAAATAGGAAGTTCACAACAAAAACTCAAAACTCAAGTTGCCCAGGTAGTCTTCATATCCTCGGGATGTCAAAGCAAATGTAATGTAAAAATAATTAAAACTAGCAGAGCATGTGGACAATTAAGATGTAAAAGTAAAAACAGGCAAATAATACAAAGAACGTCCTTGCGAAGACTCTAATTAGTTGGCCATAAACCATTACAAGGAATATACCTGTTTCAAAAGCTAATATCCCAGCGACTACAAGAGAACTTTCACATTTCCAATAATTTTTTTAGTTCGAGGTTGCCAGACAGATAGGCAGGGCATCTTAAGTCCATTTATTTCAGGTTGAAAGAATGAATTTTATCCATTGCTGAATAATTAGAAGCTCGTTGGTATTCCCAATAGAGCTACAACACTAGAGGAGGATCTAATTTGTACGCACCAATCCATTACGGATACAATCTAGATTTGACAAAATTGCAATTGGGCATTGATTTAAATCTCAAGCAGTGTGGAATTTCTTAAGTTGTATATCACTAAAATGAAACTAGGTGTAGACAAGGGGTGTGGCCAATATCCTGACCGAGCAGTTTCCACCCACAGCCAATACACATAACAAATCAGTTAAGGTTACATGGTGAAATTCAGTACGCAGTAGAGATCATAACGAACAACAATAAAGACACACATCAATCAAGGACACAGGAGACTTGGTATCGCAGTTCGGTGCGCACACCTACATCTGCGGGGCCACGCCCAGAAAAATAGAATACTTCACTATAAAGATCAGAGAATACAAACTCTAAAATTCACGCTTCAATAAGGAAGAACACATTCATCCTTAAAACAAACCGTGAGGGGTGATCGCAATCAACCTCGTGAAGTATTCTTGGCAAGCTCCCCTTGACTGCAAGCTCCCCTTGCACCACCGACAAGATCAACTCCCTTGATCCCACGTGCGTGATTGCCGGCCTCCCTCCCGGAGTATATCACCGAGGACTTCGTTTCACCAAAAGTCTTAACCTAGCCGCCAATACACTCAAACCCTTAAAGCAGCGACGCAATCAATCCCAGTTCAATCAGCGCTAGATCAATCAATCTAGAAGCAACTCAATAATAGCAATAACCGCAACTCCCATAGACGGAACGAGATCCCTAAATCTCCGCAGGAGATCGTTGCCAGAATCTCGCCATCGAAGATATCTTCAACTAATTCTTCACGAACGGAACTGAACGATATTCTCATTCAATCAAATCTACAGCAGATATTAACCGTCATAAATACCTGAACAAATATAAATGACGACTTAAGATCACGTGTACCTCAGGCTTCGATCTACAGCAGTCGCACATAGGCACAGCATGTTGAACACGGAGGTTCAACAATCTGTCCAACAAAACATCCAACAAGTTCAGCTGAGACTTGTCTCCTCTTCAGATAATGAGGTTCTGTCGCAACAAAACGTTCAACAAGATGACTAACATCCTCATATACTTTGTCCAACCACTTCAAGGAGTACATAGAGAGAGACGATTATCGGAGTGCCACAAATGACAAGCAAAGCATAAACTAGCAGTAGAGACAAAAACCTAACAATCTCCCCTTTTGTCATTTAGTGGCATAACACAGTATGATATTCAACAACATACTAGTCAAGAAGAAGAACTGAGGTACTCCCCTTCACTATAAGAACCACACAACAAAACGACTGCCTACTATCTTTGGAGTAACACGACCAATACCTCCACAAACAATATATCATACCTTTATCTCCCCTTTTGAGCCACTAGAAACAAAAGTCCCATCTGGGGAACACCAGTCAGAGATCGGCAGAGGAGCTACGCTTCAGAGCGGACATCTTATCTTGTAACAGCAGCCTGTGACGATCCAAAAGAGCCCGCTGGCTATCAAGAACAAGAAGCTGATCATTGACATTTTGAAGGGCACATTCCAGGAACTCAATGTCCACTGCACTCGACCGAGAGGAGTTAGCACACTGAGAATCAGGAGGCAAAGAGGACTGGTTTCCAGCTTTACTAGACAGAGGAGGTGAAGATAGACCACCATGCAGAGAGGGCAACACCTCAGAGATATCATTGTATTTTCCAGCCACAGACTTTGCTGTATACGAGATACTGTCACAGGTAGAGGGAAGATCCGAAGGAGACAAGGGCACCTTTTGAGCCAAAAGCATCATGGATATGAGAGCTCCATGAGGTAAAGAGGTCCCGGAGGATGATAATTCGGCAAAAGATAAGATAGAATCGAAAATGATTCTTCCTAAATTGAAGACCTGAGACGTGCCAGCAGAGAACAATAGTTTGCACATGTCCCTAGTGACTACTGAAACATTTGAGGTAGGGAGCCAGTTTCGAGTAGCAACTATGAATAGAATAAAATACTTTGCAGTAAGTGCAGACGAGGGAAAAACAGATGACTTAGTAGGCCAGCGAGACAACTTTCCAGCAGTCACGACCTCAATCAGTCTGTCAAAGCTCACTCCAGAGGAGTCACCAAACGCTGGAACAGATTGGGAACATTTCCATTCTAACAATTTGTTCAGAGATGCAGGAGAGAATGAGACAATCTTTCCTCGGACATAATTTCTGAAACTCCAACGAGAGGATCCATCACTTGCAGATTTGGAGAGATTACAGTAAAACTCTCTCACCAAAATAGGATAATAGACGCTGAAGCAAGTGGCAGCATGGACAAGACCAAGATCCTTCAGAATAGATTCCAACTGAGTCTTGTCGAATGATGACAGATTGAGGACTTTCTCTGATATAAGAGATCTCTCGGAGTAAGCTGGCCATCTGTTCTTACGGGTTTTGTCAAAGAAAGTTTTACTCAGGGCATCTGAAGATGTAAACGAGGGAGGACGACAAGGAGCAGAGGCTGAAAGTTTAGGCCGCTTGGAAGGAGAAGACTCGGCACTCCTGGAAAGGCGAGGAACAGGACGCTTTTGGACACAGATCTACTCTTGCGCATGAAGGAGGACATGGGAGGTTCACTTTGTTCAGACAACTCACATGTTGTAGGACTTGTTGTAACATTTTGTACAACAAAATCTTCATCAGCATCCTCCACAAAGGGAATAGCATCAATATTCGTCCCTGCAATGTCACCACCAGCATCTGCAGAACCTTGAGTCATATCACAACGATCAGCAGAACCAATCTCAGTCTCAACAACAACTGCATCATCATCTTGACCAACTGGCAAAACCTCAGTCTCTGGCAGAACAGAGGGAAGATCCACATCCTGGCCATCCAGAGGTTCTCCTGAGATGTCAAGATTCATAGAATCAGATATCGACCCCACAGCATCTTTGAGAGACTGCCTATTTTCTAAGCCATCACCAGCAGGATCCACATCTACACCTGTCACAATTTGGCCCACACGCGGAGAATCTTCAAGGCATACTCCTTGATCACTGACATCTTTCTTGGATTCTCTTTCAGTCTCAGTCACATGCTGAGAGAAGTCAAAAGATACAGACTGAGCTCCTTCATTTGAACCACGATCATTGTTATTAGCCACATTTTGTGTATCCTCATCCTCACACATAGGAGAAAGAGGTACAGGGGTCTCTTCCTGAGATGGAATAGGAGGCACAGTATCATCATCAACAACTGCCTCCATTTCAACATCCTTGTTCATCTTTTCATCACTTTGCTCAAAAGAATTCTCAGAGAACAAATTTGCAGTGGAATCTTCAACAGTGTCTCTTGACTTAGGCATTTCAGCAAACACTGAAGGTTCTTCAGAATCCGAAATTTCCACAATTTCAATTTCAGAGATTTTCACAAAGGACTTGGGATTCCAAGTTCGAATCACAACCTTCCTATCTCGAGGCACTTCAACACTCATAACTTTCCCTTTAATCTTCTTGTGCATGAGATTTTTGAAATGAATGTGAGATACATCCAAAGACGAAAGGTCTAATCTCTTACCAGTTCTCCGCAAATACCAAAACCAGTCTTGAATTGTAACAGGTTCAGGGAATTCTTCATCATCAGAAACTTCAACATCAGAAGGGTTTTGACAAAGGGGAATTTCGAGAATTGGGGAAAACTTGACTAACTCCAAATTTGAAGTTCCATGAGAGTGCATGCTGGAGAAAATGCTAGAGGATTGAGGAGAGAAGGTAGTACCCATGGGAGACCCGTGACTGGTGCGAGAAGACCCTCTTTTCCGTTTGATAGGAGAGGAAGAAGATGGTGGAGCATTTTTTCTTGCGGAGGCAGTCCGACGAGAAGACCGGCGAGGAGGCTGCGAGGGCGATTTCGAATGATCTCTCTCCATAATCGAACAATGAAAAAGAAATGGTCTCACAGGCACAAAGATCAGATCAAGAACCCTAGAAGACCAGACAAGAGAATCTTGAAGATATTTGATTTTTAAGAGAGTAGAGAATTGCGCCTTGGGAATGGGATATGAAAATAGGAATTAAATACCGGGTAACGAACTTGGAAGGAAAAACCAAACCCGATAGCCCAAAACGGCACAATTCTCTTATTGTTGCAACCTAAAGTTGCAACAATGTTCACAACAAAGTGAACAACATCAGATACGACACAGCCCTAAGGCTTGTCGCAATTCCTCAAATCTGGTGGAGTCTAGAGGCTTTGTAAATATGTCTGCTAGTTGATTACCTGTAGCTACATACTCCATGACTAGGGACTTCTTCTCAACCAGCTCCCTAATAAAGTGGTGTCGGATGTCGAGATGTTTTGTTCTGGAATGCTGGACAGGGTTCTTGGAGATATTTATAGCACTCTGGTTGTCACATAAAATAGTCATAATTCCTTGTTCCAGTCCATAGTCTATCAACATTTGCTTCAACCATAGCAATTGTGTGCAACAACTTCCCGCTGCAATATACTCAGCCTCTGCTATAGATAACGATATGGAGTTCTGTTTTTTACTATACCATGACACCAGATTGTTCCCCACATAAAAACATCCTCCGGTGGTGCTTTTCCTATCATCTGTATTTCCTGCCCAGTCAGCATCACTATATCCTGAGACAAGAGTATTCGTATCCTTTGTATACCATATACCATAGTCTGCTGTTCCGCTGATATACCTGATAATCCTCTTTACGGCACTAATATGAGATTCCTTAGGGCTTGCTTGGTAACGAGCACAGACTCCAACACTGAAACTGATATCCGGTCGGCTAGCTGTTAAATACAAAAGACTACCTATCATGCTTCTGTAAAGAGTAACTTCAACATCTCTTCCTCCTTCATCCTTAGAGAGTTTTTCAGATGTACTCATGGGAGTCCGAACATGTCTAGCACTTTCTAAACCGAATCTCTTGACAAGATTCCTTGCATACTTGCTCTGCGAGATGAACAGACCATCTGGACACTGTTTAACTTGGAGGCCAAGAAACACATTCAACTCACATACCATGCTCATTTCAAACTCCCTTTGCATGAGATTAATAAACTCATGCACTAGCTGTTACGATGTTGAACCGAAGACTATGTCGTCAACATAGATCTGGGCAATCATCACACTTGATCTTGTCCTTTGAACAAATAAGGTTTTATCAGCTCCTCCTCTTTCGTATCCATTCTTGAGAAGATATATGGTCAATCTTTCATACCAGGCCCTTGGAGCTTGTTTCAGACCATACAACGCCTTCTTCAGCTTGTAAACATGATTTGGAAGAAATGGATCAGCAAAGCCTTTGGGTTGTTCAACATACACTTCTTCATTCAACAGCCCTTTCAGAAAGGCACTTTTCACGTCCATTTGGTGCAGTTTGAAGTTTAAACTACAGGCAACCGCTAGCAATAGTCTAATAGATTCCAACCGAGCTACTGGAGCGAATGTCTCATCGAAGTCAATTCCTTCCACTTGGGTATACCCTTGAGCTACAAGCCGGGCTTTATTGCGAGTAACATTTCCCTTCTCATCTGTCTTATTTTTGAATATCCATTTTGTCCCGATGACATTTGTTCCTTTTGGTCTCTCCACAAGACTCCAGACATCATTTCGTTGGAATTGGTTTAGTTCCTCTTGCATAGCCGAGACCCAGAAATCATCAACAATTGCTTCCTTCACATTTTTGGGTTCGATAGTAGAAAGAAAGCAAGCATACCCAGCCAGATCTCTGTAATTAACACGACTAGTACCTCTGGTGCGACGACTGTCGTGAACATCACCAATGATTAGCTCCGGATGATGGTCTCGTATAATCTTTGTAAATCCCTCAGCATCTTGAGCATTTTTAGCTTCTACTTGAACTGACTCCATGGTTGCAGTGTCATGTGTTGCAACAATTTGTTCAACATTGTTCTGTTTGGTTTTGTTTGTTGCAACATCACTTTCAACATGAAAATCATCCTCATTTCTGTCTTCTTGAACTCCTTTTTCACCAGTTAGAATAGATTCTCCCTGATCAAAATCATCAACCACAACGTTAATGGATTCCATCATGACATCTGTTCGTTCATTCAGCACACGGAAAGCACGACTCCTTGTAGAATACCCCAAGAAAATTCACTTGTCACTCTTGGTGTCGAACTTCCGTCTTGGTGTCCGATCTTGCAGGATGTAGCACTTGCTTCCAAAGATATGAAAGTAGGAGACATCAGGCTTTCGTCCTTTCCAAATTTCATATGGAGTTTTCTCAGTCCGTGGACGAAGGTAAACTCTGTTGATGGTGTAGCATGCAGTGTTAATCGCTTCAGCCCACCACTTAACATTCACTTTTCGGGCATTCAGCATAACTCGAGCCATTTCCTGAAGTGTTCGATTCTTCCTTTCAACAACTCCGTTTTGCTGAGGAGTCTTAGGAGCCGAGAACTCATGTCCTATACCTTGTGCCTCACAGAATTCAGAGAATGAGTGATTCTCAAACTCTTTTCCATGGTCACTTCGGATCCGAATGACTTTCCCTATGTTGTCTCCTCTTTCAACTTGAAGACGAGTACACAATTTTTTGAAAGCATCGAAAGTATCTGATTTCTCCTTCAGAAAATCCACCCAGGTGAAACGTGAAAAATCATCAACACATACAAAGATGTACTTCTTACCTCCGACACATGTTTCTGAAGTGGGTCCAATCAGATCCATATGTAGCAGCTCCAGAGTTTTTGAAGTTGTGATATTCTGAATTTGCTTGTAACTCACTTTCTTCTGCTTTCCCAGTTGGCAGGCTTCGCACACTCCTTCTTTCTTCTTGATTAAAGTTGGCATTCCACGGACAGCTCTTGCTTTGGAGATTTTCATTAGGATCTTGAAATTTACATGTCCTAGTTTCTGATGCCACTGTTCAGAAGCATCCGTGGTGATACTCAGACATCTGTCAGGTTCTTGCAACAGGTAGCAGTTGTCACTAGATCTTTTTCCGGAAAGAATACACACTTCATCACCATTAAACACAAGGCATTCATTTTTGTTGAATCGAACCAGCAGACCTTGATCGCACAACTGACTGATAATAATGAGATTAGCCTTTAAATTTTCAACATGCATCACATCTTTCAATTTCAGAGTTTCTGTCATATTCAGATTTCCTTTTCCAATAACTCTGCTTCTCTGTCCATTCCCAAAAGTGACATGGCCTTTATTCCCAGCAGTGTACTCAGATAGAAGACCCTTGTTCCCTGTCATGTGCCGAGAGCAACCGCTGTCAAAATACCACTGATTTTCAGCAAAGGTAGCCAAAGATGTGTAAGCAACCATACTGATCAGCTCAGACTTCTTAATCCATTTCATACTTGTTCGCTGTTGCGGATGAATAATATTTCTTCCTTCACTCACATGCTTCATGCACCTGAAACAGCTCCAATCATTGTGTCCTATTTGTCTGCAGTAATTGCATATAGACTGCCTAAAAGTAGTATCTTTTCTGTTCTTTCCTCTTGACTTGGCCTCATCATGTGAACTCCTTTTAACATGTTCCTTAGTATTGAGACTACTCCTGGTCTTGAGTGTGTGTAGATGACTTCCTCTGTGGTAACCAACTCCTGTTCGATCTCCAGCCACCTTTCCCATGTTGAGGATGTCATCAAGTTTGGTTTTTCCTGAGTTCCACCTGTTAACAGTGCTTTCTGCCTTCTCAGCTCTTAGTAAAGCTCTCTTCATATTTCTCTCACAGTTTCGGAGGCTTGTTTCAGTCTTCAGAAGTTTGGATTGAGTTGCATTCTTCTCACTTCTCAACTTAGAGCATTCATCTTTCAGTTTCTTGTTGATTTCACAGATTTCCATCCATTTGTAGAACATAATTTGATAGGCTGTGCGGATTTCCTCATCATCAATATCTTCTTCACTTTCATCTTCTGATTCAACTTCACTGTCAGAACTTGCATTATTTGTTACAACACTTCGTACAACATTTTCTCCCTTGTGCTTGGATGTTGCAGCACATGTTGCAACATTATGTTCAACATGACTGAAGGGCTTGCCTTCAGATTTGTCATTCAGAATAGCTGTGAAAGCAACATAATTACTAGTTATGTCTTCATCTTCCACACTACCTCCAGAGTCTTCATCGCTCCAGGTGCTGGCGAGGGATTTCCCTTTTTGCTTCTTAAGGGTGTTTGCACATTCTGCCTGTATATGTCCGAACCCTTCACATTCCCTATATTGTATTCCCTTTCCTTTGTTTTTAGACTCATACCTTTGAATAGGGCGACCATCACTCTTTTCACCAGCAGGAGGTCCTGACCGCACCATTTTATTAGTGGCTTTGAAATTCTGACCTCTGTTGCTAATCTTTCTCATCATCCTACTAAAGTTTTTGGTGAGAAGAGCAATATCATCTTCGAGTTCTGACTCATTATCGGATTTTGACAATTCACTGGCTTCAGTCTTTAAGGCAACACCCTTCTCCTTTTTGTTTTGTTTGAGATTCATCTCATAGGTCTGCAGGGAGCCCATGAGTTCGTCCAATCTCATGGTGGATGTGTTCCTTACTTCCTCTATTGCTGCAATCTTTGCTGAAAATTTATCTGGCAGGGACCTCAGGGTCTTTTCAACAAGTTTTTTTTGTGAATACTTCTTACCCAGTTGGAATGCCTGATTTGCAATATCTCTCAATCTTCCATTGATTTCTGCAACCGTCTCGTTTTCATTCATTCTCAGATTTTCAAACTGACTGGCGAGCATTTGCAATTTTGAGGCCTTAACAGTGCTGGTTCCTTCATGCACGTTTTGAAGAATGTCCCAAGCTTCTTTAGCATGCTCACAAGTTGATATAAGCTTGAACTGCTCTTCATCAACGGCAGTAAAGATGGCGTTAACCGCTTTTGAGTTTCCTAAGGCAGCACGTTCCTCATCAGGATTCCAGTCTCTCACAGGTTTGAAGCATTCCTTGCCTTCTTTGTTGACTTCAACCGGAGGGTTCTATCCTTCAACTGTAGCAACCCAAGCCTTTTCATCCAGAGATTTGATAAAAGCTCGCATACGAGACTTCCAATAAGTGTAATTCGATCCAGTGAGCAAAGGGGGACGAGTAACCGAAGCACCTTCTTTTGTATTCATGATCAGCGTACTGACACACAGGATCACACCCACTTTGAAAGAAAGTCAAAGTATTGTGGATGACCTGCTCTGATACCAAATGAAATTCAGTACGCAGTAGAGATCATAACGAACAACAATAAAGACACACAGCAATCAAGGACACACGAGACTTGGTATCGCAGTTCGGTGCGCACACCTACATCTGCGGGGCCACGCCCAGAAAAATAGAATACTTCACTATAAAGATCAGAGAATACAAACTCTAAAATTCACGCTTCAATAAGGAAGAACACATTCATCCTTAAAACAAACCGTGAGGGGTGATCGCAATCAACCCCGTGAAGTATTCTTGGCAAGCTCCCCTTGCCTGCAAGCTCCCCTTGCACCACCGACAAGATCAACTCCCTTGATCCCACGTGCGTGATTGTCGGCCTCCCTCCCGGAGTATATCACCGAGGACTTCTTTTCACCAAAAGTCTTAACCTAGCCGCCAATGCACTCAACCCCTTAAAGCAGCGACGCAATCAATCCCAGTTCAATCAGCGCTAGATCAATCAATCTAGAAGCAACTCAATAACAGCAATAACCGCAACTCCCATAGATGGAACGAGATCCCTAAATCTCCGCAGGAGATCGTTGCCAGAATCTCGCCACCGAAGATATCTTCAACTAATTATTCACGAACGAAACTGAACGATATTCTCAGTTAATCAAATCTACAGCAGATATTAACCGTCATAAATACCTGAACAAATATAAATGACGACTTAAGATCACGTGCACCTCAGGCTTCGATCTACAGCAGTCGCACATAGGCACAGCATGTTGAACACGGAGGTTCAACAATCTGTCCAACAAAACATCCAACAAGTTCAGCTGAGACTTGTCTCCTCTTCAGATAATGAGGTTCTGTCGCAACAAAACGTTCAACAAGATGACTAACATCCTCAGATACTTTGTCCAACCACTTCAAGGAGTACATAGAGAGCGACGATTATCGGAGTGCCACAAATGACAAGCAAAGCATAAACTAGTAGTAGAGACAAAAACCTAACACATGGCAACTGTAGCTCAAAGCTCAGGGTTTGGGCTTTAGGGGCTGACCACTACCATGAAAATCTAGTAATCATAACAATGCTGATTTTTGTTTCTCGCAAGGACTAATCACTTCAGGGAGAATAATACATATGATCATGTTGTATAATAGTTAAGCAGATTATCAACTTGAAACGATTCTGAAACAACTTCCAGATAAATAATCATCCAATCAGTACACATAAAGTACGGTAATGTACTAAATTTATAGCTCCAGCTCTTGATGTTTGACTATTATAAGGGAACAGTTGAACCAGTTCATTTGTCTATGGGGTTCAGTGATCAAATTGGCTCACCAAAGGGAGAGACGCATGCACATAAGCCTTTGTATTCAACTCTCTTTTTCCCTGTATACACTCTTCCATGTGTTATGAGAGTAAGTAAATAGCATCATTTTTAATCCCTGACCACATCAAATCATAATTTGTTGAAAATTAAGAGAAAAGGAGTACTAGTTCCAGAACATTAGGTAACCACAACCAATACTCTTTATTTAAAACATACCTAAACCGTGAGACAATTCCCTACTGGAAACAGAGAGCAATGACCATTTCATTACCTGTTTTTTCAGATCGAAATCCTGTGTAACTTTCCCTCTATATATAGTGCACAAGTATTGAACAACTTCAAGTCATCCCATCATCAAATGCTCATTAACCAAGTTCCTTCTTCCTGAAAATTTTCAAATATTTGGCTCAAAACAATATGGCTTCACGCTACCTCTGCATCATTTTCATTGCCATCAGCGCATCTCTCGTGTTTGCCTCGGATCCGAGTCCCCTCCAAGACTTCTGCATTGCTGATAACATGTCCAAAGGTATATGCACAGCACAATTTCCACAGATTTCTTAAGTTAGTTTCATTTCAGTTCTTGACGTCAAATTTAGTCACATGGCTTGCCCATTGATTGCATAAGCTAATGCTGCATGAATCATCAGATAGAACTCCACCAAAGTGAACATAGAATGCTAAATATATCCCTCATTTGATTTTGCAGTGTTTGTGAACGGGAAAGTCTGCAAGGACCCAAAGCTTGCCAGGCCCGAAGATTTCTTCTTCCAAGGACTCGACAAGCCTGGAAACACAGACAACAAAGTGGGGTCCAACGTCACCCAGGTCAATGTGGCTCAAATTCCAGGCCTCAATACCCTGGGTGTGTCCCTGGTTCGCATAGACTACGCACCCTACGGCCTCAACCCGCCCCACACTCATCCTAGAGCGACCGAGATCCTAACGGTGCTGGAAGGCTCGCTCTACGTCGGATTCGTAACATCCAACCCCGACAACAAGCTCTTCGCCAAGATCCTCAAGAAGGGAGACGTGTTTGTGTTTCCCGAAGGGCTCATCCATTTCCAGTTCAACTTTGGCAAGACAGATGCCGTGGCCATCGCAGGACTTAGCAGCCAGAACCCTGGTGTGATCACCATAGCCAACGCCGTCTTCGGATCCAAACCCCCAATCTCCGATGATGTTCTTGCAAAGGCATTTCAGGTGGACAAGAAGGTAGTGGACTTGCTCCAGTCTCAGTTCTGGGTGGACAACAATTAGAGCCTGCTGCTACTTTTGAATAATAATCCATGCGTTTACTGGTTTGTAATGTTCTGCTTGGCTCTCACCAAACATGCTATCATGTTTCTATGTTTTGAATAACTATCTCTTGTTTGCAAGTTTGTAACGTTTGGTTCAGACCACACATTGTACCACTTTGTATGGTTTATTAAAATAAAGACAATATCACTCTACCAGAAAATACACTTTGAAATTTAGTACGCAGGCTCAAAGACTAAATATGCAAGAACAATAGAGAACTCAAAATGACACAAGGAAATTGGTAACGCAGTTCGGTGCGCACACCTACATCTGCGGGACCTCGCCCAGAAAATCAAATTACTCCACTAATTATCAATGATTACAATCGCTAATACCACGTTTCTACTAGGAGAAACAATCTTCCCCACAATACAAACCGTGTTGGGTGGTCTCTACCAAACCCATTGAGTAATTTGCGCAAGCTCCCCTTGCGTGCAAGATCCCCTTGCTAAAATGACAAAGATCAACTCCCTTGATCTCCTACCTCTATAGTAGTCAGCCTTCTCCCGGAGCTCCTTGCAGCTTTCACAAAAGCTATCGTTCAAGTCGTAACCCTAGCCGCCAATCTGCGTATCCCTTTTAAGCGAACTCTCCCCCTCAAATATGGAGCCGTTAAAGGAAGTACACGCAATAAAATCTCGGAAGATTGGCTGTCCGCAATTAACGATGCCAAGCTAGGAAATATGCTTTTCGCCTCAACTACTAAAAACAACAATAACCGTATTTGAGCGAAAACCAACTTCTCTCTATAACCGCCTCAACCAAAGCTGGAGATACACGATCCCAACAGAATCTGCAACGATTCTTTAGTTGATGGAAAACCACCAAAGCCTTTGAAGGCAATATCCAACAATCAAACAGCCTCTCATCTTCAATACAGAACAATACGACCAGCCTCATACATCATCTCAAAAACATGATCTCGAATGTTGGACATTATGTTCAACATAATGTACGACATATTATCTAACATTTCCAGACACACCCATTGTGCCACTAATGACAACAAAGTCATATACAAATGACCTAACAATCTCCCCATTTGGCTTTCAGTGGCACAATCAAGAATAAACATAGTCGAGGTCAAGATGAAAGACATACCGAAGTATAGCACAGAAAAGTTGCAATCATGCAGATGGTATATCAGAGAGACAGCATACAGCATACCCCACACACAGAGAACAATCCCAGCACACTGCATCACCACCACAAGGTTTCAAGGCCACAACCATATACAATACAACTACTCTCCCCCTTTGGGACACAAAAAGACAATGGACATACATTACTGGATACCTCTTTCTGAAGAGAGTTTGGATTGGAGCTGAGAAATTCTGTCTTGGAGTATAACCTTATGAGATTCTAGTAAGACCCTCTGACTTTGAAGAAGAAGCAGCTGATCATCCACATTCTTCACACCTCTTTCGAGCACAAGAATGTCTTCCAGTATAACCGACTGTCCATCCATGGAGACAAATGAAGATGGAGGCACTTTAACACCAGATGCAGAGGCAGATGGGGGGGAACAGGAGAAGTAGAAAGAGACGACTGAGGAGATGCAGAGACAACAGATATATCATCAATTTTACCTGCCACAGATTTGGCAGTAAAGCAGATCCCTTCACATGTCAAGGCAAGCTCAGATAAGTCAGGGACAATACTCTGGAAGAAGAGCACCATGGATATAAGAGAGGCATGAGGGAGAGAGGAATATGGTGCAGAGGACTCTGAAAGAGAGAGAATGGAGTCGAATATGATCCGTCCCAGATTGAAGGGCTTCTTTGTTCCTGCCGCATAAATCAGCTTGCACATGGCCTTAGTTACTATACACATATTAGTGGTAGGTAGCCAGTTTCGAGTAGCAATCCGATAGAGCAAGAAAAATTTAGCAGTCAGAGCTGAGGATGGAAAGGAGAAATATTTGGGCCAACATTTGTACTGTCCTCCTGTGACAGTCTTCACAAAAAGATCAAAGTCATCACCCACAGAGATTCCATAAGCAAGCAGATTCTGAGAGCAGGGCTACTTCAGAAATTTGTTAATCAAAGATGGGGAGAAAGGGACTATTTTGCTCCTAATATAGGTCCTGAACGCCCATCTAGATGAAGAATCCCGTGAGGATTTGGACAGATTGCAATAAAATTCTCGAACTAAGACAGGATAAAACGTCTTAAAACAACTCGCTGCATGGATTAGATCAATCTCCTTGAGGAAAGATACAAATTGTGTCCTTGCAAACGAGGAAATGGCTATAGATTTTTCGCCTAGAATGGACCTCTCAGAGTATGAGGGCCATCTCTTCTGACAGGATTTGTCAAAGAATTGTTTTGACATAGCATTAGATGCAGAAATTGAAGAAGATGAGGGAGAACCTGAAGGGCCAGACACTTTGGACTTCTTAGAAGGAGAAGGAGTAGACAACCTGGATGAAGCATCATGCTTACGAGATCCAGACCTTGTTTTGCGAGGGTAAGAGGGAAATGGATCCATAATAGGAGAATCAGCTACTAGGACTCCTTCTTCTTGAGCATCATTCCTCTCTATTGCAATAGATGGTCTGACATTTGATGCAATATTATCACTAGGTCCAACATTGACACACAGAGTAGTAACATTACCATGAGAATGATCAATCTCTTCTTCTTGTACAGTCACAGGAGCCTCAACTTGAACAGCTTCTTCATGGACAGGAGACTCATGCAACTCAGATTGAAACACTGGGTTCACCATCACTGGGGTTTCTCCAGAAAGAGTACCATCAACTACAACATTTGGTGATCCAGCTCCTACACCCACATCAGACATGACCTCCTTTCCTAGTGCAGTAGGAGTTTCAGCCACACAGGTCACATTCACCACATCATTGTTATTAAGATCAACATCCATATCAGCCAATGTATCAACCTCTCCCTCAACATGCATATCTGAAATACTAATACCACCACTACCACAATCATTGTGAGCATCACCATAAACTCCTCTTCCTGAGGGATCACCACAGCCACCATGATCTTCAGTACACACATCAACATGACTGGATTCAGTATCCCCATCAATATCCGTATTGGGAATATCTGCAGACATAAAGGATTCAGAGTCTGACATCTCCACAACAACAATTTCAGAGATTCTCACCAAAGATCTACGGGGATTCCAGGTTTTGAGGATGATCATGTCATCAAAAGGCACATGCACACTAACCAATTTGCCTCGCACACTTTTAAGTTCGAGAGACCCAATACGAACTTTTGATAGATCCAACCAAGAAACATCCAATTTTCACCTAGTTCGACGGAGGTACCAAAACCAATCTTGAACAGTGACAGGATGTGGAAATTTCTCATCTCCTTCAGATGCTGAAATTGAGGGTTTTATCGGTAAAAGAGGAATATTAAGAATTGGGGAAAATACAACCACAGCCGACTTCGATGAGGAACAAGAATGCATGTTATCATGAGACATTATGGACGAGGTGAGAGGAGAAGTACCAATCGGAGAAGCCTAGGGGACACGAGACACCGTCCCATTTCGTTTAATACGAGAAGACGAAAACAAAGATGGAGATCTCTGAGAAGATGCGGCCTGACTAGAAGAGCAGCGAGGGTTCGGAGAGGATTTCTGACTCTGAGCGTGCCCCATTTGTCGAAGTGAGACAAGGAATTTCTTTACCGGAGGAAAATCAAGAACCCTAAGTGCACTTTGGAGCCTTTTTGAAATAAATTTGAGAAGAGAGGAGCGCTGAGAAAGATTAACCCAATATAATAAAGGTAGGGTAAGTAAGGAAAACCAGTACCTACCAAAAAAATATACTCAGAACCCTCTCTATGATGCAACATAACATGCAACATTATGTACAACATAATGTGCAACATTAAATACGACACAGCCCAAGAGCTTGTCGTAATTCTTCAAATCTGCTGGAGTCCAAGGGTTTAGTAAAGATGTCTGCTAATTGACTAGTAGTTGCAACATACTCCATGACAAGAACCTTCTTTTCAACCAGTTCTCTGATGAAATGATGTCGAATGTCTATATGCTTGGTCCTGGAATGTTAAACGGGATTCTTGGATATATTTATGGCGCTCTGGTTGTCACACAAAATGGTCAAGACATCTTGCTCCTCACCATAATCTGTTAGCATCTGTTTCATCAATAGGAGTTGTGTACAACAGCTTCCTGACGTAATATATTCGGCCTCGGCAGTGGATAGGGAGATAGAGTTCTGCTTCTTGTTGTACTAGGAAACAAGATTATTTCCCGCGTAGAAGCATCCTCCTATGGTACTTTTCTATATCATCTGCATTTCCTGCCCAATCAGCATCACGGTAGCCTAAGAGTAGGGTATTAGTGTCCTTAGAATACCAAATATCATAATCAGCTGTTCCGCTGATATATCTTATTATACGTTTCACAGCAGTAATATGAGATTCTTTAGGACATGCTTGGTAGCGTGCACATACCCCAACACTAAAACTAATGTCTGGCCTGCTAGCTGTCAGATATAGTAAACTTCCTATCATAATTCTGTATAATGTGACCTCTACTGATTTCCCACCATTATCCTTAGACAACTTTTCTGGTGTGGAAATCGGGTTGCGAACTTGTCGAGCTTTTTCCAGACCAAACCTCTTAACAAGATTTTTAGTGTACTTACTTTGAGAGATGAACAACCCATCACTAGATTGCTTTATTTGCAGTCCAAGAAACATGTTTAATTCACCAACCATGCTCATTTCAAACTCTTCTGCATGAGGACAATAAATTCATGCACCAGCTGTTGTGATGTGGAGCCGAAAACTATATCATCCACATAAATCTGAGCAACAATAACAGCTGACCTGGTTCTTTGAACAAATAAAGTCTTATCAGCTCCTCCTCGTTCATAGCTCTTTCTGAGGAGATATTTGGTCAACCTCTCGTACCAAGCTCTTGGCGCTTGTTTCAGACCATAGGGAGCCTTCTTCAATCGGTAGACATGATTAGGTAGAAATGGATCTTCAAACTCCTTCGGCTGTTCGACATACACATCTTCATTCAGTATCCCATTCAGAAACGCACTCTTCACATCCATCTGATGAAGCTTGAAGTTTAAACTGCAGGCCACTGCCAGAAGTAGTCTGATAGATTCCAGCTGAGCTACATGTGCAAACGTCTCATCAAAGTCAATTCCCTCAATCTGAGTGTAGCCTTGAGCCACCAACCGAGCCTTATTACACGTGACATTTTCCTTCTCATCGGTTTTATTCTTGAATATCCACTTTGTCCCAATGACATTTAACCCTTTCGGTCTCTCTACTAGACATCAGACATCATTACGCTGAAATTGATTCAACTCTTCTTGTATGGCTTACACCCAGAAATCATAAGAAGTGCTTCCCTCATATTCTTCGGTTCAACAATAGAAAGAAAGCACACGTACCCGGTAAGATCACGATAGTTGACCTGACTAGTACCTCTTGTTCGAAGACCATCTTGAACATCACCAATAGCAAGTTCCAGAGGATGGTTCCGTATGACTTTAGTGATCCCTCTTGAGGAAGGAATGTCATTTTCCTCCGACAGTGGTTCTTCTACGGATGTTGAACCATGTGTCACAACATTTTTTCAACATTACCTTGTGTTGTATCGAATGTTGTAACATTTTGTTCAACACAGTCTTCTTCATTAGCGTCTTCTTCCAGAGGAGTTGTCCCTTCACTTATAGCAGCTTCTCCCTGATCAAAGTCGTCGACAACAACATTAATTGACTCCATCATGACATTTGTACGATGATTTAGCACCCTGAAAGCACGGTTAGTAGTAGAATACCCAAGGAATATCCCTCTGTCACTCTTAGCATCAAACTTTCCCTAGGGGTCCGATCATGCAAGATGTAACATTTGCTTCCGAAGATATGAAAGTAAGATACATCAGATTTTTTACCTTTCCAGATCTCATATGGAGTTTTCTTCGTTTTGGGTCTTAGATATACTCTATTTATGGTGTAGCATGCAGTGTTAACCGCCTCTGCCCACCATCTAGTACTGACTTCCCTAACATTCAGCATCACGTGTGCCATTTCTTGTAGAGTACGATTCTTTCTTTCAACCACCCCATTCTGTTGAGGTGTCTTAGGAGCTGAAAACTTATAAGCAATTCCCTGTGCTGCACAAAAATCAGCAAAAGAATGATTCTCGAACTCCTTGTCATGGTCACTTCGAATCCTGACGATCTTCCCAATGATGTCTCATTTCTCAGTCTGAAGGCAGATGCATAGCTTCTTAAAAGCATCAAAGGTATCTGACTTCTCCTTGAGAAAATCTACCCAAGTAAAGCGTGAAAAATCGTCAACACACACATAGATGTATTTCTTACCTCCCATGCTAACTTCTATTGTGGGTCCGATCAGATCCATGTGTAGCAGCTCCAAGTTCTTAGATGTGGTGATGGTCTGAAGTTGTCTATGACTAGTCTTCTTTTGATTTCCTAACTGACAAAGACCGCATACACCTTCTCTTTTCTTGTTTATGGCCGGTATCTCACGAACAGCTCCCACTTTGGATATCTTCATCAATGTCTTGTAGTTGAGATGTCCTAGCTATTGGTGCCACTGCTCAGAGACATCAACACCTACACTGAGGCAACTGTTAGCTTCCTGAAGTAAATAGCAATTGTCAGCAGATCTCTTCCCAGTCAGAATGCAGGTTTCGGCTTCATTGAGAACCGAGAAGACTCGTTTTTGGTAAACTAAACGAAGAGACCTTGGTCGCACAACTGGCTTATGCTAATAAGATTAGCCTTCAAGTCTTCCACATGCATCGCATCCTTCAGAGTAATAGATCACGTCATCTTCATCTCACCCTTCCCAATGACTTTACTCCTTTGACCGTCACCAAAAGTAACATGACATTTGTTGCCAGTAGTATATTCAGTAAGAAGACTTCAATTACCAGTCATGTGCCGGGAGCATCCGCTGTCGAAGTACCACATGTTCTCTGAAAAAGCAATCATAGAGGTGTAAGCAACCAAACTGAGCAGTTCAAATTTTCTTACCCACTTCTTCATAAGCCTTTTTCCAGGATATCCATTGTTTCTTCCTTCTTGCTGATGTTTAATACAACTAAATCAATTCCTATCTTTGTGCCATATAAACTGACAGTAATTACACACAGGACGTCTGGATGTTACACTCCTCTTCTGCTTCAACTTCTGATCACCTTGCTCGAAGTGCCTCTTCTTCTTCCGACCTTCAGCAGTACGAACCTGTCTTTCTTTGGGAGCATGAAGATAGCCTTCTCTATTGTACCCTACACCTTACGATCTTCTGAGACTTTCCCCATGTTTAGGATGTCGTCGAGCGTTGCCTTCCCGGAGTTCCACTTGTTGAGGATGTTCTCTACCTTCTCAGCTCTGAGAAGCATTCTCCTGAGTTGGCTTTCGAAATTCCTGAGATTGAGATCAGTCTTCAATAGTTGAGCCCTAACCTTATCCTTTTCACCTTTCTGTCTGACATTTTCTTTCTTTAAGGATTTGTTGATCTCATAAATCTTCATCCAATTGGTGAACAAAGTTTGATAAGCGACCAAATATCACTTCCATCAACCTCCTTATGACCACCTATTTCTGAACCAAAGTCACTGTCAGATGTTGTACTATATGTTATAACATATTTTCTGACATTTCCAAGTTTATTCTCCAATGTTGTACATGTTGTGACAACACTTGGTCCAACAAAAGTAGAGGTGTCACAATTGGATTGCTCATCTAGAATGGCTGTAAATGCAACATAATTGCTGATGATGTCTTCATCTCCAACACTTCCTTCGGACTCCTCATCACTCCAGGTACTAGCTAATGATTTTCCTTTTTGTTTCTTGAGAGTATTAGCACATTCAACTTGTATATGACCAAATCCCTCACACTCCCTGCACTGTATCCCCTTGCCTTTGCTCCTTGGTTCATACTTATGAACGTGACGACTGATACTCTTTCCTACAGTGTGGAGATTCGGTCGCATTTCCTTGTTGACAGATCTGAAATTCTGGCCCCTGTTGCCGATCTTCCTTATCATCCTGCTAAAGTTCTTAGTTAACAAGGCGATGTCATCTTCAAGTTCTGATTCATTTTCAGACTTTGGTGCTTCACTAGCTTCCACCTTTGGAGCTACTCCTTTGTCCCTTTTATTTTGCTTCAAATTCATTTCGTAGGACTGTAGAGACCCCATTAGTTCATCCAATCTCATAGTAGATGTGTTCATCACCTCTTCAATAGTTGCAATCTTTGCCGAAAACTTGTCAGGTAGAGATCTCAGAGTTTTCTCAACCAACTTCTTTTGAGAGTACTTCTTCCCCAATTGGAATGCTTGATTTGTTACATCACGTAATATACTATTGAATTCAGGCATAGTTTCATAATCATTCATTCTGAGATTTTCAAATTGAGAGGCAAGCATTTGGAGTTTAGAGGCTCTTACTGTCCTAGTCCCTTCATGAATATTCTGAAGAATGTCCCACGCTTCCTTAGCATACTCACATGTAGAGATTAACTTGAAATGCTCTTCATCCACTACAGTAAAGATAGCAATCACGGCCTTAGAATTTCCCAAAGCTGATCGTTCTTCTTCGAGACTCCAGTCTTTAGCCGGTTTGAAGTGTTCCTTTCCTTCTTCGTCATCTTGAACTAGAGGAGTCCATCCTTCTATCATTGCCACCCAAGCCTTCTCGTCGAGAGACTTGATAAATACGCGCATCCGAGACTTCCAGTAAGTGTAGTTAGTACCAGTGAGCAGCAAGGCCGAGTCACGGATGCCCCACCCTTCGTATTCATGGATGGCATACTAAAAAACAGGATCACACCCACTTTGACAACACAAAGTAGCACGGATGACCTGCTCTTATACCAATTGAAATTTAGTACCTAGGCTCAAAGACTAAATGTGCAAGAACAATTGAGAACTCAAAATGACACAAGGAAATTGGTAACGCAGTTCGGTGCACACACCTACATCTGCGGGGCCTCGTCCAGAAAATCAAATTACTCCACTAAATATCAATGATTACAATCACTAATACCACGTTTCTACTAGGAGGAACAATCTTCCTCACAATAGAAACTGTGTTGGGTGGTCTCTACCAAACGCAAGGAGTAATTTGCGCAAGCTCCCCCTGCATGCAAGATCCCCTTGCTAAACTAACAAAGATCAACTCCCTTGATCCCCTACCTCTGTAGTAGTCAACCTCCTCCCGGAGCTCCTTGCAGCTTTCGCAAAAGCTATTGTTCAAGTCGTAACCCTGCTGCCAATCTGCGTATCCCTTTTAAGCGAACTCTCCCCCTCAAATATGGAGCCGTTAAAGGAAGTACACGCAATCAAATCTCGGAAAATTGGCCGTCCGCAATTAACAATGCCAAGCTAGGAAATGTGTTTTTCGCCTCAACTGCTAAAAACAGCAATAACCGTATTTGAGCGAAAACCAACTTCTCTCTATAACCGCCTCAACCAAAGCTAGAGATACACGATCCCAACAGAATCTGCAACGATTCTTTAGTTGATGGAAAACCACCAGAGCATTTGAAGGCAATATCCAACAACCAAACAGCCTCTCATCTTCAATACAGAGCAATACGACCAGCCTCATACATCATCTCAAAAACATGATCTCGAATGTTGGACATTATGTTCAACATAATGTACGACATATTATCAAACATTTCCAGACACACCCATTGTGCCACTAATGACAACAAAGTCATATATGAATGACCTGTTGGATATTGGACTCCCCGGATTTGGTTTTGGATGATGAACAAACATAAATATAATATGAACTAACACTTTGTGAGCGCAGTATGGAGATCGTCGCCAAATTCACATGAATATCAATAACGACGTCTCAAGACTTCTCAAAGCACGTGATCGTATGCCTAAAGCTTCGTTGAAGCTTATGGACCTAAATAGAAGTCATGAAGATTCGATCGAAGTTTTTGAAGACGGTATCGTCAAGTTTATTTAATAGTCTTTAAGCTTCTTTCGTAGAATGTTAAGCCTTGAGTAGGTCTTACGTTTTAATTCTTCATAACGCTCATATCTTAGCTCTAGGATCTTAGTAGAAGTCCATACAATTCTTCCCGAAGCTTCGCGCTTCGATTAGGGACTTCTTGTGCATGTTAGTTGGTTCAAGAAGAAGAACTGACCGACTAGATGGTGATCTAGTCGGTCAGCCAAGCTTCTTGGACCGACTAGTTTCTGTCAGTTAATTCTTAGCTCTTTACTGTTTACAGTTAGTCGGTCTAAGTTGACTCACCGACCGACTAGTCTGTGAACTAGTCGGTCAGTGATGCTTCTGTGACCGACTAGTTGAGCTTTCCCTGAACATGCACATTTTCACTTGAGCTACTGTTTATCATTAGTCGGTCTGTGCTCATTGATCAACCGACTAGTTGATGAACTAGTCGGTCAACTTTCCTTCTTGGACCGACTAGTTTAGTTTACTGTACATGCCATATTTTTCACCATACTTACTGTTTATTGTTAGTCGGTCTATGTTCATTTGGTGACCGACTAGTTAGTGAATTAGTCGGTCAACATTTGTTCTTGGACCGACTAAGTCTAATTCTTCTCAGACTTCAGTTTTATCTGTTAGTCGGTCCACGTTGTGTAACCGACCGACTAGTTATGAAACTAGTCGGTCAGCTACTCTTCTTAGACCGACTAGTTCCTTAGTCTGTACTTTGATCTTTTCTCAGTTTACTCATTAGTCGGTTTACGTTCAGTGACCGACCGACTAGTTGATAAACTAGTCGGTCGGTGATTGTTCTTTGACCGACTAGTTGGGTTCAGAAAAGAGCCGTTGGAGCCCTAATTGAAACGTTTTTCTCTCTCTCTCTCTCTTCATTCCTATAAATACTTGTTGGGCTGCATTCATTGCTGCCAAGGCTGATATTAATGCAAGTTTAGAGTTCAAGAGAAATCAATCCAAGCTCATTCAATGCTCATTCCCTCCATTCAATAATCTCTCCTAACTCTTACTTCCAAAGAGAGATTCATTGAGTGTGAAGCCTTCCAAGCCAAGTGCTTGATTCTAGGTCACCAACATCCCCAAAGCTCTCCATCGCTGTTCTACATCTTGGAGCTAGGGTTTGGTGCCACTTCTTCCTCAAAATCATCCTTGCCCTAATTCGTAAGCAATACTCAAGGCATAGGTATTTTGTTCGGTAAGAAGTTTCTTTATTTCAATTCATATTTGATTTGTAAGTTTCACTCTCGGTTGTGAGAGTGTGGTTGTGATCCCAGGTTGTGGGAGTCACAAATTACATTTTGTATGATTTGACTTGTGGAGGTTTTTCACAAGTATTTCATAGTGAAAATCTTGAGTTAGGGTTTCTAACTCAAGTATCCGGAGGGGATCCGGGTGGTTGGGACGTAGGATCACCGGGAACAAGTCGGGGAGACTTGGATGGATCCGAACCCAGTAACATCTCTTGTTAGCGTTGTTAATTTTGTGTTGTCATTCAATTTTAGCTTCCGCAAATTGATTTGGTAGTTGTTTGCATTTTAATTTGGAATCATACTCCTTATTATTTTAAAGTACTATTCACCCCCCCTCTAGTACTTGTGCAGTAGCTTGTAGGGCATTACATTTGGTATCAGAGCCAGATACACAGCTATGTCTGCCAACGACAACAAGACCGTGCGTCCACCTTCCAACTATGACACCTTCAGGAACCGTGAAGGAGCATCTTCGGTGATGGAGGGACATTCCTCTACGAGGCCTCCATTCTTCAACGGTACCAACTACGGGTACTGGAAATGCCGGATGGAAACCTTCCTCCGGAGTGCGTCTCTATGGAGGACCACAATGAAGGAATACATCGAGCCCGAAGAAGAAGACTTCGAGAAATGGACTACCGCGGAGGTCGCCGCGGAGGTAAGCAATGCCAAGGCAATGAACGCCTTGCAATGTGCATTGGAGCCCGAGGACTTCAATAAGATATGCACATGTAAGAGTGCATATCAAATTTGGAACTCCCTCCTCATTCTTCATGAAGGGACGAGTCGGGTAAGAGACTCTAAACTCGTAGTTGTAAACAAAGATTACGAAATGTTTCATATGCAACAGGACGAGAAGATGAAGGAGTATTACGCTCGCTTCGTCGACATCATAAACGAGTTAGAGGCTCTTGGCAAATCCTACACCCAAAAGGAGAAGTGTTCGAAGCTTATCGAAGGACTTCCTTCTTCTTGGGAAAAGCGTACCTTCGCCATCGAGGAAGGTAATGACATGAACAAGTACACCGTAGTTCAACTAATGGGTACTTTAATGTCATACGAGGTACGCAAGGATAGCAAGCTCAAATTGCAGGAGAAGATGAAGTCCTACCTAAAGCAAGACGAGCCAAAGAAGAAGGCCATTGCTTTCAAGGCCGCTCCATCCACATCCACATCAACCGATGATGAAGACTCGGAAAACGAGTTGGACTTGGAGTCCATGGCACTCATGGCCAAGAAGTTCAACCGTTTCTTCCGAAAAGGTAACTTCAAGAACAAAGCTAAATTTGGTTCTACTAACGCCTCTTCCTCTCCTTTATGTTTCAAGTGCAATAAGCCGGGACACATGAAAGCGGAGTGTCCCCTCAATAAGCACAAGGAGAAGTGGAAGGCGCCAAAGTATGACAAGTCCAAGAAGTACACGAAAGGAAACAAGAAGGGACTTGTCGGAGCTACCTTCACCGACTCCGATGATTCTTCAAGCGGAGAGTCGGACGATGAGCACGTGGAGCAAGCGCACATGTGTTTCATGGCAAGAGAGGAGCACGATCAAGGATCCTCCTCTTCCGATGATAGTGATGAAGAAAGCGATGAGGTAACCATGGATGACCTTAGGAATGCTAACTCTCAATTATGGTCAAAATACACTAAATTAGTAAATAGATATACTAAGGTAAAAGATGACTTAGCTAGCATTCAAACATCGCCTAAGACTATCATCACCAACAACGACACCGTTGTTGAAGAGTTAAGAAATGAGATTGATAATCTCAAATCTAAACTCGAACATGTTAGCATTGAGGATACAGAAGAACATAGGATAGAGGATTTGACTTCTCAAAACTCGACTTTGAGTATTGAGAACGAGAATCTTAAATCTCGTGTTTATGTGCTCACATCGCAAATATCCACTTTGGACATTTCTTTGCGTTCTCTCAAAGAGAAATATGAGGACACATTGGGCCGAATCAACAAATTCAACAAGGGTAAGGGCCACTTGGATAATATCCTAAAAGACTTACTTCCGGCCAAACACCACATTGGCTTGGGGTATATGATGGGAAATTCATCCAAGTCGGTCACTACTTTTGTAAGGCCAACTTCCGAAGCCTCAACGAGTGGGAGCAAACACTCTATTGGTGGTTCATCTACCAATGGTGCTTCCACCTCGTCCACACCCTCTTTTGGAAAGAAACCCACTTTGGGTGGACCTCCAAAGAAGGGGCATGCCTACATGTACACCAATACCATGCCACGTAGGAACACACGTCCTACTCCACCGTCTCACACATATGATGATTTTTATGCAACACATTCTCGGGCACGTGCACACAATGTGAGACACCCTCATGCATGTGCTCCCTCACATGCATATGTTCACCCACAACATCATATGAATAATTCTCATCGTGCACCATTCCATCATGTCCCTTATGCCTATCCACAACATGCATCACGTAGAAATCAACGTCGAATGCATGCACCCAATAGGATGAGGGCTCCCAAGATTTTCACAATTTGGAGCCCAAAGGACACAAGCATGGACAAAAAACAAATGTATATGAATGCTTATTTTTCGGATGTTGTGCATAGTAGAAATTATGTGGGGAAGTCTAAGTCCAATTGGACTTGGCTTCCAAAGGTCTAATCTTTTGGACCCAATGACCTTGGGTACCATGATATGAAATTCTCTATCTTTAGGTACTCAAGGAAAAGAAAAAGAAAAGGAGCAACAAATTTAAATTAAGCTCCAAGGGAAATTGGATACTCGATAGCGGGTGTTCAAAACACATGACGGGTGACGCTAGTTTGCTCTCCGGGGTGGTTCCCATAGCAAATGGAAACCGCGTCGTATTTGGAGGCAACGAGAGCGGAACCATCATAGGTGTTGGTAAAGTGGTTAACCCTTCTAAACCCCTAATTAGTGATGTTTATCTTGTTAGTGGTTTAAATCACAATCTTATTTCAATAAGCCAACTTTGTGACAAAGGTTACAAAGTTAGCTTTGCGAAAGGATTGTGTCATATTTTAAGAAAAGATAATGATAAATTATTATTTTCCGGAACTCGTCATAAAGACATTTATATTTTGGATCTTCCTAAGTCATATGAACAATGCCTCGTTGCCAACACAAGTGAACAACACTTATGGCATCGACGCTTTGGACATGTGAACTTTGGAACACTTTATAAGCTTTCAAAATTAAATTCCATTAAAGGTTTTCCGAAGCTTGTTTTAGAAAAGAAAAGTTTTTGTGATTGTTGTCAACGTGGCAAGCTTCCTAAATATTCATTTAAACCTAAGAAAAGCATTTCTACTAAACGGCCACTAGAGCTATTACATCTAGACTTATTTGGGCCAACTAGAGTTGCTTCCTTAGGAAATGCAAGGTATGGACTTGTCATTGTAGATGACTATTCAAGATTTACATGGGTATTTTCATTGTGTAATGAAAATGAAGCTTTTGAAAACTTCACAATTTTTGTTAAGAAAGTACAAAATCTCTTAGGAACCACCATTGTCACTATTCGTAGTGATCATGGAGGTGAATTTGAGAATGAGTCTTTTGAGACATTTTGTGATGAAGTTGGTATTACACACACCTTCTCTTTCCCTCGTGCACCTCCTCAAAATGGTGTAGTTGAGAGAAAGAATAGGACGCTAGTGGAGTGTGCTCACACTATGCTTGATGATAGCCAACTTGGCCATCAATTTTGGGCGGAAGCGGTACACACCGCTTGCTATGTGTTTAATAGAATACTTTTGAGGCCCGGCACTAAACAAACTTGTTATGAATTGTTGTTTGGTAGGTTGCCTCAAGTTAAACATTTTCGTGTTTTTGGTTCGAAATGTTTTATTAAGAACACATATGGTAGTTTGGACAAATTCGATCCAAGATCCGATGATGGGATTTTTGTTGGATATTCTTCGCGTAGCAAAGCCTACCAGATATTCAACAAACGAACCTCAACGATCGAGGAGTCGCTTCATGTATCTTTTAATGAAGGATTTGTTCCAACTAGAATTTCAAATAAAAATGATTCTATGGATGTTTTATGTGATTCACTTGATAATTCTAAGTCTAATGATTCTATTGATTCTATTGAGACTAACCCAACTAATGAAGTTGTTGAGAATGTTCCTAGTGATCAAGGTATTCCCAAACGGCTTCATACCGTTCGTGACCATCCTCATGAGCAAGTCATTGGCAATATCCATGATAGTGTCAAGACGAGATCGCAAGTGAACTACTTCGCTCATTGTGCCTTTGCCTCCTCGATAGAGCCAAAGAATATTAATGAAGCATGCGAAGATAGCGCTTGGATCTTAGCCATGGAGGAGGAGCTCATTCAATTCGAGAGAAATGAAGTTTGGGAGCTTGTTCCATTGCCATCAAAGAACCACACCGTTATAGGGACAAAGTGGATCTTCAAGAACAAAACCGACGAAAACCAAGTCGTCGTCCGGAACAAAGCTCGGTTAGTTGCTCAAGGCTATCGACAAGAGGAAGGTATTGATTTCGAAGAATCCTTCGCTCCGGTAGCTAGATTAGAATCAATTAGATTATTATTGTCTTTTGCATGCCATAAGGATTTTAAATTATTTCAAATGGATGTTAAAAGTGCATTTTTAAACGGAGATGTTGTTGAGGAAGTTTACGTTTCTCAACCTCCGGGCTTCATAAATGAAAAATTTCCAAATCATGTTTTTAAACTAAAGAAAGCGCTTTACGGCTTAAGACAAGCTCCTCGAGCTTGGTATGATCGCCTAAAGAATTTTCTTTTGGATTTGAATTTTAAAATGGGAGAAGCCGATTCTACACTTTTTGTTAAGCATGCGAATAATGATATAATTTTAGTTCAAATATATGTTGATGATATTATTTTCGGTGCTACTAACTTTGCTCTTTGCGAAGAGTTTTCTAATGTTATGAAGGAACAATTTGAGATGAGCCACATGGGTGAGCTCAAGTATTTCTTAGGTCTCCAAATTCGCCAAATGGACGATGCAATCTTCATCCACCAAACGAAGTATACGGTGGAGTTGCTAAAGCGATTTGGAATGGAGAGTGCTTCCGGGAAAAAGACTCCAATGAGCACGACAACGCATCTTGATAAAGATACGGGCGGTAAGGATGTAGACATTCGTCTATATCGAGGTATGATAGGGAGTTTGCTTTATCTTACCGCAAGTAGGCCCGATATTATGTTCGCCGTATGCGTATGTGCTCGTTATCAATCTCAACCTAAGGAATCTCACTTAGTAGCGGTAAAGCGTATTTTTCGATATCTAAGTTACACTTTAGATTTTGGATTACTTTATCCGAAATATAGCACATATGAGTTAATCTCATATAGTGATGCCGATTATGCGGGATGCAAATCCGACAGGAAAAGTACTAGTGGCACTTGCCATTTTATAGGAAATTCTCTTGTCTCTTGGTTTTCCAAGAAGCAAAATTCCGTATCACTTTCAACCACCGAGGCGGAATATATTGCCGCCGGTGCCGCGTGTGCTCAAGTTCTTTGGATGAGACACACACTTAAAGACTTTGGTATAAATTGTGATACTTGCCCTATCATGGTTGATAACCAAAGTGCAATATGTCTTTCCAAGAACCCGGTACATCATTCCCGTTCGAAACACATAGATGTCCGACACCACTTTTTAGATGATCATGTTGCTAAAAAGGACATCATTTTAGTGTACGTTGAAACCCAAAAGCAAATCGCCGATATTTTCACGAAACCCCTAAAGGAGGACTCCTTTGTGCGGTTGCGTCGAGAATTGGGGATTATGGGTGAATCCGAGATATAGGATTCATGTTTCATTCAATAATTTTGCATGCTATTATATTTGGCAATATCTCATTCATGCTAGAATTATTGGATTTTTCGGGAATTTATGTGATATCTTGATTTTTCGTTCGATTTGTGCGTAATCGTCAAATTTCTGTTTTTCGATGTTTACTGGGGTAGGTTAAATGATTATTGAGAATTTTGAGATATATCGTCCAAGCGTATTAAGGAGAGAAATTGATTATCATTTTTTGGACTCCTTAGTCGGTTCATGTTCAGTGACCGACCGACTAGATTGAGATCTAGTCGGTCAGTGCTTGAACTGTGACCGACTAAATCTTGTCAGTAAATCTTGGATTCAGCCACTGTTTACAACTAGTCGGTTCAAGCTCATTGACCGACCGACTAGATCGTGATCTAGTCGGTCAGTGCTTGAACTGTGACCGACTAGTTGTGCCAGGGACTGTTTGGTTATTTGCGATCTCGACCGACTTAAAATGATTTTAGTCGGTCTGTTCTCATTCTAATCGGTCCATAGTCTTTCTCCCTCAGCTCGAAACCCCGATTCCCCTCAAAACCCTTCAACTTCCGATCGTTCTCCGGCCATTTTCCGGCCGTCTCCATCGATCTCCACCGTCGGCCCCTCCTTCTAGGTGATCTCTTCTCCTTCTAGGGTTAGATTTCCTTTCCTAGAGCTAGGGCTTGCTCGGTTTTTAGGGTTCTTAGGGTTTATCCATCTTTTTTTTCGGCTAGGGCTTCTTCGTTTGATCTCCTTGTCCCGTGTCTTGCTTCGAATATGGCAAGAACACGTATTCCGATCACTCCGTCTAGCCCCTCTCCGATGACCGTTGATCCAAACCCTTCGGATACCTATCGTCCAACCCCTCCGAAGCGTAGAGCCAAGACCACCCTTCCTTCGTCGTCTTCGCCTCCTCTCAAGAAGAAGAGGACGACGACCGCTAAACCTAAAGGTCAACCGAAACCCAAACCCAAGCCTAAGCCTAAGGCCAAAATTCTTGCCTCTGCCTCTCCGTTCCATACTCCTACCGATTCCGATACGGAGTATAACCCCGAGACCGAGACTCATAGGGAACCCACTCCTCCTATTCATCCTGAGTCTAGCACCCACCCTCGTACATCTACCCGTAAGCCTAAGGGAAAGGGTCCGATGCCGGTGGGCGGTGTCGATATTTCCTTATGTCGCGATGACCCTTTGTGTCTCGCGGCGTATAACCGTATCGAACATTGCCCGCTGCTTCTGGAGCATTTCGTCCAGTTTAGCGACTTTATAGGGTTAGCTGATCTTCTGTCGTCGTCGGGTCTTCTCGATTACCTTCGATATGACCCGAAGGCGAATCCTCACCCCTACCCTAGATTAGTTAAGCTTTTCTATACGAATAGGATCCGGGGTCAGTACGATCAGACCCACTCTGTTGAGACGACCGTTTTGGGGACTCCTATAGTCCTCACTGCGGAAATCTTAGGAGAGATTTTGGGTATCTCTTCGTCTGGCCTTCTTCCTTCTGATATCTCGGTAGATGATATTTCTTCTCTTGATCAGACTATCCTTTCAGAGATTTTCCATCAGATCCCTCCTGCCATGATTGGCGTGCCATCTAAATCATTCAAGCCAAATGCGTGGGTCCTAAATCTGATTCTGAAGTCGTGCTTGCTTCCCAAGTACGGCTCCTCATCTTTACCATCCCAGCCATTTTTGAAGCTTATCTATGCGATCTTCATGGGGAGCTCGATTAATTGGGCTCGAATTATACTCGATAAGATTGACTCTTTCGAGTGTATTCGAAAGTCCAATAAATCGGCTCATATCCCATTTCCTTGCATGTTGACCCTCGTATTTCGTCATTTTTGTGTCACGTTGCCTCGTGACGATGAGCGTCCCCTTGGTCCTCCCCTGAATGCGACGGCCGTCAAGAAATCTCTTGCGGCGCTTCATCACGTTCAGAGGACGACACCTTCAGCGTCTGTCCCTGCCTCTGCCAGTGCCTCTGCTGCTCCCTCTGCCACCCTGGATGAAGTCCTACGGATACTTCGTCGTCACGAGTCCCGCTTGGCTCGTACCGAGGAGGTAGTCTGCCGTATGGCTCGTCAGATGGGTGTTGAGCTTCCTCCTTCCGTGTCTGAGGATGAGGAGTTTGATGAGATGGCTGAGGAGGACATTGAGGAGCTCTATCGTGCTTCGACTCGTGCCCCCGAGGGCACTTCTGCTGGTACTGCTGCTGCTGGTGATACCTCTTCCGGTGCTGCTGTTGCTGCTACGTCTGCTGGTGCCCCCGAGAGCACACCTGTTGCCACCACTCCTGTGGTGGATACTCCGACTGGTGCTCCCGAGTCCACTACGGTCGCTGCTTCAGTGGTTGCCACTTCTGTCGTCGCTCCTGCTGATGCTTTGGACGTTCTTGCTGATCCAGTCACCTCCTCTGCTCCTGCTGAGCCTGCAGTTGCTTCTGGTCCTCCCGCTGCCTCTTGAGTTGCTTCGAGACCTCTCCTGATACTCTTTGGATGATATATCTAGTTGTGAGAGAAGTTGGGTAGGATAGTGTGTGTGGCTATGTATTTTGGATCATTGTGATGTTTTGTTTTGATATCTGTGCTGATGTATTTTGCATTCAGAGATGATGTATTTCTTTTTGTGATGATGTATGATGTATTTTTTTTGTGCCCCGATCTGTCGATCATCAGTATGTATATCGGTGATGTACTCTGCTTCATGCATTACATATATATATATCTCAGTTGACATTTCATTATTTTGTGCAATGTATAATTTTTATGTCTCTGATGTTTGATTTCGTCGCTCGACGATATTCACTTGGTTTAATAGAAATTTCTTCTATGAAAACATAGAATTGTTTTCCATGCACTAAATTAACCAAGAAATGTTGATATTGGATAGTATATTCCATAACTCAATCCGTTAAATTGATTTGAGTTTTGATGATTTCGTTTTACGATTTTTCGACGTTGGTATCTTTGACACGCCTTGATTCTATTCGTATTTTTCTCTTTGGTGTCACTTGAGCCTTCGTCGTATTCTACGACTCCCGTGCTTTTTAATTTGAGGCCATTGTTGTTGTCGTTGTTATCCTCCCGCTCTTTTTGCTTATGCCAAAGGGGGAGAGATATAATAATAACGATGTGCCAAAAGAAAATTTAAAGCATTTCTCCAAGAATCTAACTTGATGTGTTAGATTCAGGGGGAGTTAAGATATATAAATGGATTTTCAAATCCGATATTTCAATAACCTTCATTTGGTATTTCAATAATTCAACAATCGATTCTCATTTAATATACTTCACTCGTCTGCTTGATGCGTATCATTTTTGTTTAAATTGGAATTAACGTGTCATCAATGCAGGGGGAGTAAGTAAATTTCATTTGAATTATTATTTTTGATTATTATTTATGTTAGTTTGTCATCACCAAAAAGGGGGAGAATGTTGGATATTGGACTCCCCGGATTTGGTTTTGGATGATGAACAAACATAAATATAATATGAACTAACACTTTGTGAGCGCAGTATGGAGATCGTCGCCAAATTCACATGAATATCAATAACGACGTCTCAAGACTTCTCAAAGCACGTGATCGTATGCCTAAAGCTTCGTTGAAGCTTATGGACCTAAATAGAAGTCATGAAGATTCGATCGAAGTTTTTGAAGACGGTATCGTCAAGTTTATTTAATAGTCTTTAAGCTTCTTTCGTAGAATGTTAAGCCTTGAGTAGGTCTTACGTTTTAATTCTTCATAACGCTCATATCTTAGCTCTAGGATCTTAGTAGAAGTCCATACAATTCTTCCCGAAGCTTCGCGCTTCGATTAGGGACTTCTTATGCATGTTAGTTGGTTCAAGAAGAAGAACTGACCGACTAGATGGTGATCTAGTCGGTCAGCCAAGCTTCTTGGACCGACTAGTTTCTGTCAGTTAATTCTTAGCTCTTTACTGTTTACAGTTAGTCGGTCTAAGTTGACTCACCGACCGACTAGTCTGTGAACTAGTCGGTCAGTGATGCTTCTGTGACCGACTAGTTGAGCTTTCCCTGAACATGCACATTTTCACTTGAGTTACTGTTTATCATTAGTCGGTCTGTGCTCATTGATCGACCGACTAGTTGATGAACTAGTCGGTCAACTTTCCATCTTGGACCGACTAGTTTAGTTTACTGTACATGCCATATTTTTCACCATACTTACTGTTTATTGTTAGTCGGTCTATGTTCATTTGGTGACCGACTAGTTAGTGAATTAGTCGGTCAACATTTGTTCTTGGACCGACTAAGTCTAATTCTTCTCAGACTTCAGTTTTATCTGTTAGTCGGTCCACGTTGTGTAACCGACCGACTAGTTATGAAACTAGTCGGTCAGCTACTCTTCTTAGACCGACTAGTTCCTTAGTCTGTACTTTGATCTTTTCTCAGTTTACTCATTAGTCGGTTTACGTTCAGTGACCGACCGACTAGTTGATAAACTAGTCGGTCGGTGATTGTTCTTTGACCGACTAGTTGGGTTCAGAAAAGAGCCGTTGGAGCCCTAATTGAAACGTTTTTCTCTCTCTCTCTCTTCATTCCTATAAATACTTGTTGGGCTGCATTCATTGCTGCCAAGGCTGATATTAATGCAAGTTTAGAGTTCAAGAGAAATCAATCCAAGCTCATTCAATGCTCATTCCCTCCATTCAATAATCTCTCCTAACTCTTACTTTCAAAGAGAGATTCATTGAGTGTGAAGCCTTCCAAGCCAAGTACTTGATTCTAGGTCACCAACATCCCCAAAGCTCTCCATCGCTGTTCTACATCTTGGAGCTAGGGTTTGGTGCCACTTCTTCCTCAAAATCATCCTTGCCCTAATTCGTAAGCAATACTCAAGGCATAGGTATTTTGTTCGGTAAGAAGTTTCTTTATTTCAATTCATATTTGATTTGTAAGTTTCACTCTCGGTTGTGAGAGTGTGGTTGTGATCCCAGGTTGTGGGAGTCACAAATTACATTTTGTATGATTTGACTTGTGGAGGTTTTTCACAAGTATTTCATAGTGAAAATCTTGAGTTAGGGTTTCTAACTCAAGTATCCGGAGGGGATCCGGGTGGTTGGGACGTAGGATCACCGGGAACAAGTCGGGGAGACTTGGATGGATCCGAACCCAGTAACATCTCTTGTTAGCGTTGTTAATTTTGTGTTGTCATTCAATTTTAGCTTCCGCAAATTGATTTGGTAGTTGTTTGCATTTTAATTTGGAATCATACTCCTTATTATTTTAAAGTACTATTCAACCCCCCCTCTAGTACTTGTGCAGTAGCTTGTAGGGCATTACATGACCTAACACACTTTCTAACATGAAGATCTTTTGCATAATCCCCCAGAGGGCATAGAAGAACTTATGACAGCTTAGGAAGCTGTTCTTGTTACTTACAAGAGCTAATCCCACTGACCTCCAGTGAGCAGTGTATTGTTGATAACTATCCAAGTTTTGATGTCATCAGCGTTATTGTAAATTACGGACCTTTTTTAGTGGCCATATTTGTTATGCATTAGTCTCGGTTAGGCAGGATCTAACCTAAGTTGACCTCGTATTTTTGTTTTCTAATCAGGATAAGTCATTCGTTGTGCAAATTGTCCAAAGATTATGTGGAAATATTCTCTGTAGACATATGATATGCCATATATGTTGCTTCTCCTAACATCTTGGATCATCCCCATGAAAGAACTAAAGATCTAGATTAATGTTTTCAAGGCAAATAATACAGATCTACATATATCATACTGAATCTTAAAACGTTACCTTCTCTGTTTAGCGGAAGCATACCTGAATCCATCGCTAATAGTCTGAAAGAGATCCTGACGATAATGTAGCAGACGATCTTCCAGAACAGCACGAATCAACCGTTGGAGAAATCCTTTAGCTTTCTCCGGGTTTCTCTCCTAGCGACGGGGCGTGGAAAAGACGGCTAACTTGTTCGTGTGCTCCAGGGATCATGACCGCATATATATATATATAGGCTAGCCTCCTTAGCCCTACAGTTTCCAACTCGGCCCATCAACGAGTTGAAGCCCAATAGCCTTTAAACATAAAGGCACACAACCTATATGACTCATTTAAGCCCACTCAACTTAATAAATGAGATCACTTATACATTGGGCTTTAATATGGCAGTGCAGCACTATATAATTATATCCGCATAGTAGCCTAACGTTGGATTAAGATCCAACTGTGTTGGATAAGTTTCAACAATCTCCCACTTGGGCTATATGCTGAACCTTATAATTATATTTCACTGTGCATACAACCGAATAAGATCTTAACTTATTGTCATTTCTTTAATGAGTTAAAAAACAATCCGGTCCATCAATTAGATTAGCAAGGGATCAAGGAGATCTATGCCGCAGCAATTACAGCTCGACCCATCAGTGGTCACCGTGCTAATACAAAAGAATGACATGGATTATGAAGTGGATGTGTAGCATGGAAATTACATGTAATGTGATCTAACATGTCTATTTCCAACTGATCCTCATTAACCTTAGTGAGATCATAAACATACCAAAATCGGAGTGAAGCCGAACTGAACCAAAACTTTATTTCCGATCAAAAAATAACCTCAAGCTTAAATTTTATCTATCGTATGAGCACCCAAAAGAACAAACTCCTACAAAACTAAATGTTCTTAATGAAATGACATCCATATGAGTACAAAACCTTTTGGACGACATTTCCTTAGTACAACGGACCCGTAATTACATGGTTTGTTTCGATGTGCTCATTAGACAATTATACACTCCGAATTATTAATCAACAATATTCTAGGAACTTGATCTCTGAATATCTAACTTTGTCGTGTTACTGTCGTTGCTAGAATATAAAACTGCATACTTTATTGTCACTAAATAAACTGTGTGGTGTTTTAATACCATCCCTGATTTGCAGCATAGTGACAAAATATGCAAATATATTTCATGATTTGGATGTCATATAATATGGTATGAAATGTAAAGCCATGTCAGAAGAGACTATATAAAAGGGACTATTTAGATCTCTTCTAGTAGATGGCGCCTAACATAGATTTTCATACATTCTTTGCATCCAATAAATGATCATAGACAGTATACCAAAATGATCTCAAACCTTTTTGACTACTGATCCTTGAACATGTAACCCTTTTGTTCTCCATAAATACCGTAAGACCAATTTGGCTGCTGTCAAATGGTCTACTCCTGAACTTAACAATCTGCCCAACACACCTGTAATATATGCAATAACCAAATGCATATAAAACTAAGCATACTTTAGACTCCCTATTGGTGAGGTATATGGAATCTTCTGAAGTAAATACTTGGGGCAATCAATGAGACTAAACGTGTCTCCCACAGAACTTGACATACATTACCACATAGACATCATAGAAATTACATGCTCCCATAGAACTTAAGATATATAACATCATCAAATATCATCTCAAAATCGAATGAGGTGATCACTTAATGAAATTTAATATATCATTAACGATATTGAAATGTTGTACCAATGCCATTATAAACCTTACAGAGTCTTTCATGAAAACTGAATAGAAAGTCTCTTTATTATTAATGCATTCTTTTCTGTATAAAGTCCTTTGAATGATATGCTCTAAATCCTTTTTTATTACCCTTTTGAATTCTTATTGATTCTAAAAATTCATTTACAATCAATAGGTTTCAAACCTTATGGCAATGAAAAAAATATTTTAAGTATCAGTCAAAGACTTTCTTAATTAATGCATTAATCCAAGTTAGAGATGTAGAACTTTTATGACTTGATGTAAGTCGAACTTCCATCGTCCAAATGTCAACAATGAACTTGTCATCTCTTTAATGGATTTTCTGAATGGCAATTAGTGCTTTGAGGTGCTAGAGTTTGTCCTTATGAAGAATTTTCCGAATGGGAGGAATTGAAACATTATCTTGAATTTATTGTGTCTTGAACAATGTCAGGAATACTATCCTGAACAATACCAACAACTCCTGTGGGAATATAATCCTCTTCAAGAATAATGTCACTAACTAAATTTCCCCCTCAAACTCGGCATCCTCAAATAGGTGTGCATTTCCTAATTCGTAAACTAACTTAATAGTGGGATTATGTAAAACCATACGAAATATCAACTTTTAAATTATTCAAAAAAACTAGAAAATCATTAGCATTAGCATTATGTCCTTTGTCTTTATTAGGCTTATAAAGCCTTATCTTAGTCGGACATCTCGAAACACGCAAGTGATTTAAGTTCATTTGTTGAAACTTTAGTAATGATATAAGCTGCAATCAATAAATAACTGAATTCTAAATTGTTAATTCTTTCTTTATAACACATGTACTAAACTGCAGGAATTCTAGAAATGAAGCAGCATTTTCTAATAAATGAAGATTATAATGATCTTTTAAAGAACTGGAATAAACTAATTTTGAATCATGAGACAACCAAATTTTCTATTCATAATTGAACAATAATAACCGAATTTGTTCAAACTGGAAATAGAGATCCAAATTTCGTTAAAAACGGTACATAATAGTCTCATAAAATTCAAATACAATCTAGCCTTTAAAAGAAATAATCTAAATTTAATTTACTTCTACTTGAACCATCTTGCCATTGCCCATATTGAAGTGCCCTGTGAAGCTACGGCACATGTACTAGAGGGGGGGTGAATAGTACTTTAAAATAATCAAGAGAGGTATTCCTAATTATTGTGCAAACATACAAACAACAATGCGGAATAGACTACAAACAACAAGAATAGACAAATGCTAACAAAGCATGTAACGGGTTCGGATCCACCCAAGTCTCCCCGACTTGTTCCCGATGATCCTACGTCCCAACCACCCGGATCCCCTCCGGATACTTGAGTTAGAAACCACTAACCCAAGATTTAGCACTATGAAATTCTTGTGAAAAACCTTCACAAGACCAAATCATACACAATGAAAATGTGACTCCCACAACCCGGGATCACACACTTCTCTCACAACCGAGAGAACAATTCAAATATCAAATGCGATGAAATAATGAAACACTTACCACAAAATCATATGCCTTGTGTATACTTACCAAATTAGGGCAAAGAGGGATTTTGAGGAAGAATATGTCACCAAACCGTAGCTCCAAGAAGTTGACCAGCAATGGAAGCCTAGGGTGGAGTTGGTGACTTGGATTCAAAGCCCTTGGCTTGAATGGCTCACAATGGAGAGAATCTCTCGTGAGGAATTTTGCTCAAAGAGTGAAGGAGAGATTCTTGGTGAGAAGATAGATCTTGGAAATAGCTTGAGAAAACTCTTCTCTTAGGTCTGAAATAACTTTGCTAATGGACCTCTAACCTTGCCTCAAATGAATCAGGTTTGCATTTATAGAGGCAAGAAAAATCGTGCTCAAATGATTCCCAACGGTCATATTCTGAGCAGACTAGTCAGTCTAAGAATGATCACTGACCGACTAGATTAGAAACTAGTCGGTCGGTGATTCTTCAAGAACCGACTAACAGGCTTACAACCAAAAGAGAAAGTTCCTGGCAATATGAACTAGTCGATCCAAGAAGACTTGCCAACCGACTAGCTTCACAACTAGTCGGTCGGTGAGTGTTCTTTGACCGACTAAGATTTGAAATAGAATAGGCCGAAATCAAGGTGAACTAGTCGGTCTGAGAACAATTTCCAACCGACTAGTTTCACAACTAGTCGGTCGACGAATGTACTTAGACCGACTAACTCGAAACAGTAGCGCAGGCTGAAATGAGGCAATGATAACTAGTCGGTCTGAGAAGGATTCCTAACCGACTAGATCGTCATCTAGTCGGTCGGTGAACCTTCTTGGACCGACTAATTGATCAACAGGGAAAGAGCTGAAATGAGCAAGGACATCTAATCGGTTCATGAAGAGTTGCCGACCGACTAGATCGTCATCTAGTCGGTTGGTTCTTCTACTTGAACCAACTAAGATGCACTAGAGCCGAGGGAAGAACCGATAGGCTTCGGGAAAGTTTCTAATGGCTTCTAAGATAATCCTAGCTCTAAGATATGAGCGAAATGAAGATTATAATGTAAGTCCTACTCAAGGCTTAACATTCTATTCTATGAAGCTAGAAGACAATAAATATAAACAAGACGAACCGTCTTCAAAGCTTCAATCTTCACTCTTGACTTCAATAAAACTCCTTGAGCTTCAATGAAGCTTCAGGCACATGATCACGCGTATTGAGAAGTCTTGAGACGTCGCTTTTGATGTACGTATTCTTTTGGCGACGATCTCCATAACTGCGCTCACAGAGAGTTACTACGAGATATTTATGTTTGCTCATCATCCAAAACCAAATCCGGTGAATCAATACTCAACATTCTCCCCCTTTTTGGTGATGACAAACCAACATAAATAATAATCAATAATAATGATTCAAATGAAATTTACTTACTCCCACTGCATTGATGACACGTTAGTCTCGAATTAAATAATAATCATATGCATCAAGCAGATGAGGGAAGTATAAAATATGAATCCTATTATTGCAATTTAGGATCTAAATCCATTTTATATCTTATCTCCCCCTGAATCTAACAGTTCAAATTAGATTCATGGTAAATTGCTTTGAATTATCAATTAGCACATTGTCATTATGAATTCTCTCCCCCTTTGGCATTAGCAAAAAGAGCGGGAGGAGATCAACGACAAGATTACAATGGCTAAAAGTAAAAGCATGAGAGTCTAAGAATACGACCACGGTCCAAATGACACCAAAGTAAAATACCAAATATAAAATACCAAAGAAAATCAAAGCGTGCCAACGTGACCATAGTCGAAAATCGAAAAACGAAATAGGCGAAAAACGAAAAACATCAAACCATAGGCGAAAATCGAAAATCGAAATCATCAAAACTCAAATCAATTTCACGTATTAAGTTTTGGAACATACTCTCCAATATCAACATTCTTTGTTAAATAGTGCATGGAAAACAATTCTATGTTTTCATAAAAGCAAATCTATTTAATGCATAAAATCGTCGAACGATGAAAGTCAACATCAGAGACAAACAAATCCAATGAGAAAACCAAAAGTTGCATGCAAGAAGTGTTATGCCAAAGACAATAGATAGAATCATCATAAAACTTATGGCATACACAAATCTAGCACACTAGGATTCAAATAGAAACAATGATACCAATCGTAATATAGTCTACCAATGGATGCATTCAACACACATGGATACCAATGTAAATCAAAAGTATGAATATACTTACAACATTAATCTCCCCCTACTTTGGTGCATCACTTAAGCACCATCAACTCCATTTGAATGAAAATCCTTGCAAATCACGGAGTTGGAAGGGTTGGTATCCCACGGTGGCTTGAACCTAGAAAACATAATTCATGGAGCTAAAATTTGATTGGTTCCTCCTTCTCTTATTCTTGAGTACCTGAAGATAAACATATCATTCCATGGTACCCAAGGACATTGGGTCCTAAGGGATTAGACCTTTGGAAGCCAAGTCCAATTGGACTTAGACTTCCCCACATAATCATCATTATTCACGACATTCATAAAATAAGAATTCATGTATGCTTGTTTCTCATGCATATTTGTGTCCTTCGGGCTCCAAATAGTGAAGATTTTGGGAGCCCTATTCCTATTGGGAACATGCATATGTTATTGATTTCTATGTGATGCATGTCGTGGATAGGCATAAGATGCATGATGAAATGGTGCATGATGATAATCATTCACATAGTCATGAGGATGAACATATGCATGTGGAGGAACACGTGCATGAGTGTGTCTCACATGGTGTGCACGTGCTCGTGGATGCGGAGCATAGAAATCATCATACGTGCGAACATGTGGGGTAGGATGTGTGTTCCTACGTGGCATGGTATACATGAAAGCATGACCCTTCTTTGGAGGTCCACCCAAAGTGGGTTTCTTTCCAAATGGGGGTGTGTACCTAGTGGAAGCACCATTGGTAGAAGAACTACCCATGAAGTGTTTACTCCCACTAGTAGCAGCATCGAACGTTGGCCTAACAAAGGTGGCGGCCGATTTGGATGAATCTCCCATCTTATACCCCAAGCCAATGTGATGATTGGCCGGAAGTAAGTCATTTAGGATATTATCCAAATGGCCCTTACCTTTATTGAATTCATTGATTCGGCCTAATGTGCACTCATACTTCTCGGTGAGAGAATGCATAGAAGCATCTAAGGTGGACACTTGCGATGTGAGTGCACAAACACGTGACTTGAGACTCTTATTCTCAATACTCAAAGTTGAGTTTTGAGACGTCAAATCCGCTATCACATGTTCATCCGAATACTCGATATGAACATGCTCAAGTTGAGATTTGAGATTTTCAATCTCATTTCTCAACCCTTCAACAACGGTGTCGTTGTTGACGATGATAGGCTTAGGCGAGGTTTGAAGACTAGTTAGCTCATTTTTAGTCTTAATAAATCTATTAGCTAATTTAGAAAACTTATACCAAAGTTGTTCATTAGCTAATCTAAGTTCGTCCATCGTTGCCTCACCGCTTTCATCCTCGCTTTCCTCGCTTTCATCGCTTTCATCTGAGGAAGTCTCTTGAACATGCTCTTCTCTTCCCATGAAGCACATGTGTGCTTTCTCCACTTTTTCATCGTCCGACTCTCCACTTGAGGAGTCCTTGTCGGAGTCGGTGAATGTGCCGACAAGTCCTTTCTTGTACTTTCTCGACTTGTCGTACTTGGATGCCTTCCACTTCTCCTTGTGTTTGTTTAGAGGATAATCCGGCTTGATGTGTCCTGACTTGTTGCATTTATAACACACGGGAGTAGAAGCATTAGTCGAACTAACTTTAGATTTATTTCTAAAGTTACCTTTTCGAAAGAATCGGTCGAACTTCTTTGCCATCTCGGCCAAGGCTTCTATGTCCAACTCGTCTTCCGACTCTTCATCATCGGTAGATGGAGCGGCCTTGTACGCAATCGCCTTTTTCTTTGGCTCGTCTTGCTTCAAGTACGCTTTCATCTTCTCCTTCATCTTGATCTTACTTTCCTTGCGTACCTCGTAAGACAACAAGGTACCCATTAGTTGTACAACAGTGTACTTATTCATATCGTTACCTTCCTCGATGGCGAAGGTACGCTTTTCCCAACAAGAAGGAAGTCCGTCAATAATCTTCGCGACTTTCTCCTTTTGGGTGTAGATCTTTCCAAGAGCTTCCAATTCATTGGATATGTCCACGCAGCGAGCATAGTAGTCCTTCATAGTTTCACCCTGTTCCATGTGAAACAACTCGAATTCTTTGTTAGCGACAACGAGTTTAGAATCTTTTACCGTACTCGTTCCTTGGTGCAAGATGAGAAGTTGGTTCCATACTTGATATGCACTCTTACATGTGCATATCTTGTTGAAGTCTTCGGGCTCCAACGCACATTGCAAGACATTCATGGCCTTGGCATTGTTTACCTCCGCGACGACCTCCACGGTAGTCCACTTCGCGAAATCTTCTTCGGCAGGCTCGACATACTCCGTCATCGTGGCTCTCCAAAGTGAAGCGCTCCGGAGGAAGGTTTCCATCCGGCATTTTTAGTACCCATAGTTGGTACCGTTGAAGTAAGGAGGCCTGACTGAGGATTGTCCTTCCATAACTGAAGAAGATCTCTGACGATCTTTGAAGACGTTGTAGTCGTTGTTTGTCATAGCTTTGAACTCTGGCTCTGATACCAATTGAAGTGCCCTGTGAAGCTACTGCACATGTACTAGAGGGGGGTGAATAGTACTTTAAAATAATCAAGAGAGTTATTCCTAATTATTGTGCAAACATACAAACAACAAAGCGGAATAGACAACAAACAACAAGAATAGACAAACGCAAACAAAGCATGTAACGGGTTCAGATCCACCCAAGTCTCCCCGACTTGTTCCCGGTGATCCTACATCCCAACCACCCGGATCCCCTCTGGATACTTGAGTTAGAAATCACTAACCCAAGATTTAGCACTATGAAATTCTTGTGAAAAACCTTCACAAGACCAAATCATACACAATGAAAATGTGACTCCCACAACCCAGGATCACACACTTCTCTCACAACCGAGAGAACAATTCAAATATCAAATGCGATGAAAGAATGAAACACTTGCCACAAAATCCTATGCCTTGAGTATACTTACCAAATTAGGGCAAAGAGGGATTTTGAGGAAGAAGATGTCACCAAACCCTAGCTCCAAGAAGTTGACCAGCAATGGAAGCCTAGGGTGGAGTTGGTGACTTGGATTCAAAGCCCTTGGCTTGAATGGCTCACAATGGAGAGAATCTCTCTTGAGGAATTTTGCTCAAAGAGTGAAGGAGAGATTCTTGGTGAGAAGATAGAGCTTGGAAATAGCTTGAGAAAACTCTTCTCTTAGGTCTGAAATAACTTTGATAATGGACCTCCAACCTTGCCTCAAATGAATCAGGTTTGTATTTATAGAGGCAAGAAAAATCGTGCTCAAAAGATTCCCAACGGTCATATTCTGAAGCAGACTAGTCGGTCTAAGAAGGATCACTGACCGACTAGATTGGAAACTAGTCGGTCGGTGATTCTTCATGAACCGACTAACATGCTTACAGCCAAAAGAGAACGTTCCAGGCAATACGAACTAGTCGGTCCAAGAAGACTTGCCAACCGACTAGTTTCACAACTAGTCGGTCGGCGAGTGTTCTTTGACCGACTAAGAGTCGAAATAGAATTGGCTGAAATCAAGTTGAACTAGTCGGTCTGAGAACAAATTCCAACCGACTAGTTTCACAACTAGTCGGTCGACGAATGTACTTAGACCGACTAACTCGAAACAGTAGCTCAGGCTGAAATGAGGCAATGATAACTAGCAGTCTGAGAAGGATTCCTAACCGACTAGATCTTCATCTAGTCGGTCGGTGAACCTTCTTGGACCGACTAATTGATCAACAGGGAAAGAGCTGAAATGAGCAAGGACATCTAGTCGGTTCATGAAGAGTTACCGACCGACTAGATCGTCATCTAGTCGGTTGGTTCTTCTACTTGAACCAACTAAGATGCACTAGAAGCCGAGGGAAGAAGCGAAAGGCTTCGGGAAAGTTTCTAATGGCTTCTAAGATAATCCTAGCTCTAAGATATAAGCGAAATGAAGATTATAATGTAAGTCCTACTCAAGGCTTAACATTCTATTCTATGAAGCTAGAAGACAATAAATATAAACAAGACGAATCGTCTTCAAAGCTTCAATCTTCACTCTTGACTTCAATAAAACTCCTTGAGCTTCAACGAAGCTTCAGGTACACGATCACGCGTATTGAGAAGTCTTGAGACATCGCTTTTGATGTACGTATTATTTTGGCGATGATCTCCATAACTGCGCTCACAGAGAGTTACTACGAGATATTTATGTTTGCTCATCATCCAAAACCAAATCCGGGGAATCAATACTCAACACATATCAATGTATCTTTCAACATCATTTGACTCTTGGCATCTTAGGCAATCCTGCATAGACACAATGATGTGAATGGTTATACCAGGATCTTACCATCACGTGTCTATAAGTACCAAAGTTTGCAAGAAAAGAAATTAACTTAGAATTAAACCAAAGTAAAGAAACATACCCTTTTAGCATGCCAAGCGTGGTAATTTGTGCAATTCTTCTTTACATGCCCTTCAGCTCCACAGAAGAAACAACCGTTCCTTCTGAACTTTTTAGTTCCCTTTGTTGTTTCTTTTGAGAAGCTGTATCTGTAGCTTCAGTATCTTTCTTCCTTTTGTTGAAGGTTAAGGTCAGGTGAGTGCTTTCTATCATTTCTTGCTTAAGCCTTTCATCTTCCATTACGCAGTATGAGATGAGCTCATCTAGAGATCAAGTCTCATCATTCAGATTGTAGCTCATCTTAAAATGGTTAAACTGTGATGGAAGAGATATCAAAACAAAATGCACTAGCAGAGCCTCAGAGAGGTCTAGCTCAAGTGCTTTCAACCATGAAGCAATATTAGACATCTTCAATATGTGCTCCCTGATGTTTCCTTTACCTTCATATTTCATTGAAGTTAGGTTTGTCAAGAGTGTACTAATCTCACTCTTTTCATTCTTGACAAACTTCTTTTCAAGTTCAATAAGGAACCATTTAGCTGTGACAATTTTCTCTGAAACAGAGCCCCTGAGATATTCTGGAATTGCATTCTTCACAAGCATAAGGCACATGTGATTTGATCTCTTCCACTCTTCCATCTCCCTCTTTTCATCAGAGGTACTCTCATCGGTGAGTGGTGGAGGACTATGTGTCCTTAATACCAGATCAAGATCCATGACTCCGAGGATTATCAAAAGATTCTCCTTCTGTGCCTTAAAGTTAGTGCCATTAAGTACTGTAATAGATTTGGGGTTGGCAGAAAAATTTTCAGGAATAATAGCTGAAAAAGAGAACAAGAAAATAATTGTTACATGTTCATATGAGTATTAAACAAAACAACTCCAAATTCAAATTAATGCTATTTTCTCATCTCATGACATCCTCCACTAACCCAACATTTACCTTTGGATAATCTATTTACTAGTCATTGACATATTGTTGTAGCAATCAGACAATGACAATAATAACATGCCAAAGATAAAACTTCCTTTAGGCCGAATTAAATTTGCATGCATTGATCTCACTAATCATCACCTTGTCTATTGCCACAGGTGCGCATAAAATGATATAGAACGGTAATCTTCATTTGCGTCGATTTAGCATTCTTACGAAATCATGGGCACATAAAATTCCTTTTATATTTAAGAAATGAAATAACGCAAACAAGAGAGCCCACTTTGGTGAGATGATAATTGCACGAAGTCATTTCAAATATATATACCTTTGCAAAATTTGAATCTATGTCGCATTTTAATACATGAATTTATACTTTAAGTGGAAATATTCAAGTTCACTTTTATTCAAAATCAAATTTAAGGCAACCAAAATTTTCCTACAAAAGCCTGTATTTGACTTGTTATATTTCGAGATTAAAACTAATCTTCACAAGAAAACGCACTTTGGTGAGTTGCTGATCCAACTAATCTCTATTCGAAATATATAATTAATTGTGCCGAAAACTTGAAATTGAAACTAAACTGAATTTAACACAAAAAGGATTACACTAAGTGGAAATATATATAATAACCTTTTATTCCACCTTTCAAATCATTTATATTGAGTTAAATAAAATCCATAATTTCAACACAAATCTTCTTCTTCAAAAAAGGGGTATATATGTGTACTAATGTGTATATGAACATACATATAAAGTTATATATATATAAATATAAAAATGTGTCAAATTTCCTTAAGGCCATTTACTTGATGGTTAGTGCACAAAATTCCTTAAGGCCTTTTAAACTTATCCTTGAGGAGAAATATATATATTAAGGCCTTTTATTTACTCACTTGAATTTTGTGTCTTAAATTAAATTCAAATATATGGAAACTGGATTTTCATACTAATGTATGAAGTCATCTTGTTATATATCGAAATATATTTATTGTTTTATTCCATAAACTTCGAAGTTAATTTATTTTATCACTATTAACACAGAATTTATCACTGAGGAGAAATATACATTAAAGCCTCTTATTTCCTCCTTCGATCCAATTTAAATTCAATATTAGGTAACCAAACATACAACGTTTGTATTTAACCATTTAATAATAATTTAACTGTAGAGCCCACTTTGGTGGGATCCCGTAATAATTAAAATTATTTCGAAACATATAACCAAATGTGCCCAACAATGAAAATAAATTTTAAATGTAAATATATATGAAAACCTTTTATTTACTCTTTCGATCCATTTAAAATTCATTCAGGAAACTGATCATACAACGTATGTATTTAACTGTTTACATTCCGAAATAATAATAATTTAACAGTAGAGCCCACTTTGGTGGGGTCTCGTAATAATTAAAATTATTTTGAAACATATAAATAAAATAAAGAATGCCTAAAAGAATTAAAATGGAACGAATATAATTTAACACACAAAATTGGGCCTAAATGATCTATATATGCACATAACCATTTATTTTCTCTTTTAACGAATTTAAATTCAAAAATTTGGGCGATAAATTTTCATACAAAGCATGTACATATCCATTTATATATCAAAATAAAATTAATCGCCATGATCGAGCCCACTTTGGTGGGTTGTCGTTTTAATTAGAATTATTTCGAGATATATACAATTAATTACGCCTAAAAATTGAATTTAAAATTAAAACTGAATTTTAACACAAATTAATAATTCAAAGGAAATATATTCATAAGGCATACTATTTCCTTATTTGTTTTGTGTTAACATCTCAATTAACAAGCCCAAGATGTGAGTCCGAATGGCTTGAAAATGCCCAAATTAAGGCCCAGATTTGTGTTCATATAGCCTTATGAAAGGCCCAAATGCCCAGCCCAAAAAACGTTCTGTAAATTTATTTATTTTTTGTTTGCTGTTTGGGCCTTTCCTGGGCCTGGCCTGCTAGGGAAACCCTAGCAGGGTTTCAGCCCTGGGGGGAAGCCACCGTCACACCCCCCCAATCTGCATCTGGCACCGGCCATGAGGCCGGCGTCGGTTTCTCGACGGGGGGTGACAAAGCCGCCCCTTGCACTCAGTCGGGCACCATCCATGAGGCCGGTGCTTGATGACGACGGGGGCGGCGTTGCCGCCCCCTTGTTATTGAACGGGGGCGACAGATGCCACCCCCTCAATGATCCACGGCAGGCGCCAGGCGGCACCCGCTCTTCCGACGAGGGCCGGCAGACCGCCTCCCCTCTTTTCCTGCAGCAGGCACTGGAGCGCCTGCTTGTCTGACAGGGGCGGCCAGGCCACCCCTTCTTACCATGTCGGCGCCGGCAGAGTCGGCACCGATCTGCCTGACGGGGGCGACGGAGGCGCCCCCTTTGATCTGTGTCGGGCGGCGGCCGACGGGCCGCCCCCGATCTAGGGCTAAATATTTTTTTAATCAGGAAAAATCAATCAAAACCCATAAAACTTACAAATCTGAATTCATATAGAGTAAAAATCGAACTTTTATAAGATCTAAATCCATGAGCAAGCAAAATCTTAAGATCCAAGAATGGCGGCTCTGATACCACTTGAAAGAACTAACGATCTAGATTAATGTATTCAAGCCAAATAATACAAATCTACATATACCATGATGAATCTCAAAATGTTACCTTCTCTGTTTAGCTGAAGCATACCTGAATCCGTTGCTAATAGTCTGAAAGATATCCTGACGATAACGTAGCGGACGATCTTCTAGAACAGCACGAATCAACCGCTGGAGAAATCCTTTGGCTTTCTCCCGGTTTCTCTCCTAGCGACGGGGCGTAGAAAAGACGGCTAACTTTTTCGTGTGCTCCGAGGATCATGACCGCATATATATATAGGCTAGCCTCCGTATCCCTAGGGTTTCCAACTCGGCCCATCAACAAATTGAAGCCCAATAGCCTCTACACATAAAGGCCCACAACCTATCTGACTCATTTAAGCCCACTCAACTTAATAAATGAGATCACTTATATATTGGGCTTTAATATGACAGTGTAGCACTATATAATTATATTCGCATAGTAGCCCAACGTTGGATTAAGATCCAACTGTGTTGGATAAGTTCCAACACCCCATACTTCAGATTAGCATGGTCGACGCCTTGCATAATTAGAGAAGATTATAAAAACCAATGCATGTTAATGCTTAGAAATCGTCAAGGAATTGAGCATCAAGTCGGCCTCGGTTTGACATTAGCGAATAATAATCCATGACCCATTCTCTAAGAATAATGCTGATCAGACCAGAGTATCAAGTTCTATTCTCTGATCTTCTCTCATAGTTGGTTGCCTTATCATCCTTTTCTGCATACTAATGTAGATATGATAATGCAACATTAAAATCTCAGTTTCATACTGGAATCGCCCTTTCAATTCGAAGGCTACATCTAAAAATCTTAGTGTGGATACAGTTTCCAGTAATGGGGTTCGGCCCATTAACCTCGAAGCCATGCCCAATGCAATGGATGGGACACGTCAGCTGAGATCTCCAGACACAACGGATGTGACCCAACAGCGGGACCTTCTGACCTGGTTTGAGGGGTTGGCAGACCTGACCTCAGCATAGCTACATAGGGACACCCGACCTTAAAGTCTGCAGAATACTTCCCCACGTCCTTAGAATGACTTACCCACCCAAGGCCAGCCCTCAGCAGCTCAGCCTCTCCCATGTTGTCCACGTGGAATGATCTCATCCAAACGACCAACAATCTCTATCCAAGTGCAATTAGCATTTAATGCCTTTCTTATCCATTGACACTTTGACGGCCTCTTCCATACGAAGTCGGCTACGCACAGAAACCTGCAGCTTTACATATGGCAAGCATCCATTGGCCCGTAGCATCTCTATATAAGTAAGAGCAACTCGTCTCCTGAAGGTACGCTCTCTTTGAGCCCAAAACAATCCAAACAAGAATCTCCATCTCTACAACCCCAAGGGCCATGTGCACAGCCTTGCTCAACCTATGTTCCGCCACGCACGGGCTATCTTACGCCCATCACCTCCTTTTCTTCTATAATATCGCCTGACTTAGGCATCAGAAGGGAGACAGTGGGTCCACCTCCCAACCCGAGGCTCAACGTCGGTGTGAACATACTCAAAAATACATCATGTGTCATACTTTTTCTCATCAAAAATAACCTTAATCTACTTGCCATCGACACAATCCTCATAAAACTTTAATTCCTTCAAGTTTATCCATTTGATTAGAACATGCTTCCTTAAAGAATCCAAGCTACTTCGTGACATGTCGAGGTCTGAGATGCCACATCATGGCCGAATCAGTCTTCTGCGAACTCTCAATGCAAATACTAGAATCTCCAATGATTATTGTTGTCACCTTCAGCATATTTAAGTCCTCAACCTTTTCTCCTCTCATCACCATGATCTAACACTTTGATATCTTTAGAGCATCATTCTCAATCGTAACTTTGTAACCCATGGAATCTAATACTCCAAGGATACTAGTGACTTTCTCAACTCTGAAACATGTCACACATTAGTGTGTGTGTGCACCATACCATTGAACATCTTGATTCTTATTGAACTAACTTCACTAGCTTTGCACTCGTTAATGTTGCCCATAAAAACTAATCCATCCTTCTTCCTATGTTAGGTAAGAAAGCACTCTCTATTTGGCATCATGTGAAACAACGCTCCTGAATCCATGACCTAAGCATGATTTATAGCATCTGAAGGACTTATTATGAGGACATCATAAGTTATAGATGAAGCTGGCATACTGATAGGAGTTTTAACATTTATAAATCGTAAGCGCACGGCTGTCGTCGTAGCACTTTAGGGGTCGTCTGCAAGGAGGTTGGGTAATTGAGTACCAATTTTGTCCACTACTGGAAAACTGAGCATTAGCCACAGATCCGTGGCTAATTCTACGAATTCCGTGGCTAAAACACATTAGCCACGGATTTTCAGAAATTTTGCGGCTAATATTCCGTGACAAAAAGTGGCGTCATAAATGCGAAAATTTCCGTCGCTAATGGAAAACTTTCCGTGGCTAATAAATAATGTTTGCCACGGAATAATTGAGGCTATTATACGTAATTCCATGATTAGTGGTCTGTGGCCAATGAGCATTAGCCACGGAAACCCGAGGCTAATAAAAAATTTTTGCCATAGAAGAACGGTGGCTATTATACGTCTGCCACGGATTTGATTTCTATGGCATATCAATATTAGCCACGGAATATCCGTTGCAAATAAAACAATTTGCCACCACCATACGTGGCTAAAATAATCTTACCACATAATTAATGGCTGTGGCTAATACGTATTAGCCACAAAATGTCGGTGGCCACTGTTTTATTAGCCATGGAATATTCGTGGCTATTTGGAATTAGTCACGGATAATTCATACGGAAATATCGTGGCTAATAAGTATTAGCCACGGAATTTTCGTGGTTAATATGTTTTTATATTTTTTTTAAAAATCAAAAAATCTTAAATATTCACTGTACATTCTAAATTTACTGAAACCAAGAAACATCTCTATGCGATCAAAATTCCCATATAAAATCATCATCATCACATTCCAAAAAAAAGTTTTCATACATATAACATCAATTACATAACACCAAGTATATACGACGCCAAGTTTCTAAAAAGTTTCCACACAAATAACATTAATCACATAATATCAAGGATATACAACACCGAGTTTCTAAAAAGTAACATTAATCACATAACTCCAAGTATATACAACACCAAGTTTCTAAAAGTGTCCACATACCACATCACCTTCACTCCCCCAATCTCAATATATACAACACCAAGTAAAAAAAAGTAAACTCTCACGCACTGCAGATCTCCACCCTCCGGGCCTCCACCCTGTTCTCCGCCTTGTGTACGCGATTCCTGAAATAAAAATTGCATATGGGCAATGGCCATATTCAGTATAAATGATGCATATGGAAAATAGGCATATTGATAAAACAAATACAACTAAAATTAACAGTTATGGTGTATGCTACCTACTGAGCAGGTATGATTTTCGAGGTATTATGCTAGATTAGATCATGGGGATTCCTCTAGAAATTTACAGAGCATAGAGTGAGTCCAACTCTGTAGTAGACCATTAGTAGCTTAACTTTATTGCCAAAAATCTAGTCAACCTTGGAGAGGAAATTCCAAGCATTCCGCACAAGCAAAACAAAAAAACACGCAAAATAAGTGCACATTTTTATCAAGGTGAAAGCTTGTGATCTCTCAGTAAATGGGTATCAATCTAACCAACCCAGAAGAGATCAAAGAAGTAGCGATATTGTAGTAGTTTTCAAGGCTAATGCAAATGCAGGTGAAATAAAACGGATAACTTACAGAAAATTGTAGACTTTAATTCACTTTTATGCCTAAAATAGTACACATATTACAATTTATGTGTTTTTTCCTAGTAGCAAAGTAGCAGTTCAGTTCTGATTTCATATGGGGTAATTTTCTCTGGTTGTTTTTGATACCATAAGAGGCAACAAAAGATGGACACCAAAAATAGAAAATTGCTTTCTACCGATAAAAGATATATGAGAAACTCTTATATAGTTATATTTGTCTAACTTTTATGGCATAAATTCAGCAACAAAAAGAAGAAGAAGAAAATCCAAACGAAACTGAATAAGTTGGAGATATCAATATCAGGAAAATAGACATTTGGAACATTACCTAATTTCTAAATCTAAATTTAATCATGTTCTTGCATCAAATAAGGAAAACAATCAAATACTGGTCAAAATTGATTTAATTGGCATGTTCAGTTCTAAAAGCGACCAATGTGATAACATCCTAAAATGAATAACATAATATTCAAAATAGTAAGAGAAAGACACTAAAATAATAGAAATTATAATTTTTTGTGCATCTTTTGTTGCAAAATGCTAATATGTCTAATTTTTTGTGCATCTTTTGTGGGATGTCTTGTATGTTTCAATTTTTTTGTGATACAAACCGGCCCATTGTCATTTTCAATGGTAAATCAACTAAATCTGTATTGATGTATTCAGCACTGCTAGATTTGATGGCATATTTTTTAAATACGGTATGCTTATCAACCTTCCAAATTCACTTTCAAGGGCGTATCTTTGATATGCAAACTGCTTAGCAGCCATCCAAATTCGCTTCTGCACCTTTAACCCCCTGCCTTTTGCAACCATAATGCTATCTTGAACTCAAGATATTTTGTTATATGCAAAATTTTATAAAACTGCAATGAACTTCTTAAGTGTCCCAAAATACTAATATGAACTTTGAAATTTATAAATTAGTAACATAAACTTTTTCCAATAAACTACCTTCCAAGAAATTGTTATATGAAAATCACATAACTATTAGTAATTTAATATTGACAATAATGTGTTTCTAGAAAAAAATGAAAAAAAGGAGAAACAATTGCTGCTTTCTATTACCGTCCCCCGTTTTTTCCATTTCTTTTCATTCTGATGCCTAAACATATGATTAAAAACAAGTGGTGTATGAGAAGTATAAGTGTGTTGATGTAACGTGTTAAAAACAAGCATGTTATATTTACTTGTGTGTTTTCTCCGATTAATAAGAATGTGTGACTTGATCATTTTTTATTAGGTGTCACATATTTTTCATTATTCTCGTAACATGCCAAATGATGGTTATTTTCTTTTTATGTATAAACTTACATAAGTATAACGTAGTGTAAGTTGGGTTATCGGCACCCACCCTTATACCCTTGATGAATTAAATTATGTTGTTAGAATTGCAATTTGATATTTATATGCCAAAACAATTTCGCTCACTAGCAGGATTTCCGTTCTTCAAGCTGCAATCGTATATGATACATATACGATATATAAGTATCTTATAACATATCTACAGTTTCCCAGAGCATATATAATCCTGTCCCACCCATACACTAACCCTAATCTCAATTAAATGTCATTAAAGTCACATAATTCAATAATTGATAGAAATTCTTTCCAGATAATTACGGAGCCGATGATATTTCTCCGCATCTCTGGCGGCATGCAAGCAGCAATAACTGGTACTGCTGGTCATACTGCGTCATCCTATCCGCCATCTACTAGTCATACTGCGCCATCCTATCCACCATCTTGGTCATCGTGACGGTGAACTCCTGCATGCCCGCTGGTGGATCGGTGGGCTCTGGACGTCGGGTACTCTCAGGACCTGCTGAGGACAAACTGGTCGACTGTCCATAGTCTCTGGTCTCTGAACCTCTAAACTGATACCGGTTCTTCCTCGTCCCTCCAAGCACCCCTGCAATAAGGGCATCCTCCTCCTCCCTGGTGAGCGGTCCAGTGCAACTGAAGCATGCCTCAGAGTGTGACATGAGGTCTGCTGTAGCCTGATGCAAAAGAGCCTGAAACAAGTACAACCAATAGTATAATTATACTTAATATGAACAATATTATTAAACATAAGTGTTAGGATTTATTCTGTGGTCATTCTTGTATGCGTCTTGTCATATGTGGCACTGGAGAATGTTGGATAGGTTGATGTCCCTGCCGTATGTAGAAGAGAATGTTGGATGCTTTGTTGTACAGGTTGTTGGGTCAGGATGTTCAACAAAATATGCTTACCTGCATATCTGGTGCTTTGGTGCTCAATAGTATGCGGAACTGGAGCCTGCGTATTCCGCTATTTTCTTCCTTTGCTATTCTTGCTGTTATGGTGGTTATTAACTGATTTATAGTTGATTGTGCATAATCTCTTGCGAATCGGTTGAAGAGAGATTTTCGACAAATCAATATTCTTGCAACTGCCACTTTCGGATCTTTCGGGATATCTTTCTTGTTAAAGACGGTGCAGTTGTTACTGAAGATAGAATCGAATCTAGGTTTGATTGCCGGCGTGCAGATTGAACCAAAGATTACGGGGCGTGGCCTTTAAAGGCATGGTATGCTTTGGCGGCCAGGGTTAACGCTTCAGTTTAAGAAGTTCAAGTATATTCTCCGGGAGGGAGGCCGACGGCTGCGACACGCAGGATCAAGGGAGTTGATCGAGTCGGTGGTGCAAGGGGAGCTTGCAGGCAAGGGGAGCTTGCCAAGAATACTTCACGGGGTTGATTGCGATCATCCCCTCACGGTTTGTTTTTTAAGGATGAGAGTGTTCTTCCTTATTAAAGCGTGAATTGTAGAATTTGTATTCTCCAATCTTTTTAGTGAAGTATTCAATTTTCTGGGCGTGGCCCCGCAGATGTAGGTGTGCGCACCGAACTGCGATACCAATTCTTGTGTGTCCTTGCATGTTGTGTGCTTTTACGCTGTTCGCTAAATTCTTTACTGCGTACTGAATTTCATTTGGTATCAGAGCCCGTCATCTACAATACTTTGACCTTCTTTCAAAGTGGATGTGATCCTGTAGGTCAGTACGCTGATCATGAACACAAAAGAAGGTGCTTCGGTCACTCGTCCTCCTTTGCTTACTGGATCGAACTACACCTATTGGAAGACTCGTATGCGAGCTTTTATCAAGTCCTTGGATGAAAAAGCTTGGGTTGCTACAGTTGAAGGATGGAATCCTCCGGTTGAAGTCAACAAAGAAGGAAAGGAGAGCTTCAAACCTGTGAGAGACTGGAATTCTGATGAAGAACGTGCTGCCTTAGGAAACTTTAAGGCGGTTAACACCATCTTTACTGCCGTTGATGAAGAGCAGTTCAAGCTTATATCAACTTGTGAGCATGCTAAAGAAGCTTGGGACATTCTTCAAAACGTGCATGAAGGAACCAGCACTATTAAGGCCTCAAAATTACAGATGCTTGCCAGCCAGTTTGAAAATCTAAGGATGAACGAAAACGAGACGGTTGCTGAGTTCAATGGAAGATTGAGGGATATTGCTAACCAGGCATTTCAACTGGGTAAGAAGTATTCACAAAAGAAGCTTGTTGAAAAAACTCTGAGGTCCCTGCCAGATAAATTTTCAGCAAAGATTGCAGCTATAGAGGAAGTAAGGAACACATCGACCATGAGATTGGACGAACTCATGGGATCCCTACAGACCTATGAGATGAATCTCAAACAAAACAAAAAGGAGAAGGGTGTTGCCTTGAAGATTGAAGCCAGTGAACCATCAAAATCTGATGATGAGACAGAACTCGAAGATGATATCGCGCTTCTCACCAAAAACTTTAGCAAGATGATGAGAAAGATCAGCAATAAAGGTCAGAATTTTAAAGCTACCAATAAAAAGGTGCGGACAGGACCTCCTGCAGGTGAAAGGAATGCTGGTCGTCCTATACAAAGGTATGAGTCTAAAAACAAAGGAAAGGGAATACAGTGTAGAGAATGTGAAGGTTTCGGACATATACAGGCAGAGTGTGCAAACACTCTAAAGAAGCTAAAAGGGAAATCTCTCGCCAGCACTTGGAGCGATGAAGACTCTGGAGGTAGCGAGGAAGATGAAGACATAACCAGTAATTATGTGGCGTTCACAGCTATTCTGAATGACAAATCTGAAGGCAAGTTCGCCAGACTTGTTGAACATAATGTTGCAACATGTGCTGCTACATCGAAGCACAAGGGAGAACATGTTGTACAAAATGTTACAACAAACAAAGCTGATTCTGACAGTGAAGCTGAATCAGAAGTTGAGAGTGAAGAAGATATTGATGATGAGGAAATTCGCATAGCCTATCAAACTATGTTCTACAAATGGATGGAAATTTGTGAAGCCAACAAGAAACTGAAAGATGAATGCTCTAAGTTGAGGAGTGAGAAGAATACATATCAAGTCAAACTTCTGAAGACTGAAGCAAGTCTCCGAAACTGTGAGAGAGACATGAAGAGAGCCATAATGAGAGCTGAGAAGGCAGAAAGCACTGTTAACAGATGGAACTCTGGAAAAACCAAACTCAATGACATCCTCAACATGGGAAAAGTTACTGGAGATCGAACTGGAGTTGGGTACAACAGAGGAAGCAATTTTCACACTCCCAAGACCAGGAGTAGTCTCAATGCTAAAGAACATGTTAAATGGAGTCCACATGATGAGGTCAAGCCACGAGGAAAGAACAGAAGAGGTCCTACTCCTAGGCAGCTTATATGCAGTTACTGTAAACAAATAGGACATAATGATTGGAGGTGTTTCAGGCGCATGAAGCATGTGAGTGAAGGAAGAAATATTGTTCATCCACAGCAACAGACAAGCATGAAATGGATTAAGAAGTCGGAACTGGTCAGTATGGTTGCATACACTTCTTTAGCTACCTTTGCAGAAAATCAGTGGTACTTTGACAGTGGGTGCTCTCGGCACCTGACAGGGAACAAGGGACTTCTGTCTGAGTACATTGCTGGAAATAAAGGTCATGTCACCTTTGGGGATGGACAGAGAAGCAAAGTTATTGGGAAAGGTAATCTGAATATGACAGAAACTCTGAAATTGAAAGATGTGATGCATGTTGAAAATCTAAAGGCTAATCTCATCAGTATAAGTCAGCTGTGCGATCAAGGGTTGCTGGTTCGGTTCAACAAAAATGAATGTCTTGTGTTTAATGGTGATAAAGTATGTATTCTTTCTGTAAAAAGATCCAGTGACAACTGCTACCTATTGCAAGAACCTGACAGATGTCTGAGTATCACCACAGATGCTTCTGAACAATGGCATCAGAAATTAGGCCATGTTAACTTCAAGACCTTAATGAAAATCTCCAAAGCAAGAGCTGTCCGAGGAATGCCTACGTTAATCAAGAAGAAAGAAGGAGTGTGCGAAGCTTGCCAACTAGGGAAGCAGAAGAAAATTAGTCACAAACAAATTCAGAATATCACAACATCAACAACTCTGGAGCTACTGCATATGGATCTGATTGGACCCACTTCAGAAACAAGTGTCAGAGGTAAGAAGTACATTTTTGTTTGTGTTGATGATTTTTCACGCTTCACCTGGGTGGATTTTCTGAAGGAAAAATCAGACACTTTTAATGCTTTCAAAAACCTGTGTACTCGTCTGCAAGTAGAAAGAGGAGACAACATAGGGAAAGTCATTCGAATCCGTAGTGATCACGGAAAAGAGTTTGAGAATCACTCATTCTCTGAATTCTGTGAGGCACAAGGTATAGGACATGAATTCTCGGCTCCTAAGACTCCTCAGCAAAACGGAGTTGTCGAAAGGAAGAATCGAACTCTTCAGGAAATGGCTCGTGTTATGCTGAATGCCCGAAAAGTGAATACTAAGTGGTGGGCTGAAGCGATTAATACTGCATGTTACACCATCAACAGGGTTTATCTTCGACCACAGACTGAGAAAACTCCATATGAAATATGGAATGGTCGAAAGCCTGATGTCTCCTACTTTCATATTTTTGGAAGCAAGTGCTACATCCTGCAAGATCGAACACCAAGACGGAAATTCGACACCAAGAGTGACAAAGGAATTTTCTTGGGATATTCTACAAGGATTCGTGCGTTCCGAGTGCTGAATGAACGAACAGATGTCATGATGGAATCCATTAACGTTGTGGTTGATGATTTTGATCAGGGAGAATCTATTCTGACCGGTGAGAAAGGAGGTCAAGAAGACATAAATGAAGATGATGTTCGTGTTGAAAGTGATGTTGCAACAAACAAGACCAAACAGAACCATGTTGAACAAATTGTTGCAACACAGGATACTGCCAACAGGGAGTCAACTCAAGTAGAAGCTGAAAATGCTCAAGATGCTGAGGGAATTACAAAGATCATACGAGATCATCCGCCGGAGCTAATCATTGGTGACGTTCACGACAGTCGTCGCACCAGAGGTACTAGTCGTGTTAATTACAGAGATCTGGCTGGGTATGCTTGCTTTCTTTCTACTATTGAACCCAAAAATGTGAAGGAAGCAATTGGTGATGATTTCTGGGTCTCGGCTATGCAAGAGGAACTAAACCAATTCCAACGAAATGACGTCTGGAGTCTTGTGGAGAGACCAAAAGGAACTAATGTCATCGGGACAAAGTGGATATTCAAAAATAAGACAGATGAGAAGGGAAATGTCACCCGGAATAAAGCCCGGCTTATTGCTCAAGGGTATACCCAAGTGGAAGGCATTGACTTCGATGAGACATTCGCCCCTGTAGCACGGTTGGAATCTGTTAGACTGTTACTTGCGGTTGCCTGTAGCTTAAACTTCAAACTGCATCAAATGGACGTGAAAAGTGCCTTTCTAAACGGGTTGTTGAATGAAGAAGTGTATGTTGAACAACCCAAAGGCTTTGCTGATCCGTTTCTTTCGAATCATGTGTACAAGATGAAGAAGGTGTTGTATGGGCTGAAGCAAGCTCCAAGGGCCTGGTATGAGAGATTGACCACGTATCTTCTCAAAAAGGGATATGAAAGAGGAGGAGCTGATAAGACCTTATTTGTTCAAAGGACAAGATCAAGTGTGATGATTGCCCAGATCTATGTTGACGACATAGTCTTCGGCTCAACATCACAACAACTTGTGCATGAGTTTATTAATCTCATGCAAAGGGAGTTTGAAATGAGCATGGTAGGTGAGTTGAATGTATTTCTTGGGCTCCAAGTTAAACAGTGTCAGGATGCCTATTCATCTCGCAGAGCAAGTATGCTAGAAATCTTGTCAAGAGATTTGGTTTAGAAAGTGCCAGACATGTTAGGACTCCCATGAGCACATCTGAAAAACTCTATAAGGATGAAGGAGGAAGAGATGTTGAAGTTACTCTCTACAGAAGCATGATAGGTAGCTTGTTATATTTAACAGCTAGCCGACCGGATATCAGCTTTAGTGTTGGAGTCTGTGCTCGTTATCAAGCAAGCCCTAAGGAATCTCATATTACTGCTGTAAAGAGGATTATTAGGTATATCAGCGGAACAGCAGACTATGGTATATGGTATACAAAGGATACGAATACTCTTGTCTCAGGATACAGTGATGCTGACTGGGCAGGAAATACAGATGATCAGAAAAGCACCACCGGAGGATGTTTTTATGTGGGGAACAACCTGGTGTCATGGTATAGTAAAAAACAAAACTCCATATCGTTATCTACAGCTGAGGCTGAGTATATTGCAGCGGGAAGTTGTTGTACACAACTGCTATGGTTGAAGCAAATGCTGATAGACTATGGACTGGAACAAGGAACTATGACCATTTTGTGTGATAACCAGAGTGCTATAAATATCTCCAAAAACCCTGTCCAACATTCCAGAACAAAACACATCGACATCCGACATCACTTTATTAGAGAGCTGGTTGAGAATAAATCCCTAGTTATGGAGTATGTTGCTACAGCTAATCAACTAGCAGATATTTTTACAAAGCCTCTTGATTCAGCCAGATTTGAGGAATTGCGGCAAGCCCTAGGGCTGTGTCGTATCTATGTTGCCCCCTGTGTTGTGCATTTTGTTGCAACATCTTGTTGCAACACTATGAGGGTCTTTCAATCTCTGCTGACGGGTCGGTTTTTGTTCTCTTTTATTTTCTTACCCGTTATTATTACCCTCTACTTCTTTTCGTTCCCAAGGCGCATTTTTGCTTTTTCCTCAACTCAAATTGTTCTCCAAGATTCTCCATTTCCCGCATCTAGGGTTCTTGAAATTGGCTTGGTTGAAGTGTCTCTCAGTTTATCTACCATGACTAGAAATCAGTCAGGAGAGTCATCTCTGCCCCCTCGTCGGTCTTCTCGACGAACAACTTCCGCTCGGAAAAGTGCTCCGCCTTCCTCGTCTTCTTCGGTTAAACGTAAAGGGGTGTTTCCTCGTCCTGTGCAAAGATCCTCCAGTGGTAATCCCTCTCCATCTCTCTCCCCTTCCTCGTTTGGTGGCATGCATCCTTCTAAAGCCTCTAATTTAGAGTTGGTGAACTTTTCCCCAATTCTTGAATTCCCCCTTCCCAAAATTTCCGAGGATGATGATGTGTATGATGATGATGAAAGTTTTCCTGATCCGGTCACCATTCAAGACTGGTTCTGGTATTTGCGAAGAACAGGAAAAGAATTGGATCTCTCTTATGTGGATGTATCTCATATTCATTTTAAAGGTTTGATGCGTAAGAAGATTTTGGGGAAAGTTATGAGTGTGAGAGTTCCTCGAGATAGAAAAGTTGTCATTCGCACCTGGAACCCGACATCTTTTGTTAAAATCTCTGAAGTTGATGTGATAGACATCTCTGATTCTGAAGACTCCCCAGTGTTTGCTAATTTGCCTAAGTCGAGAGGGACTTCAGGAGCGTCATCGGCTAATGTGTTCTCTGAGAACTCTTTTGTGCAAAGTGATGAAAAGATGAACAAGGATGTTGAAATGGAAGCTGATGTTGATGCTGATACTGTACCTACTATTCCATCTCAGGAAGAGACCTCTGTCCCTCTGTCTCCCAGATGTGAAGATGATGAGACCGCTCAAAATGTGGCTAATGTCAATAATCTTGATTCAAATGAAGGTGCTTAGCCTGTATCTTCTGACTTCTCTCAGCAAGTGCTTGAGACTGAAAGAGAACCCAAGGATGATGTCTGTGTCCAAGGAGCATGCCTTGACTACTCCTCCTCTGTGGGTCAAACTGTGTCGAGTGGAGTTGCGGATCCTGCTGGTGGTGGTTCTGAAAATAGGCAGTCTTTCAAAGATGCTGTGGGGTCGGTTCCTGGTTCTATGAATCTAGAGATTTCAAGAGAACCCCTGACTGGCCAAGATGTGGATCTTCCCTCAGTTCTGCCAGAAACTGAGGCTGTGCAAGTTGGTCAAGATGATGATGTTGTTGGTGTTGAGACTCTGACAGGTTCTGCTGATCGTTGTGGCATGACTCAAGGTTCTTCTGTTGCTGATGGTGACATTTCTGGGTTGAATATTGATGCTATTCCCCGTGTGGAGGATGGTGATGAAGATTTTGTTGCACAAAATGTTACAACAAATCCTTCAACATGTGAGTTACCTGATGAAAATGATCCTCCTCTGTCCTCTTATATGCGCAAGAGTAGATCTGTGTCCAAGAAGCGCCCTATTCCTCCACCATCCAGGAGTGCTGAGTCCTCTCCTTCCAAGCGACCTAAACTTTCAGCTTCTGCTCCTTGTCGCCCTCCCTCGTTTACATCTTCAGATGCTCTGAGCAAAACCTTCTTTGACAAATCTCGTAAGAACAGATGGCCAGCTTACTCCGAGAAACCTCTTATATCTGAAAAAATCCGCAATCTGTCGTCCTTTGACAAGACTCAGTTGGAATCTATTCTGAAAGATCTTGGTCTTATCCATGCTGCCACATGTTTCAGCGTCTATTATCCTACCTTGGTGCGAGAGTTTTGCTGTAATCTCTCCAAATCTGCTAGTGATGGATCCTCTCGTTGGAACTTCAGAAACTATGTCCGAGGAAAGATTGTCACATTCTCTCCTGCATCTCTGAACAAATTGTTAGAATGGAAATGTTCTCAATCTGTTCCAGCGTTTGGTGACATCTCTGGAGTGAGTTTTGATCGTCTGATTGAAGTCGTGACTGCTGGAAATCTGTCACGCTGGCCTACTAAGTCTTCTGTGTTCCCCTCTTCAGCACTTACTGCAAAGTATTTTATTCTATTCAGAGTTGCTACTCGAAACTGGTTGCCCACCTCAAATGTTTCAGTAGTCACTAGGGACATGTGCAAACTATTGTTTTCTGCTGGCACGTCTCAGGTGTTCAATTTGGGAAGAATCATTTTCGATTCTATCGTATCTTTTGCTGAACTCTCATCCTCCGGGACCTCTTTACCTCATGGAGCTCTCATATCCATGTTGCTTTTGGCTCAAAAGGTGCCCTTGTCTCCTTCAGATCTTCCCTCTACCTGTGACAGTATCTCATATACAGTTAAGTCGGTGGCTGGTAAACTCAATGATATCTCTGAGGTGGTGCCCTCTTTTCCTGATAGTCTGTCTCCACCTCCAAATACTGAACCTTCTGTCACAGTGCCTCCTGCATCTCAGTCTCCTCCACTCGGCTCTGCTACTGCTACTACTTCTTCCTCAGCGAGTCTGGTCGATATCGAGTTTCTCGAGACTGCGCTTCGGAATATTGATGATCAAATTCTGGTTCTCGACAGCCAGCGGGTTCTCCTGAATCGCCACAAGGAGCTGCTGCAAAGCAAGCTGTCTTCTCTCCGGCGTGGCCCCTCCGCAGGTCTCTAAAATATTTGTCCTTTGGTGGCGCAAAAGGGGAGAAGTGGTATGTTTTGTTTTGTTCTCTCTCTCTCTGATCAAAAACATCTGATATTTTGTTGGTGGAAGTTTTGTTGGATATTATGTTGGAAGTTCGTGTTGGAAGTTTTGTTGAACATGTTGTTGAATGTCATTGTGTTGGGTGTTGGGTATCTACTGATGAAATGTGGCTTCAGGGGTTTGAAAAGTTATCTATGACCTTCTCTTCTATCATACCGTATGTTGTGCCACCAATTGACAAAAGGGGAGATTGTTAGGATTTATTCTGTGGTCATTCTTGTATGCGTCTTGTCATATGTGGCACTGGAGAATGTTGGATAGGTTGATGTCCCTGCCGTATGTAGAAGAGAATGTTAGATGCTTTGTTGTACAGGTTGTTGGGTCAGGATGTTCAACAAAATATGCTTACCTGCATATCTGGTGCTTTGGTGCTCAATAGTATGCGGAACTGGAGCCTGCGTATTCTGCTATTTTCTTCCTTTGCTATTCTTGCTGTTATGGTGGTTATTAACTGATTTATAGTTGATTGTGCATAATCTCTTGCGAATCGGTTGAAGAGAGATTTTCGGCAAATCAATATTCTTGCAACTGCCACTTTCGGATCTTTCGGGATATCTTTCTTGTTAAAGACGGTGCAGTTGTTACTGAAGATAGAATCGAATCTAGGTTTGATTGTCGGCGTGCAGATTGAACCAAAGATTACGGGGCGTGGCCTTTAAAGGCATGGTATGCTTTGGCGGCCAAGGTTAACGCTTCAGTTTAAGAAGTTCAAGTATATTCTCCGGGAGGGAGGCCGACGGCTGCGACACGTAGGATCAAGGGAGTTGATCGAGTCGGTGGTGCAAGGGGAGCTTGCCAAGAATACTTCACGGGGTTGATTGCGATCATCCCCTCACGGTTTGTTTTTTAAGGATGAGAGTGTTCTTCCTTATTAAAGCGTGAATTGTAGAATTTGTATTCTCCAATCTTTTTAGTGAAGTATTCAATTTTCTGGGCGTGGCCCCGCAGATGTAGGTGTGCGCACCGAACTGCGATACCAATTCTTGTGTGTCCTTGCATGTTGTGTGCTTTTACGCTGTTCGCTATATTCTTTACTGCGTACTGAATTTCATTAAGTTATTACTTACTAGCAGCTTCTTATTCTTCTCCATCTTATTTATATCCGTATACTTGGGGTGGACCTGTGTAAGTGCGTGCTGCACCAATGACTCCACTCCCGGCTTGACCTAAAAATAAATAGATTAATACTTAGACAGATTTTAGACACATATACCATTATAACCTAATATATGCTCAAATTTAAAATTGAACATATAACTTGTCGCACCAAATCGTGGGCATGTATGGTGTAGCTCTTGGAGCAGGTATGATGCTCATACTCTCGTGGCTTTTCGCGGTTCGCCTTGGCAATATTCGCAATCCTCTTTTAAAAAAACATGTCAGGCAAATGGATATATAAAACAATTAAAATGGACCAAAATTGAACCATACTTTTCCTTCATCCGACTCCAATAGGTACAAGATCCGAAAAACTGGAAGGGATCTGCTCGGGCGTCCATATGCCACCAACGCTCCCAGTCTTCTGTGTACCTCGACCAGATCCTTCCCTTCAGGTCATTACGCCACTGGACTAACGCATATTGTATCTTAATGAAGAAGAACTTCCATGCGCCTGGGTTCCCATCCAACATGTAATGCCTCTGCAAAAAACACATACAAATCATATATATAATGAAAGTAATAAATTAAAATATAACATACTTACGTTGATCCAGTGCCAACATACGACCAAATCTTCAAATCTTTGCTCATTCCAATCGAGGTAAATGTTGAATATATCGGCCCTTCTGGCCAATGTAGCCGAAAAACTCGTAAACTTGCCCCCCCCCCACTTTTCAATGGGGGCACCGTGGCTCCACTGTATGACAACTCGTTGCCCTTATGGTGGAATCAAGTGCGAGGGCATGATGTACCCTCGTCCATTCTTTGGTGGCTTCTCATCGCCTATGAAAAAAATGATATTATCTTACAATATAAATAAAATGTTATATAACATGTTCTTATTTAACATAATTGAAATACATTGTTATACCCTTTCGCTGGAAGCATTCATCTCTAGCTGAAATCATCCTAGCATGTGCCACGATATCCAACGTATCTAAAGTCAACTGGCGTGCATCCCTAATGGACATCTTGGACCGTGTCACCATCTCAACATCTGCATCATGGGGTAAAGGTGCGTCCTCGACACTGGGGTCGAACGACACATATTGTACCGTCTCAACAGGGTACTGTGTGACATGACTGGCGGTATGGGAGGAGCCAACGGCCTGAGTACTTACATGTATATCCTCTAAGCCACATGTGTCCGTGGGATGGCCTGAAATGCATGAATATAGCAATTAGTCATCCACTAAAATAAAAAGTATAAAGTAAGCTGCAGACATGATATAATACACATATATGCATTCATGTTCCTTTGGGCTGAGAGGAGGAAGATGACCCCTTAGCTTTAATAGCCTCTCTAAATCTCTTCATCTGGACTATAAAATATTGGGAGTTAAACTAAACAAATTGCATTCAACTACTCAAATTCAAAAAATTATGAGCTGCATGGAGCAAATGCGCTAATATGTATTCTAAACTCTACTTATGCATGCTTGCTTGCATGTCATTATAATTCATATTTAGAAGCAAATAAGTAGTGTGTATCATAAATAAAAGAGATTATTTCTTAATGTGTGTGTTTTTTTTTCGATTTTGAATTAAGCACTAATGCAAGGAATATATATATATATATATATATATATATATACTAGTCATAACACGTGCCCGCGGGCACGGTTCATTTACGATTTTCCCCTGCAAAATCTTTGTTTCCCAAAAAATTATTTCCACAACAAAAATTGCACTGAACAACAAATTAGTGTAAAAATATTTAGCAGCACGGATGCCTTCGACACGGAACAACAAATTCGGCGCAGGCGCCTCAGGCGCAGAACAACAAATTAGCGTAAAAATTTTTAGCAACGCCGGGTGCCTTCGGCGCGGAACAACAAATTAGCGTAAAAAATTTAGTGGGCGCCTTCGAGGCGAAAAATTATTCTTATCTTGTTGCACCATGCGTCGAAGACACGGTGGGCCCCGTGTTGAGCGAGAGATCATTCCATCTGCAGCAGCATTCAATCTGCAGCATTAAGTGCCCGCGGGCATGATTCATTTAAGATTTTCTCTCGCGAAATCTTTGTTTCCCAAAAAATTATTTCCACAAACAAAAGTATGCGGAACAAATCAACGTAAAAATATTTAGTGGTACAGACGCCTTCGGAGCAGAACAACAAATTCGGCACATACGCCTTTCACACTGAACAACAAATTCAGCGAGGCGCCTTCGACACGAAACGACAAATTCGGCGTAGAACAACAAATTCGGCGCGGGCGCCTTTGGCGCTGAACAACAAAAACAACAAATTAGCGTAAAAAATTAGCGGGCGCCTTCGGTGCGCTGAACCGGAGCCAAGATCTCATTCTTTTATACTACCTTGTTTCTTAATTAATTTTTTTTACTTCTCACTTTTATACTACCCTGTTCCTTCTTGTACCCTAGCGGCCCGAGACGGAGCCAGGATCTCTCTCTCGGATCTCTCTCTCGTGTTAATTAATTAAGAAAATTTAAGATCTCCGTCCAATAACATATAATTATTTAGCAAATTACCGGGTAACAAATTGTCACAATCATATGTAGTTTTCGTTGACACATTAAATGCACAAGTATATAAATGTTTACTAAATACTAACTCCAGAAGAAATTCTAATTGATTAGCTAAAGTATTAAAACATAAGAATAATGTTTACACTTGACCTAAATAATGTATGTTTATCTAGCTTGAGTAATCTTATTTGAGCAGAATCAATCAAATTTAATGGCAGTATGGAGTAAAATATGACTTTATCACGGACCCAACCGCGTGCGACTCGAAGCTGAGTATCCAACTCGAAGTGCTTCAACCTATAACGTAATCGTTTGAATATCTTCTCCTCCTTCGTGAGATCGATCGTCTCCTTCACCGTCATCGGACCCGCCATGGTTCTCCTCCGCTCGCCGCGCCCTGGAGACGAAACCCAAATTTCGCAAATTTGGAGGATAATGGAACGAATTTGGGCGGGACAATTCAGAGGGTCGGAGTCAATCCGAAGAATTTGAGGGGGATTGAACAAAATGGGTTGAGGTGTAGAGCCATGACGACTGCTAGCCTGTGTTCCAAAATTACCTCTGTATATATGCTTTACAACAATTCAGAGTGACCCGAGTGACGAAAAATGACTGGGATTAAGAAAAATGACGAAAAAATAACAGATCATTACCCAAGTGACGAAAAATGACAAATGGAAGATGACAACATAGCAAAAATGGAAGAACAGATTGATATCATTCCTTGCCAAACAAAGAAATCAGAAATAATTCGAAGAGAAAATGTAGGGAACACCTGTCGAACAATTGGCGGGCATAGCAGTAAAGGCAGATGACGCCCATGCAGATACTGACAAATTAGATGTAAGAGAGGAGGAGGAAGACAAACAGGTCGAATCAGCAGAAAGTCGACGATCTCAGCACGGTTGAGAAAACAATTCTTAAATTAATTCTTCTCAGATCAGCAACAACCATTGTAAGCTTGGTGGGTTGTTTCCTCGCTAATCACTCTCAGGCTGTGTCCTCTTACTAAACATTGGCTAGCAAATCAAGCTTCTGTACCCCCTAAGGCCTGCGTTTGATATGTTATCCATCATAAGAAGTTCCATTTGTTTTCCTGTGCTCTTTTATGGGCATATTTTCAGCTAATGCCAAAAATTATGATCTGACTTTCGATAATAGTATGCAGAAAAGTGCAAATGAATAATTTTTTTACTTTTTACAAACACGGTAACTGATTACATTTTCATCTACTTGATAGTGCATTAATTTCAAAGTGATAAATAATCAAGAAATGAGCCAAAAAAAATTTAATTTGGTTTACCTCGGGAGCTCACAATCGTAGGGCTTCCATCTCCACTTCAAATAATCCCCATCAGGCCTCCCGTTCTCTAGGCAAGTGAAGACATTGTCGACGTGAGGGCAAGATCCAGCGGCCTACAGAGGATACCTCCCTTCTTCATCATTCTCCAATCTCCCTTCATACAAATTACACCTCTCTTTAGAGATTCCATCCTCATCCCCATCTCCGATCTCGTCAGCGACCGAATCGGCCAGTGTCACTGGTTCGATATCCGAGATCTCCGACCTAGATGCCGAGATTGGAGCCTCAGAGGCAGAGATCAACGATTCTTGGGTCGGATCTGACGGCGGAATCGACGGTTAGATGGCGGAGAACGGGGATTCAAGTTGCGGGGGGGCGAGGGAGAGATTTGAAGGGATAGAGAAGGGGAGGGATCGCTTCGAGAGGAGGAGGAGGATAGAGAAAAGAATGGCGAAGAAGCGCCAGAAGAAGTAGTAGAAGAATGGTGAGAGAAATTTGAAGTAAGGCAAGGAACTCAGAGGGAGACAGAAAGGCGACATTTTTTACTGTGGGTTTTTTCTTTCCCTCGTTGGTGGGCGAGACAATGAAATGCATTCAAACAGTACCTACCTCGACCGAAAACCCTCCTCTTTCGTAGAGAGAGAGCCCATGTTAATAGGAAGATTTCGCTTTCCAAAGCACGGCTAACTAATAATAATAATTTAGTTTTCCAAAGTTTTTCCCCAAAAATTTTGATTTGCTCCCAAAAAATTTCACAATCTTTCTTCTTAACCGTTGATTTCCCAAGATTAAATCTAAACCGTCTTTCTATCAACCTGTTTGTCCTAGTCAGCTTGTCCTAGTCAGCCCTAGGATTCAAAAACAGTTGTGTTTTATATAATAGATATAGGTTGACTAGGATCCATTTGGATGGATCAAACATGCGGATCCATCCAAGTGGAATTTAAAGCTAGACAATGTAAATAGAAAATCTGACCGTTGGATGTCATATAACATGTCTAAACTAGCTCCAAACAAAATTTCAACTAATTTGGACATGTTTTGCCCATGCATCAAGCGGTTGCAAAATCGATGTTTTTGAATAGTTATAAAATCGGCTAATTTTGCAACCACTTGATGCATGGGCAAAACATGTCTAAAGTAGTTGAAATTTTGTTTGGAGCTAATTTAGACACGTTAGATGACATCAAACGGTCGGATTTTCTATTTACGTTGTCTAGCTTTAAATTCCACTTGGATGGATCCACATGTTTGATCCATTCGAATGGATCCTAGTCAACATATATAGATATACTAGTCATTACCCGTGCCCATAGGGCACGGTTTATTTAATGGCTGAGTTTTTCTCCCCCACAAATTTCAAGTTACCCCAAATTTCAAGTTTTCCCACAAAATTTCAAGTTTCCCCCCAAATTTAAGTTTTCCCCCAACATTTAAGTCCCCCCAAAATTGTCATTACCACCAAGGACAAACATGCCACGTAGGACAAAGCTTTGTCCTAGTAGGATAAGATTCAAAATCTTCAAAGAACTGGAAAAAAAATGGTCGGAAGGGGTGAGAATAAAAAGTGTGGGTGGGTGTGTGTGGAGGGTACATGGGTAAAAATACAAAAACTGGGGTTGTATGTGCAAAATTCCCCACCTCCTCTCTTATTCCTCAAAATCTCATCTCTTATATTTTCTTTTATCCAATTTCCTTGTTTTATATAATAGATATTCAAATGCTCTTATCCAATTTCTCATGTCCAAATTCTCTTATCCAATTTCAAGTTTCCCCCAGATTTAAGTTTCCCCCAAAATTTAAGTCTCCCCAAAATTGTCATTATCACCTTGGACAAACTTGTGTGTGGAGAGTGTCCATGTGCAAAAATACAAAACCGGGAAGATTTTGATGGTTCATGAGGAAATGTGCACATTTGGACAAACTTCGATAACCAATCAAAGAGGATAACGCCAAAGAGGACAAAACCAGAGTCAAAGAGGACTCGTGCAGGAAATGTGCACACCAAAATCACACCTAACCAATCAATTAACAATCAAACCCTAGTCTAGCAAACAAGCAAGTTCAAGCAAACAACATAATCTAGCAATCAAGACCAAATAGGAAAGTAATAGCTAGAATGAGGATTACCTGCGATAACCTCATCCACAGCTTCGCTCTCCGCAGCGGTCATCAGAAAAGCCTGCCTCCTCGGCGGAGCAGCCTGCTGAAAAGCCTGTCTCTGCGGAACAAGAGCTGCTCCACGTCCAGCAGGAACAGACGCTCGCTGCTGCAACGGCTGGGCAGCAATAGGTGCCTTCCAAGGCTGCTTCAACCTCGGGCACTCCCTGAGAGCATGGGCAGGATCTCCGCAGGCGATACATTGCCCCAAGAACCTCCTACACGATTCCTTGACATGGCCCTCCTTGCCACAAAAATGGCAAGTCCTCCGAGCAGGCCCTACTGGCCTCTTAAACTGAACAGGCTGGTTCGGCCTGAATCCAGGCCTAACCACAGCTCTCGCCTGTTCCACAGGCCTCTTCCCAGCACCAACCACAGATCCTCTCCTCTGGTTCACGAGCAGCTCCTGCCTCTTGGCAGCTACTAGAACCTTCTGATAAGATTCCCGGTCAGAGGAGGTCACAAAGCTCTGGAGCTCCGAAGCAAGCCCCTGCAGGAACCTCTGAGCTCTCTCATCAGCGTCCTGCACCATCTTCGGCGCAAACCGACTAAGCCTCATGAACTCCTGGTGGTACATGTCCACCGACGAATTCCCCTGCTTCAGATCGATAAAACGCTGCAGCATCTCCTCCTTGGCAGCCTTCGGGAAGAACTCACCCTCAAATCTGGCTTTGAAGGTAGCCCAAGCTATCGGCTCCACCAACAACTTCTCCTCTGCATCCCACCAATTCCTGGCGTTATCCTTCAGCTGCCTCTTCGCCAAATCAACCCATCCAGCCGGGGTGATCTTGGCCATCTTCAGATTGTCCTCGACGTTCCGAATCCACTCATCGGCAGCCAGAGGACCCTCAGAACCATCAAAATATGCGGGACCCAGCTCCCGAAATTGCTTCGCTCCTGGCTCAGAGCGAGGGGCATCCGGAAGAACCCGGGCAGCTCGAGCAGGTGGAGCATTCTGGACTTGCAAAAGCACGCCCTGCTGCACTTGCATCATCTGGATCATCATCCGCATCATCTCACCGCTGGTGGGTTCCCGCTCAGGCTCCTCATCATGAGGGAGCGCACCACTGCCCCCACCACGGGTGAAACGCCTTCCTGCCATCTAGTGACACGGAAAACAAATCAGATTAGACTCATAGCTTATGACTCGAACGTCGAACTTAGTTTATTGGACATTCTAATGTTATTATCGCTATTCCAAGAATCGCAGTTACAGAAGAGGACCTGCATGGGCCACCACTAAAACCTGTCACGACCCGCTTCCCTAAAATGGAGGCGAGACGTGAAAAGGTCCGCACGAGAGTGGAGCTGTGAAGCCCCAAACCCGATAAGCGTCCACAATACATAAACAGGTCCCTGTAACCACAACAGAATAGCAATAATAACACAAGGAGAGACTGAGATAAAATTCACATCTCACAAATATTGTCCAGCATCACAAATAAGTTCAACATCCAGAAAAGCCACCAGGCTAAAAGAAAAGAGTCTAAAGGCCCAGAACAAGGCCAACAAAAGTAACAACATAACAAAGCATGGGTGCCACGCACCAATAATAAACAACTGCCTAACAAAATAAAACGCAACGGAGACACTAGGACTGGTCCCCAGTGTCCACGTACTCCCCGTCAAACACAAGCTCGGGCTCGGCGTCAGCAAACACCTCGTCCTCAACGAGGTACTCGGGCTCAGGATCTAACATGTGTCACCCAAAAGAGTAAAGGGGCACATGTCAGCAAGTCTAAAAGACTTGGGCAAGGAAACTGAAAGTGAGGCATCTAGCAACCTAGCAGTTATAGTATTAAGTAATGACATGACAGTTAAGCATGATGCAACAGTTTAAAAAGAGAAGCAAGCATGCACAATGTAGCAAAAGCTACCAAATCACTAATCACTTATCATTTAGCACTTATCACTTATCACTTATCACTTATCACTTATCACTTATCACTTATCACTTATCACTTAGTGCATAGAGAGTCCACCTGCTGGCCAGCTCGTGGCTCAGGCCGCTTATCTCTACCACTATTAATCACTTGTCACTGGTAAACACTTAGTGCATAGAGAGTCCACCTGCTGGCCAGCTCGTGGCTCAGGCCGCTTATCTCTATCACTATTAATCACTTGTGCACTAGAGAGTCCACCTGCTGGCCGGAGTGGCGGATCAGGCCAACTCGGGGCTCAGGCCGCTTATCTCTTACCCCACCCATATGTGTCGAGCGTTGGGGTTTCCAACTCACTAAGCTCGCTTCTGGAACACGAGCCAGGAATATAATATTGTAGCGTGCGCTACGCAATCACGATGAATAATCACTATGCAAAGACATGAACAGATATTTGCGTACCGTTAATTTAAATTAAACGTGACAGGCAAAATGCAATGACATGAACATATTCGCGTACCGTTAATTTAAAGTAAACATGACATGGTAATTGTGCAACATGCTAATAGTCGGAATTAGCTTCGTTGTCAAGCTAATTCCCCAATTTGCGCCTAGGCGAGTTTCATTTCGTCGCCTAGCCTCTTTTACGCCTACAACATGCAAATGGCCTAAAACATGGCCTAAACCCTAAGTGGCAAGTTTCACTTGCCTAGCACCGGGGATGACGATCAACCTCGTCACACGGATGCTATCTACGAGGAAATCGCTGTTTTGGGGGAGACAAACATCAAACACATGAAATTAATTAGGGTTTCACCAAAATTATAAATAAGTTATAAAAACAACGGTAGATCGATTTCTTACCGGGAGAAGACGGAAGGAACACTCCGGGGAACCCTAGGATCAAATCTGGAAGAGATTGGAGAAGTTTGGGGAAACTAGGGTTTTGGGTGATTTGGGGATTTTGATGGGTTTTGATGAGATTTTGGGGAAGATGAGAGGTAGATAGGGTAGATGGATGGTTCGGATGATGGATTTAGGGCTTGGTATGAAGCAATGGAGCTTGGAGGAAGGTGGGGGATCAATGGGGGCGATTTTAGGGTTTAGGGTCGAGTTGGAGGGGAAGAAAACGTTTGGGTTGGGTATTTATAGGCTAGGCTGGCGGCTAGGGCAAAACTAGGGTTTACAGCACTAGTTAGTCGGTCAAAGAACAACCACTGACCGACTAGTTTGACAACTAGTCGGTCGGTCGACCAACGCAGACCGACTAAGTGTAAACAGTAGCTACAGGTGAAATTAGGATTCTAGAGTTAGTCGGTCCATGAACAAATACTGACCGACTAGTTTGGCAACTAGTCGGTCGATGAACGTTCTTAGACCGACTAAGAGTAAACAGTAACTGATACAAAATAATTTGATGAGTTAGTCGGTTCAAGAAGCATTGCTGACCGACTAGTTTGCAACCTAGTCGGTCAACCAACGTTCTTAGACCGACTAACGATAAACAGTAACTCCTGAGAAATTTAGAAAGCTAACTAGTCGGTCCAAGAAGGATTGCCGACCGACTGGATCGTCATCTAGTCGGTCGGTGGCCCTTCTTACACCGGCTAATGAGCACAGAAAGTACCGATACGGAGCGCGGGGCCCCGGGATCGATTCCTAAGACTCCTAGGCTTGATCTAATAGTTAGATACGACCGTTATGAAGCCCGTCACGAGTGACAAACCTCGAAATCGACAATCCTAAGAAAGAAGCGAGAAAATACGACGAATCGATCGAAAATGAAAACTACGGAGACAAAAACCACACAAGAGGAGAAAATCCACCAAAACATATATTATAATATATAAAATCCAGATACATGAAAAGCAGTCGTTACATCCTCCCCAACTTAAGAAAAATTCCGTCCTCGGAATTTCCAAAACTCACGAGTCCGGAAACAAAAGTGGAAAACGCTCTCGCATCTCATCCTCATTCTCCCAAGTAGACTCTCCAGGTGAACCGTGTCGCCACATCACCCTCACAAGATTAACAATCTTGTTCCGAAGCGATTTCTGACGCCTGTCCAGAATCTGCACTGGATGCTGGTCATACGTCATATCGGGGCGAACGGTAATCTCCGAAAAATCCACCGCATGAGACGGATCGCTAATGTATCGACGAAGCTGCGACACATGGAAAACATTGTGAACTCCTTCCAAAGACGGCGGCAAGGCCAAGCGATAAGCTACCTCGCCAACCCTCTCCAAAACGTCAAACAGTCCAATGTATCACGGGCTCAACTTTCCACGCTTCCCAAAACGAATCACACCACGATTCGGGGAAATCTTCAAGAACACATGGTCACCCGGCTGAAACTCCAAAGGACGACGTTTAGCATCCGCCCAATGCTTAAAACGGTCCTGAGCAATTCTCAACCTCTCCCGAATATTCCTGACGATATCCACGGCCTCCACGATCATCTCAGGTCCCAACAACTCCCGATCACCAACGTCATCCCAACTCAATGGCGATCGACATTTCCTCCCATAAAGAGCGGCGAAAGGCGCCATGCCAATACTCGCCTGGAAGCTGTTGTTGTAAGAGAACTCCACCAAGTGTAGATGGTCCTCCCACGAACCCTTGAAATCCAACATGCACGCCCTCAGCATGTCTTCCAAAATCTGAATCGTCCTCTCGGACTGGCCATCCGTCTGCGGATGGTACGCCGTGCTGAAACTCAGACGCGTACCCAAGCTCTTCTGCAAACTCTGCCAGAACTGAGATGTGAACCTCGTGTCTCTGTCAGACACGATACTCACGGGGACTCCGTGAAGTCATACAACTTCCTGCACGATTCACGTTACATCACTACACAAACTAGGAAAAGGAATTAAAGACGGAGAGTAAAAGAATTTTACCTCCATATATCTCCTTGCTAGCGCCTCAGTGGACTGTCCCACTCGGAACGGAATAAAGTGTGCAGATTTGGTCAATCGATCCACGATCACCCAAATCGCGTCATTCTGCTTCGGACTCCGAGGTAGTCCAGTCACGAAATCCATAGTGATGTGTTGCCACTTCCACTCCGGAATCGGAAGCGGTTGTAGCAACCCGGCCGAACGCTGATGCTCCGCCTTCACTTGCTGGCAAACCAAGCACTTGGCTACGCTCCGAGCCACGCTCCTCTTCATACCATGCCACCAATAATTCAGACGAAGATCCTGGTACATCTTGGTGCCACCAGGATGCACAGAATACGGCGAACTGTGTGCCTCCACCATCAGCTCCTCTCTGATATCCCCAGCAGGCACACACAACCTGGCTCCAAACCTCAGCGAGCCATCCTCATGAATCAAGAAGTCAGTCCGCAGACCGGCTTCCACCATCTCCCGAATCCTCACCAGCTTCGGATCCTCAGCCTGGCCAGCCTTAATCCGATCCACGATCGTCGACTGTACCCGCATGTACATCAACGAAGAAGCCTCCCCAGGAAGAACAATTTCCACTCCAGACTCGCAAAAATCCTGCTGCAATCTCCACTGCGAGGTCAAAATCATCACCGCTGGCAGCCTACTCAAAGCATCTGGAACCACATTCACCTTGCCAGGGTGATACTGCAAATCAATATCATAATCCGCCATAAGCTCCAACCATCGACGCTGTCGCATGTTGAGCTCCTTCTGAGTGAAAATATACTTCAAGCTTTTGTGGTCGGTGAAAATCTTCACTTTCTCACTCAGCAAGAAGTGCCTCCAAATCTTAAGAGCAAACACAACGGCAGCCAACTCCAAATCATGCGTCGGGTAATTCTTCTCATGAACCTTAAGCTGACGAGACGCATACGCCACAACATGCCCATGCTGATGCAACACACAACCGAGACCCTTGCCAGAAGCATCGCAAAAGATCTCAAATCCACCGCTGCGATCAGGCACAACAAGAATAGGGGCAGTCGTCAACCTCTCCTTCAAAATACCAAAAGCACTCCCACAATCACCCGACCAAACATAAGCAACACCCTTCCGCGTCAACCTGGTCATCGGCTCAGCAATACGAGAAAAGTCCTTAATGAATCGCCGATAATAACCAGCAAGTCCGAGAAAACTCCGAATCTCAGACGCCGACGACGGAACAGGCCACTCCCTGATGGCCCTAATCTTCTCGGGATCCACAGAAATACCACCTCCAGACACCACATGCCCCAGAAAAGCAACTCGATCCAGCCAAAACTCGCACTTCGAAAACTTAGCATACAACCGATGCTTCCTCAAAATCTCCAACACCGTCCTCAAGTGCGAGGCATGCTCTTCCTCCGACTTTGAATATATCAGGATGTCGTCAATAAAGATAACAACAAACTTATCCAAAAAGTCGTAGAAAATCAGGTTCATCAGATTCATGAAAACTGCGGGCGCGTTAGTTACGCCGAAAGGCATAACCACAAACTCATAGTGTCCATACTTCGTCCTGAACGCTGTCTTCGGAACATCTCCCTTCTTCACCTTCAACTGATGGTAACCACTCCTCAAATCCAACTTAGAAAACACCCTCGAACCTCCAAGCTGATCAAAGATATCATCGATGCGAGGCAACGGGTATTTATTCTTAATGGTCACCGCATTCAACTCCCGATAGTCCACGCACATGCGACGCGAACCATCCTTCTTCTTAACCAACAACACCGGTGCTCCCCACGGAGACACACTAGGATTAATATAACCCTTCTGCAAAAGCTCATCCAACTGCTTCAGCAACTCTTCCAACTCTGCAGGTGCCATACGATACGGCGCCTTCGAAATCGGCTGCGCACCTGGAACAAGATCGATAGAAAATTCCAAAGCTCGATCAGGCGGCAAACCAGACATCTCCTCGGGGAAGACGTCGCCAAAATCTCGCACCACAGCTGGCCACTCCAGCTCCATCTGCATAGCCACAGCCTCCACCGGCCTGGCCCGAAATCTGACAGGACCAAGCGAACTGCTACCACGACTGAACTCAAATACTGGATGTCCGGGAATCTCGAACACCACCTTCTTCCTCTGACAGTCGATCGTAGCATAGAAGCACGCAAGCCAGTCCATCCCAAGAACTGCATCATAGTTGTTGATGTCGTGGACAATGAAATCAGCAAAAAGCTCATGTCCACAGACCACCAACGAGCAAGAATTGCAACCACGATGCACCGAGACCACACCATTCCCTGTAACGATATTCCAACTCTTGGGGAGAGGGGACGTCGACAAGGAATGCCTCTCCACGAAGCTCCGAGAAATAATGCACATCGATGCACCAGAGTCAAAGAGGACTCGTGCAGGAAATGTGCACACCAAAATCACACCTAACCAATCAATTAACAATCAAACCCTAGTCTAGCAAACAAGCAAGTTCAAGCAAACAACATAATCTAGCAATCAAGACCAAATAGGAAAGTAATAGCTAGAATGAGGATTACCTGCGATAACCTCATCCACAGCTTCGCTCTCCGCAGCGGTCATCAGAAAAGCCTGCCTCCTCGGCGGAGCAGCCTGCTGAAAAGCCTGTCTCTGCGGAACAAGAGCTGCTCCACGTCCAGCAGGAACAGACGCTCGCTGCTGCAACGGCTGGGCAGCAATAGGTGCCTTCCAAGGCTGCTTCAACCTCGGGCACTCCCTGAGAGCATGGGCAGGATCTCCGCAGGCGATACATTGCCCCAAGAACCTCCTACACGATTCCTTGACATGGCCCTCCTTGCCACAAAAATGGCAAGTCCTCCGAGCAGGCCCTACTGGCCTCTTAAACTGAACAGGCTGGTTCGGCCTGAATCCAGGCCTAACCACAGCTCTCGCCTGTTCCACAGGCCTCTTCCCAGCACCAACCACAGATCCTCTCCTCTGGTTCACGAGCAGCTCCTGCCTCTTGGCAGCTACTAGAACCTTCTGATAAGATTCCCGGTCAGAGGAGGTCACAAAGCTCTGGAGCTCCGAAGCAAGCCCCTGCAGGAACCTCTGAGCTCTCTCCTCAGCGTCCTGCACCATCTTCGGCGCAAACCGACTAAGCCTCATGAACTCCTGGTGGTACATGTCCACCGACGAATTCCCCTGCTTCAGATCGATAAAACGCTGCAGCATCTCCTCCTTGGCAGCCTTCGGGAAGAACTCACCCTCAAATCTGGCTTTGAAGGTAGCCCAAGCTATCAGCTCCACCAACAACTTCTCCTCTGCATCCCACCAATTCCTGGCGTTATCCTTCAGCTGCCTCTTCGCCAAATCAACCCATCCAGCCGGGGTGATCTTGGCCATCTTCAGATTGTCCTCGACGTTCCGAATCCACTCATCGGCAGCCAGAGGACCCTCAGAACCATCAAAATATGCGGGACCCAGCTCCCGAAATTGCTTCGCTCCTGGCTCAGAGCGAGGGGCATCCGGAAGAACCCGGGCAGCTCGAGCAGGTGGAGCATTCTGGACTTGCAAAAGCACGCCCTGCTGCACTTGCATCATCTGGATCATCATCCGCATCATCTCACCGCTGGTGGGTTCCCGCTCAGGCTCCTCATCATGAGGGAGCGCACCACTGCCCCCACCACGGGTGAAACGCCTTCCTGCCATCTAGTGACACGGAAAACAAATCAGATTAGACTCATAGCTTATGACTCGAACGTCGAACTTAGTTTATTGGACATTCTAATGTTATTATCGCTATTCCAAGAATCGCAGTTACAGAAGAGGACCTGCATGGGCCACCACTAAAACCTGTCACGACCCGCTTCCTTAAAATGGAGGCGAGACGTGAAAAGGTCCGCACGAGAGTGGAGCTGTGAAGCCCCAAACCCGATAAGCGTCCACAATACATAAACAGGTCCCTGTAACCACAACAGAATAGCAATAATAACACAAGGAGAGACTGAGATAAAATTCACATCTCACAAATATTGTCCAACATCACAAATAAGTTCAACATCCAGAAAAGCCACCAGGCTAAAAGAAAAGAGTCTAAAGGCCCAGAACAAGGCCAACAAAAGTAACAACATAACAAAGCATGGGTGCCACGCACCAATAATAAACAACTGCCTAACAAAATAAAACGCAACGGAGACACTAGGACTGGTCCCCAGTGTCCACGTACTCCCCGTCAAACACAAGCTCGGGCTCGGCGTCAGCAAACACCTCGTCCTCAACGAGGTACTCGGGCTCAGGATCTAACATGTGTCACCCAAAAGAGTAAAGGGGCACATGTCAGCAAGTCTAAAAGACTTGGGCAAGGAAACTGAAAGTGAGGCATCTAGCAACATAGCAGTTATAGTATTAAGTAATGACATGACAGTTAAGCATGATGCAACAGTTTAAAAAGAGAAGCAAGCATGCACAATGTAGCAAAAGCTACCAAATCACTAATCACTTATCATTTAGCACTTATCACTTATCACTTATCACTTATCACTTATCACTTATCACTTATCACTTATCACTTAGTGCATAGAGAGTCCACATGCTGGCCAGCTCGTGGCTCAGGCCGCTTATCTCTACCACTATTAATCACTTGTCACTGGTAAACACTTAGTGCATAGAGAGTCCACCTGTTGGCCAGCTCGTGGCTCAGGCCGCTTATCTCTATCACTATTAATCACTTGTGCACTAGAGAGTCCACCTGCTGGCCGGAGTGGCGGATCAGGCCAACTCGGGGCTCAGGCCGCTTATCTCTTACCCCACCCATATGTGTCGAGCGTTGGGGTTTCCAACTCACTAAGCTCGCTTCTGGAACACGAGCCAGGAATATAATATTGTAGCGTGCGCTACGCAATCACGATGAATAATCACTATGCAAAGACATGAACAGATATTTGCGTACCGTTAATTTAAATTAAACGTGACAGGCAAAATGCAATGACATGAACATATTCGCGTACCGTTAATTTAAAGTAAACATGACATGGTAATTGTGCAACATGCTAATAGTCGGAATTAGCTTCGTTGTCAAGCTAATTCCCCAATTTGCGCCTAGGCGAGTTTCATTTCGTCGCCTAGCCTCTTTTACGCCTACAACATGCAAATGGCCTAAAACATGGCCTAAACCCTAAGTGGCAAGTTTCACTTGCCTAGCACCGGGGATGACGATCAACCTCGTCACACGGATGCTATCTACGAGGAAATCGCTGTTTTGGGGGAGACAAACATCAAACACATGAAATTAATTAGGGTTTCACCAAAATTATAAATAAGTTATAAAAACAACGGTAGATCGATTTCTTACCGGGAGAAGACGGAAGGAACACTCCGGGGAACCCTAGGATCAAATCTGGAAGAGATTGGAGAAGTTTGGGGAAACTAGGGTTTTGGGTGATTTGGGGATTTTGATGGGTTTTGATGAGATTTTGGGGAAGATGAGAGGTAGATAGGGTAGATGGATGGTTCGGATGATGGATTTAGGGCTTGGAATGAAGCAATGGAGCTTGGAGGAAGGTGGGGGATCAATGGGGGCGATTTTAGGGTTTAGGGTCGAGTTGGAGGGGAAGAAAACGTTTGGGTTGGGTATTTATAGGCTAGGCTGGCGGCTAGGGCAAAACTAGGGTTTACAGCACTAGTTAGTCGGTCAAAGAACAACCACTGACCGACTAGTTTGACAACTAGTCGGTCGGTCGACCAACGCAGACCGACTAAGTGTAAACAGTAGCTACAGGTGAAATTAGGATTCTAGAGTTAGTCGGTCCATGAACAAATACTGACCGACTAGTTTGGCAACTAGTCGGTCGATGAACGTTCTTAGACCGACTAAGAGTAAACAGTAACTGATACAAAATAATTTGATGAGTTAGTCGGTTCAAGAAGCATTGCTGACCGACTAGTTTGCAACCTAGTCGGTCAACCAACGTTCTTAGACCGACTAACGATAAACAGTAACTCCTGAGAAATTTAGAAAGCTAACTAGTCGGTCCAAGAAGGATTGCCGACCGACTGGATCGTCATCTAGTCGGTCGGTGGCCCTTCTTACACCGGCTAATGAGCACAGAAAGTACCGATACGGAGCGCGGGGCCCCGGGATCGATTCCTAAGACTCCTAGGCTTGATCTAATAGTTAGATACGACCGTTATGAAGCCCGTCACGAGTGACAAACCTCGAAATCGACAATCCTAAGAAAGAAGCGAGAAAATACGACGAATCGATCGAAAATGAAAACTACGGAGACGAAAACCACACAAGAGGAGAAAATCCACCAAAACATATATTATAATATATAAAATCCAGATACATGAAAAGCAGTCGTTACAGCCGCCCTGCCGGCAGGGATTCACTCACCCTTGCCTCCATCTTCCCATCAAGGCCGGGCCGCAGGAGACCCTCCTGGGGAAACGACGCCACCTCCGATGCCTCGTTCTTCACCTCTGACATCTCGTGCTCCTACCTCCTTCTGAGAAAACTCTGTAAGAGCGATCTGATGGAGGACAACAGCAAGACAACTTCCCCGGCAAATCCAAGCAGCCGAGGAGACCTTGCAACACTTCAGCACGGAGGACACGTAGAGGAACACTATGAGCAACGGAAGACAAAGAGGCACGCCCTCTAGAGAGGAATCCGCCCATCATGATGCAGTTTACAGCGGGAGAGAACAACTCCACAGCCCGCCAACGGATCGGGTTGTACTCACCTAACTACCGAAGACTTTGCCAAGACCTCATGTAAAAACCAAGGTTGAATTCTTGTAAATTTAAATGAAAAAGACTATTCCAAGCGAATCCCTAATCACTATTCGAGCATACTCTAACTTGGGGACGACCCCCCGTCAAATTACGAGGCGAGCTCATGAAACTGGGCCACCCATCACGGCAAAGAGAAGAGGGGCTAAGCTGCGTACTCCCCCCACAGGTTTAACTCGGGGCTTCGCCAAACAAAAGATGGCGAAACCAACAGAACTTACATATATGTTGTCCGAACCTTACGATAGTAGCTGGGAGAAGGGCGAGACAAGACCTATCTTTTTGGGCCACTGCCGCCTGAAGCGCCGCCGCTCGGTGCGGTAACCGAGGGGTCGACCGCACTATCGAAAGCCCCTATCAATGCAACGGACCCCAACACGCTTCAACTACCGCCCTCTTTTTCATCGAAATGATCGCGTCAAGACAAAATAACTTCACACCCAGCCTCGTCCCACACCTGGGTCCAAGAAGAACCCTGCCATCTTCACGGCGGCCAGGGTCATTGGGCGTCACCTGCTCGGGTTCGGACTGCGACAACGACCCCCCAACCTGACAAGGCATGACAGGGCGGAATGCCTCACCTCGACCCGAACCAATGGTCATCCAGTCCACCTAGAGCTCACGCGTATGCCATCAACATACTGTGACAACATCCCCCTCCCCCAGACCTAGTGCTCTTGGACAAGGGAATGTTGGGGGCAATTATACCCTCGCAAGAAAGCAAGCGGTCCACACACTCAATAAGGAGAAGACGAAACAAAGGCAAGATCAATCCAACCAGTTTATTTCAAATAGCGAGGCTATTCATGGAGAACACCGGGAATACAACATTACATCGACCAGCCGGGTGAAAACAAGAAATCTCCCCTAGGGGCGACATGCTCATCACGGTTACGGCGGATAAAGGCACGCCCGGCTCGAACTACATTGGGACCAGCAACCCTGGGCAAGCTAACCAACCCGCATCAAGTTCTCCCACCGGTGATGCGCCTTGGACAGCCCCACCAAGACTTGCGCCTTCACCAGATCCTGCCTAGTTAGCTCCACCCCCTCGTTCGCCAGAGGGTTCAACGCCCCCCAAGCCGACATCAGCGCCATGTCGACCAGAATCTCGACGAAGACAAAATCCTCCATCCACCTACCGACATCGGCGGGCACCCCGACGATGAGCTCCCTCCCCCCCCCCCCCGCGCACGCAGATGCAGTAGTACATCCCCCTCTTCCGAACTACGAAGAAGTGCTGGAACAAAACCAGTGACGGACTCAAGGAGCTGGCAAAGCATAGCACGGCAAACCCCACCAGCAAGCCCCAGGAGCAGGGTGCCAAGGCGAAGATCGGCACCTCTAGGAAGTTCATCAGGTGTAGGAGGTAAGGGTGGATCGGGAATCGAAGTCCTAACTCGAATGATCGGATGTAGACCCAACTTCATTATCCCCAGGCGAACACACCCTTTCTTCGGGTTCCGGCACCCGTTCTTCATAGGGTGGGCGCACGAACCGCTCCCGAATCTCCCTAATGTTGATCCCGTCCGGCCTACACTTGACGGCTACTATCGCCCTCGGTACGACAGGGCGCCACGCTCCCCTTCGCTGAGGCCTCTGCGCCCCCCACCACCTCTCTTCGGACAATGATTCCTCTATCACCACACTACTACTTGTTCCAGAGTCGGAATGGGAAGCCATCGCTTAAAGGATACCGAAATTACCTAGCAAGCGGCCGAGCAGAGAAGACGACCGGAAACGGACCCCCTGTGAAAGCAACAGCGACAACGTCCGATGAATGACCGACAAAAACTGGAAGGTAGGCAAAGGGGTTGAAGCCAGATGAGAGCTTCCACCGATCCCTCCCCTTACTTATAGAGGACAACGGGCCGTCACGACCACCGATGCGCCGCCACGCGTCGCCGATGCGTCGCCACGCATCACCCCTCGGAGCATCCCTGACGCCTCGACGGACGTGAGAGTTGTCTTCATCCACGCGGCGCGTGACCACTGGCGGAGGCGCTTCGATTTCCCCAGGTGCTTTCCCCAGGCGCTTTCAAATTGCAATAATAACCAACTTGGCGGGAATTCCCAAACCTGCGCCGCCACCCCCGAGCACGGACCAAAATCCGGACCGCCATCTCATAGTGGAGTAGCTTTATGTCATCCGAGCCGAATCGGGCTCCCGCTTCGAACTCGAATGCCGGGGCCAATTGTTATGACCAGAAGATTGGGATAGTCCGACCTTCCGCCCTAAACCACTGAAGTGCCCCATTGGCATGCTCCCCCCGAACGGGCGGCCAACCCAAGGACGGGACGCCCCTCGCCCGAACTCCAGAGGCCCGCAGGGCGCCAGTCGATCCGAAAGTCCGACACGATAGGGGGACGGGCACACCTCACCTCGCCCACTGACAGAGGCGCTTACCCGTTCTCCCTCGGTCCATCAGGAACAGCGCACACAAGGCACGTCCGGACCGCGCAGCCTCGGACGTTGACGGGGGCGCACTCGTTCTCCCCCGGTGATCTAGGATCCACACCCGAGAATGTGTGGCCGGGCCGCACGTCCACTGCCCAGGCCGGCCCGGAGGCTTGTCAGGGGCCCTGCCACTGGGAGGCGCTCCGCCGGATCCTTGGCCCATCGGACACGACAAACAACCTAGTACAAGGACACAACTGACACCTACGCCGCCCGACCACCTGACAAAGCACCCCCTGGCCGATGTGCCCCTGACACTTAATGCTTTCGGCCCTGATAGTCTGACAAAAGCGCCCCTGGCCGTTGTGCCATCTGACAAAAGCGTGACTGACACTCAACGTCGGTGTGAACATACTCAAAAATACATCTTGTGTCATGCTTTTTCTCATCAAAACTAATCTTAATCTACTTGCCACAAACACAATCCTCACAAAACTTCAATTCCTTCAAGTTTATCCCTTTGATTAGAACATGCTTCCTTAAAGACTCCAAGCTACTTTGCGACATGTCCAAGTCTGAGATGCCACATCATGGCCGAATCAGTCTTCTGCGAACTCTCAATGCAAATACTAGAATCTCCAATGATTGTTGTCACCTTTAGCATATATAAGTCCTCAACCTTTTCTCCTCTCATCACTACAATCGAACCCTTTGATATCTTTAAAGCGTCCTTCTCTATCGTTACTTTGCAACCCATGGAATCCAATGCTCCAAGAAACATGTCACACATTAGTGAGTATGTGCACCACACCATTGAACATCTTGATTCTTATTGAACTAACTTCACTAGCTTTGCACTCTTCAATGTTGCACATAAAAACTGATCCATCCTTCTTCCGATGTTAGGTAAGAGAGCGCTCTCTATTTGGCTTCATGTGAAACAACGCTCCTGAATCCATGACCTAAGCATGATTCTTAACATCTGAAGAACTTGTTGTGAGCACATCATAAGCTATAGCTGAAGCCGGCATACTGATAGAATTTTTAACATTTATAAATCGCAAGCGCACGGCTGTCGTCGTAGCACTTTACGGGTCGTCCGTAAGGAGGTTGGGTAATCGAGTATCAATTTCGTCCACTACTGGAAAACTGAGCATTAGCCACAGACAAATCAGTGGCTAATACTTCGAATTCCGTAGCTAAAACACATTAGCCACAGATTTTCAGAAATTCCGTGGCTAAAACTGAGCATTAGTTCATGGCAAAAAGTGGCATCATAAATGCGAAATTTTCCGTCGCTAATGGAAGAATTTCCGTAGCTAATGAGCATTAACCACGGACTAATTGCCACGGAATTTCGTGGCAATTAGTCTGTGGCTAATGCTCATTAGCTACGGAAATCTGTGGCCAATAAATACTGTTTGCCACGGAATAAATGTCGCTATTACACGTAATTCCGTGATTAGTGGTCCATGGCCAATGAGCATTAGCCACGGAAACCCGAGGCTAATAAAAACTTTTTGCCACAAAAGAACTGTGGCTATTATACGTCCGCCACAGAAACAATTTCCATGGCATACCAATATTAGCCACAGAATATCCGTTGCGAATAAAACAATTTGCCACCACCATACGTGGCTAAAATAATCTTACCACAGAATTTATGACAGTGGCTAATACGTATTAGCCACGGAATGTCAGTGGCCACCATTTTATTAGCCATAGAAATATCCGTGGCTATTTGGAATTAGTCACGGATAATTCATACGGAAATATCGCGGCTAATAAGTATTAGCCATGGAATTTTCGTGGTTAATATATTTTTATTTTTTAAAAAAAAAAATCAAAAAATCTTAAATATTCACTGTTTAGTCAAAATTTACTGCAACAAAGAAACATCTATATGCAATCAAAATTCAGATATAACACCATCATCACATTCCAAGAAAAAGTTTCCACACATATAACATCAATCACATAACACCAAGTATATTCAACACCAAGTTTCTAAAAAGTTTCCACACATATAGCATTAATCACATAACACCAAGTATATACAACACCAAGTTTCTAAAAAGTTTCCACATACCACATCACCTTCACTCCTCCAATCTCAATATATACAACACCAAGTAAAAAACAAGTAAACTCTCACTCACTGCAGATCTCCACCCTCCGGGCCTCCACCATGTTCTCCGCCTTGTGTACGCGATTCCTGAAACAAAAATTGCATATGGGCAATACCCATATTCAGTACAAATGATGCATATGGAAAATAGGCATATTGATAAAACAAATATAACTAAAATTAACAGTTATGGTGTATGCTAGCTACTGAGCAGGTATGAGTTTCGAGGTATTATGTTAGATTAGATCATGTGAATTCCTCTAGAAATTTACAAAGCATAGAACGAGGCCAACTCCGTAATAAACCATTAGTGGCTTAACTTTATTGCCAAAAATCTAGTCAATCATGGAGAGGAAATTCCAAGCATTCTGCAGAAGCAAAACAAAAAAAACACGCAAAATAAGAGCACATTTTTATCATGGTGAAAGCTTGTGATCTCTCAGCAAATGGGTATCAATCTAACCAACCCAGCAGAGATCAAAGAAGTAGCGATATTGTAGTAGCTTTCAAGGCTAATGCAAATGTAGGTGAAATAAAACTGATAACTTACAGAAAATTGTAGACTTTAATTCACTTTTATGCCTAAAGTAGAACACATATTACAATTATGTGTTTTTTTCTTGTACCAAAGTAGCATTTCACTTCTTATTTCATATGGGGTAATTTCCTCTGGTTGTTTTTGATACCATAAGAGGCAACAAAAGATGGACACCAAAAATAGAAAATTTCTTTCTACCGATAAAAGATATATGAGAAACTCTTATATAATTATATTTGTCTGAATTTTATTGCATAAATTTAGCAACAAAGAGAAGAAGAAGAAGAAAATCCAAACGAAACTGAATAAGTTGGAGATATCAATATCAGGATGAATAAGTTGGAGATATCAATATCAGGAAAATAGACATTTGTAACATTACCTAATTTCTAAATCAACATTTAATCACGTTCTTGCATCAAATAAGGAAAACAATCAAATACTAGTCAAAATTGATTTAATTGGCATGTTTAGTTCTAAAAGCAACCAATGGGATAACATCCTAAAATGAATAACATAATATTCAAAATAGTAAGCGAAAGACACTAAAATAATAGAAATTATAATTTTTTGTGCATCTTTTGTTGCAAAATGCTAATATGTCTAATTTTTTGTCCATCTTTTGTGGGATGTCTTGTACGTTTCAAATTTTTTGTGATACAAACAGGCCCATTGTCCTTTTCAATGGTAAATCAGCTAAAGCTATATTGATGTATTCAGCACCGCTAGATTTGATGGCATATTTTTTATATACTGTATGCTTATCAACCTTCCAAATTCACTTTCAAGGGCATACCTTTGATATGCAAACTGCTTAGCAGCCATCCAAAATCGCTTCTGCACCATATAACCTCCAGACTTTTGCAACCATAGTTCTATCTTGAACTCAAGATATTTTGTTATTTGCAAAATTTTATAAAACTGCAAGGAACTTCTTAAGTGTCCCAAAATACTGATATGAACTTTTTAAAATTATAAACTAGTAACATAAACTTTATCCAATAAACAACCTTCCATGAAATTGTATGTGATAATCACATAACTATTAGTAATTTAATATTGACAATAATGTGTTTCTAGGGGAAAAAAGAAAAAAAGGAGAAAAAATGCTGATTTCTATTACTGTCCCCCGTTTTTCCCTTTCTTTTCATTCTGATGCCTGAACCTATGATTAAAAACAAGTGGTGTATGAGAAGTATAAGTGTGTTGATGTAACGTGTTAAAAAACAAGCATGCTATATTTACTTTTGTGTTTTCTCCGATTAATAAGAATGTGTGAATTTGATCATTTTTTTATTAGGTGTCACATATTTTTCATTATTCTCGTAACATGCCAAATGATGCTTATTTTCTTTTTATGTATAAACATACACAAGTATAACATAGTATAAGTTGGGTTATCGGCACCCACCCTTGATACCCTTGATGAATTAAATTAGGTTGTTGGAATTGCAATTTGATATTTTTATGCTAAAACAATTTCGCTCACTAGCGGGATTTCCTTTCTTCAAGCTGCAATCGTATATGACATATACGATATATAAGTATCCTATAACATATCTAAAGTTTCACAGATCATATGTATTCCTGTCCCACCCATATACTAACCTTAATCCTAATTAAATACCATTGAAGTCACATAATTCAATAATTGATAAAAATTCTTACCAGATCATTACGGAGCCGATGATATTTCGCATGCATCTCTGGAGGCATGCAAGTGAGCAATAACTGGTACCGCTGGTCATACTGCGTCATCCTATCTGCCATTTGCTGGTCATATTATGTCATCCACTCCACCATCTTGGTCATCGTGGCGGTGAACTCCTGCATGCCAACTGGAGGATCGGTGGGCTCTGGGCGTCGAGTACTCTCAGGACCTGCTGAGGACGAACTGGTCGACTGTCCATAGTCTCTGGTCTCTGAACCTATAAATTGATACCTATTCTTCCTTGTCCCTCCAAGCACCCATGCAATTAGGGCGTCCTCCTCCTCCCTGGTGAGCAGTCCAGAGCAACTGGAGACTGCCTCAGAGTATGACCTGAGTTCTGCTACAGCCTGATGCAGAAGAGCCTGAAACAAATACAACCAACATTAAATTATACTTAATATGAACAATATTATTAAACATAAGTTATTACTTACTATCAGCTTCTTATTCTTCTCCATCTTATTTATATCTGTATAATGGGATGGGCATATGTAAGTGTGTGCTCCACCAACGACTCCACTCCCGGCTTGCCCTAAAAAATAGATTAATACTTAGACAGATTTTAGACACATATTCCATTATAACCTAATATATGCTCAAATTTAAAATTGAACATATAACCTGTCGCGCCAAATCGTGGGCATGTCTAGTGCTACACTTGAAGCCGGTATGATGCTCATCCTCTCGTGGCTTTTCGCGGTTCGCCTTGGCGATATTCGCAATCCTCTTTTAAAAACATGTCATGCAAATGGATATATAAAACATATTAAAAGGGACCAAAATTGAACCATACTTTTCCTTCATCCGACTCCCTATAGGCACAAAATCCGAAAAACTGGAGGGGATCTGCTCGGGCGTCCATATGCCACCAACGCTCCCAGTCTTCTGTGTACCTCGACCAGATCCTTCCCTTCAAGTCATTACGTACGCCACTGGACCAACGCATATTGTATCTTAATGAAGCAGAACTTCCATGCGCCTCGGTTCCCATCCAACATGTAATGCCTCTGCAAAAAACACATACAAATTATATACATAATGAAAGTAATAAATTAAAATATAACATACTTACGTTGATCCAACGCCAACATACGACCAAATCTTCAAATCTTTGTTCATTCTAATTGAGGCAAATGTTGAATATATCGGCCCTTCTGGCCAATGTAGCCAAAAAAACTCGTAAACTTGCCACCCCCACTTTTCAATGGGGGGCACCGTGGCTCCACTGTATGACAAGTGCGAGGGCATGGTGTACCCTCGTCCATTCTTTGGTGACTTCTCACCACCTATGAAAAAAATTGATATTATCTTACAATATAAATAAAATGTTATATAAAATGTTCTTATTTAACATAATTGAAATACATTTTTATACCTTTTCGCTCGAAGCAAACATCTCTAGCTGATATCATCCTAGCAAGTGCCACGGTATCCAACATATCTAAAGCCAACTAGCATGCATCCCTAATGGCCATCTTGGACCGACTCACCATCTCAATATCTGCATCAAGGGGTAAAGGTGTGTCCTCGACACTGGGTCGAACGACACATACTGTACCGTCTCGACAGGGTACTGTGCGGCATGACTGGCGGCATGGGAGGAGCCAACGGCCTAAGTGCATACAGGTATATCCTCTAAGCCACATGTGTCTGTGGGATGGCCTTAAATGCATGAATATAGCAATTAGTCATCCACTAAAATAAAAATTATAAATTAAGCTGCAGACATGATATAATACACATATATGCATACCTATTCCTGTGGGCTGAGAGGAGGAAGATGACCCCATAGCTTTAATATCCTCTCTAAATCTCTTCATCTGAACTTTAAAATATTGGGGGTTAAACTAAACAAATTGCATTCAACTACTCTGCTTTATATTCTGAATTCAAAAAAATTATGAGCTGCATAGAGCAAATGTGCTAATATGTATTCTAAACTCTACTTATGCAAGCATGCTTGCATGTCATTATAATTCATATTTAGAAGCAAATAAGTAGTGTGTATCATAAATAAAGAGATTATTTCATAATGTGTGTGTTTTGTGTTCGATTTTGAATTAAGCACTAATGCAAGGTACATATATATATATATATATATATATATATATATATATATATATATATATATATATATATATATATATATATATATATATATATATATATATATATATATATATATATATATATATATATATATATATAGGAAAAATTTCAAATGAGAACATTTCGCACCGTGCGAAAATGTTTTTAGTTTTTTTTTGAAATTTTTTTTTTTCAAAAATTCTTTTTTCCACCCTCATTATATGTTGTTATACCCCCCTCAAAAAATAATCATTGAGAAATAATGTCATTTGGCCTTCGATCAAGGCATTTCATCAAATTCGCACGTTTTGAGACCGTTAAATTTGTAACGGGTGGATGGGTGCTCTAATGCCCAACGGGTTCACCCATTATTTTCCCTGGGGTATATATTTGTATGGATTAAACATCAAAAAAAGAATTTTTGAAAAAAAATTTCAAAAAAATAAAAAAAATGTTTTCGCACCGTGCGAAAACCCCTTTTTTCGCAACCGAAGATCACTATATATATATATATATATATATATATATATATATATGTGTGTGTGTGTGTGTGTGTGTGTGTGTGTGTGTGTGTGTGTGTGTGTGTGTGTGTGTGTGAGAAAAATGGAGAAGAGCTGACAGCGCTGGAAATTTTTCCAGCGCTGTCCGCATTTTGGGGGACCTAAAAATATTTTTTTTGAAATATTGTTTTTGCAGTAGTTACATATACTTGTTAGGAAGCTCCCCACAAAATTTCAGCTCGATCCGACACCGTTTGAGCCTCCGTTCATCGATTTCAAAAACGTTGCGCAAAACTGTGGACAGATTTGCGCAACGTTTTTGAAATCGATGAACGGAGGCTCAAACGGTGTCGGATCGAGCTGAAATTTTGTGGGGAGCTTCCTAACAAGTATATCTAACTACTGCAAAAAAAATATTTCAAAAAAAATATTTTTAGGTCCCCCAAATTACGGACAGCGCTGGAAAAATTTCCAGCGCTGTCAGCATTGGCCCATTAACCTATATATATATATATATATATATATATATATATATATATATATATATATATATATATATATATATATATATATATATGGCGGCGGCTACTAAGGGCGATCGGGGAGATCCTGGCGATGCGGGAGGTGACAAGGACAATGCTTTGGGGTATGATTCTGGTGATGGCAAGGATGCTTCAAATAAAGATCGCGGCCTCTCTGGCTCCAGCGGGGGTGTACATGATGGGCCATGGCAGGTGGTCCAAAGAAGGGGAGCAAGGTTGGAAAGTCAACATCGCAGACCCTATGCTAGGGCGGGGATGGGCTACGCTTCCTCCTACAGAGAGGCTCCACGGCCTCATCATCCAAAGAGGGATGGCATTCAGCAGGTAAGTGGCCCAATTAACAGTAGGGGTGCAGGGCAAGTGTTTGACAAATTGCCGCTGAAGCCAATCTCACCAATTGTAATTAATCCGTCCGTTGCTAAGAGAACATGGTCGGATATTTGCGCTAACAAGAGATCTTATGGTGAGTCTATGGGTATGACTTTGATTCCTCCTAAGGTGCGAGAGGATGGCTCCGTTGTTGCTAGAGTTCCCAACCAACTACTGGAGAAGGGTGGAGAGATATGGCAATTTACTTTGGTTGGATACGTTATTGGGAACGTTCCTTACTTTGGGCAGATACAATCTTGGGTTGATAGACTTTGGAAGCCACGAAAGAGGGTTCAAATCTACAGCAAGGAGAACTGGTTTTTCTATTTCCGATTTGAATCCAAGGATGATTGCGAGAGAATCCTCCATGGGGGACCATGGCTTTTTGAAGGGCGACTAGTTGTCCTAAAACAATGGAGCCCTGTTATTCATCATGATAGAGATATCTTAACATCTATTCCCGTTTGGGTGCAACTCCACGGGGTGCCGTTGAATATGTGGAATATACCAGTTTTAAACATATTGGCGTCGGTGATTGGAACACCACTATGTCTGGATCGTGCAACTGCTAAGTTGGAGCGCATTACCTATGCTCGTTGTTTGGTGGAGGTTGATGCAAAGGTGCCATTACCCAAGTGTGTAGAGGTTGAGCTTGATGATGGTTCTAGTCTGACAATTGAGGCAAAATACGAGGGAGAGCTACCTCATTGTAAGAGATGTGAATGCTTTGGCCACTCAGATATCCAGTGCCCACTTAATACCCAACAATCTACAGCCCCCAAAACCAAGTATCAACAACCAACAGCTATGCAAAAAGATAAGGGATCTGTTCATGTAATAACAAAGGAGAAGGGGTTTTTCGAAATCGGGCAGCCCTCAAAACCAAGCCTCAATAATATGGTTAATGCAACTTCTGGAAATGTTGAGTCTGTGCAATCAATTATCCCTACTACGGAGGGCCCCTCGGATAGAAGAAGTTTAATGGGAAGCACTAGATTCCGCAAACTTGGGTTTCTATTGCGAATTCTTCATGTGCTGAAGCTTGGGCACCATGTGGAGCGACAGTGCCCTTCAGCGGTTGCTCCAGCACCCAGAGCAACGGATGTGCGATCATCCAGTGTTGTGGAGATTGCAACGGAAGCGACAGCATCCAGAGTGGGGGAGACCGACAATAGCGCTGGCCTGGATATAAATGCTCAGTATGCTGCAGATGAGGTGGGCTTGCCAGCTAATTGTAATTCCAATCCAGTTGATTCAACCTCTCAGAATACTGCTGATCTAGAAGAGGCTATAGATGATCTCCCTGAAGACCCAACATATGAGAACCCAGATTGGGTTGCTGAAGCCACGAAGTGTGCTAAACCCCTTGATGAAGCTGCGGTGGCTAAGCTCAAAAAGCAGTTTGCTACTCCCCACTCACCTAATCTGGCAACTAGAAGAAGTGTGCGGCTCAAGGTAGGCAGCCATCTTCGCCCCCAACGTCAAATATCTAATGTCAATTCTATTCTGGAATGTCAGGGGACTTAACAACTCTCTCAGGAGGAGAGACCTGAAAGATATGGTTAGAAAGTTGAAACCATCGGCCATTGTTCTGCTAGAAACTAAGCTGAAATAGGAGTCAATTAGTAGTAGATCCTGTTTTCAAAAGACCTGGAGCTCTGTTGACAACCTCTCTGTCCACAAGGGAGGACGTATCCTCATGGGATTTGACCAAGGAATCTGGCAAGTAACCGTAATGTCTTCCTCTCGGCAACACATTACAGTACTGGGGTTCAATATGGGGGGTATGGAGTTTGCAATAACAGGCATTTATGGGTGTAATTCTGCTGTTGATAGGAGGGAGTTATGGGCCCGGCTAGCGGATGATGCGAACAGTCTAACCAATGTTCCTTGGTTGATTGGCGGCGATTTCAATTGTGTATTATATGTCAAAGACAAAATAGGGGGCGACGTCTGGATGAAAGCATGCTAGCAGAGTTCAACAATTTCATCTCTACTAGCTATTTGCGGGAGCTGAAGAGTGTAGGTGATCGATTCACTTGGAGCAATAATCGAGTGGGCAAGGGGCGCATCGCGGCACAATTAGATCGTGTTCTATGTAATGGAGCTTGGGCGGACCTCCTACCTGACTCATTCACTACTTTCTTGGATTCTCAGACTAGTGACCATGCTCCTATGCTGGTGAATCTCCATCTTCAGGTACAATCTGATCCCAAGCCGTTTAAATTTTTTAATCATTGGGTTCGGGTGGCTGGTTTCCATGATATATTAGAATCTACTTGGGCCACCGGGGTCCTTGGAACTCAAATGTTCCGGCTGGCCACTTAGTTGCGGATTCTTAAAAGGGAGTTGCGCAAATGGGCAAGGGATCAGCAAGATAAAAATTCTGTTAATAATTGCCGTGCCAAGCTGGAGGGGTTGAAGAAACAAGCTGGAGTCCATTACAATATTGACTTGCAAACTAGATTGGGTTCTCTTTCCAAGGAGCTAGCCGATCTTCTTGAAAAAGAAGAGGAGATGTACAGACAAAAGAGTAGACAGGACTGGCTAAACTTGGGGGATAGCAATACGAAATTCTTTTACAATTCGATGAGGACGAGGCAGGTGCACAACAATCTGCTACATTTGGTGGATGTTAATGGATTCCAAAGCAAGTCTTACGATGATCTAAAATTAGAAGCTGTAAATTACTATCAATCACTCTACAATCAAACAGACTATTGGACTATTTTTCCTAGACTAGTTCCAAAGAGGAAAGTGAAATGTGAAGCTGTCAGATGGTTGGAAAGGAAGATATCAGCTGAAGAAGTCAAAGAGGCCGTGTTCCAAATTAATGGTAATAAATCTCCAGGGCCAGACGGTTTTAATGGATTCTTTTTCCAACATAACTGGAATCTTATTTCATATGATGTGATCGGTGTTGTACAATCATTTTTTAGGTCGGGCAGGATCCTTCGACAGTATAATCATACTTTCCTCACATTGGTGCCTAAAAATTCCAATGCCTCCAACCTGGGTGACTACATGCCTATAGCGTGTTACAATGTTATCTATAAAACTATTAGCAAAATTATATGCAATAGGCTTAAAATGATTATTCATTTCCTTGTGTCCCCTAATCAAATGGCTTTTCTGAAGGAACGGTTACTCTCTGATAGCACTATGTTGGCCCACAAGCAGATTAGGGACTTCAGCAATCCAATGGGGTCCAGGGATTGTCTTAAGCTGGATCTTAGAAAGGCTTTTGACAGCGTAAATAGAGAGTTTGTATTCTATATTATGCACCAAATGGGGTTTGGGCATCGCTTCATTGCTTGGATTAAAGAGTGCATCTCTACTGCAACATACTCTGTGATGGTAAATGGCTCTCCTGCTGGCCATTTTGAAGGTAACAGGGGTCTCAGGCAGGGTGATCCTTTGTCGCCATATCTATTTGTTCTGGTAATGGAAGCATTCACTTTGCTACTGGAAAAGTCTATTAACAAAGGACTAATTCAGCCTATGCGCCGTTCTGGTGCGATTTCACATCTTCTATTTGCAGACGACTTGTTGTTATTCTGTCGAGCTAATTTCAAATCTTTTCATGGGATTCAAAATATGCTAAAAGAATTTAAATGCTTTACTGGCCTCAACGTGAACTGGGATAAAAGCACAGCTATGCTCAATAAAGGGACTAGGTATCCAGGGGCACTGGCTGAATCTCTAGGTGTCAAGCTTGCAAATACCATCACTACATACTTGGGCCTACCTTTGTCTTCCAAGTACCCAAAAACTTGCATGTACAGTCGCCTTCTGGATAAATGCAGGAAGCGTATGAGTGGGTGGTCCTCTACTCTTCTTTCCATTTCGGGCAGAATTGAACTGGTGCGTACGGTTATCTATGGTATGATATCTTTTTGGATCCAAGTCTACAAGATTCCATCCTCTGTTCTACGTTCCTTGACTTCCATGTGCAGAAAGTTCATTTGGGGAAATAGTAAAAGCTGGGCTTGGCTGGACTCATGTAAGCCTAAGAAAGAAGGGGGTGTGGGACTGCGACTCTTATCTGATATTAATCTGGCGACAGGAGTAAAGTTGACTTGGAGAATGCTTAATTCAAAAAGTATTTGGGCCGATTATATGCGGGGCAAAAATGAAGACATTACCGACTTTTATGCCGCTAACGAGTTGGCGTCACAATCAGGTACTTGGAAATTTCTACTTAAATGTAGGAACCACTCGCAGAGACTTATAGTGAAAAAAGTAAAAGATGGAAGGGACCCGCTTTTTGGCATGACAACTGGCTACCCTGTGGGCCGCTCAAAAACACTTTTGAAATCCCATTGGGTGCTTCTAAAAGGCGAGTGCGAGATTACTGGGGGGTAGTCATGGTTGAATGATGTGGAAATCCAACATATATTACCGATGCTCCAGCAAGTGAAACTTTCTGAGGGGCCGGATTCTTGGGAATGGAAGTTTGGATCGGCTTTAAAATTCAAGGATGTGTGGGATAATGTCCGTTCCAAATCTGTACCATTCGTGTTCTACAAGTTGGTTTGGTACCCTCGGCACGTCCCGAAGATGTCATTAACCCTTCTCCGGGCTTTCCAAGGAAAGCTCCCTACAAAGGATAGGCTGACGCAATGGGCCGCTCAAACTCCACCACTGTGCATGCTCTGTGATGAGAATCGGTCAGAGACCTTGGAGCATTTATTTTTTGCCTGTCGATACTCAAATTATATAATGCAACGAGCTCTCCTGAAGCTCGGATTTGGTGGGCCGGCTGAATTAACATTGTCCACAGTGGCTAACTACTTTTTTGGACAAATTGGAGAGGAATGACGCATTGGCTAGATTGGCAAAAACGGTGTTAGCAGCTTGTGTTTGGCATTTGTGGAGAGAACGTAATAAGCGAGTTTTTGAGCAATTGGTGAAGCGAAAGACGGCACTTTTTGAAGAAATATCTGCTGATATACGAGTGGTCCTTAGGGATGAAGAAGTGCCGGACAATGAAGCATCTGAGGCATTCGACAATTGGGGGATCTTGGACAATGGCTGAATTGACTAGTCACTCATGTTAGTTTGAATTTTGTATTGGATCTACTGAGGTTTTTGTTTTGGGTGGATACACGTAGTGATTGAAATTGAGAGTAGGGAGTGACGACGCCTGTGTCCTCTCCTCCCTCTGTTAAGACTGATCCTATGTATACCCACTATGTTAACTTGTGTATATTATTGAATATAGTTTACTTATCCTTCATATATATATATATATATATATATATATATATATATATATATATATATATATATATATATGGAGAATATGATTTGCGTCTTTATTGAATCTCACGAAAAAATACAGGACTCTCAAATGGAAGAAGGATGTTTGTAAAGCAGGGCAAGGGCACAGGCGCCGTCACCCCCACCAATACTTAACACCTTCCGCTATCCGAAGAGCCAAAAAGGAAACAAGAATTACATGACAAAACAACCTAGCCTAATAACCCCCAATTTGAAGGGGGGTGTGCTATCGCCATCATGATCCCATTCCACATGCCTCAAGGCAATTCTGACATCATCAGCTATGCTCTCGAAAAGAAGCGTCTACATCTGTCCACTACCTTCAAAGATTCTCCTGTTTCTCTCTCTCCAAATGTGCCAAATCATCACAGCTAAAACAGTCTGCACCAATCTTCCTGTGTTGTCCTTCCTATGAAAGCGAGAGAGTATCAAATCACCCATTCCTGCTACAGAGGGCGACAAAGCAGAAGTGACCCACATTTTAAGAAAGCTCCTACAAAGGAGGTAGTTAGTATAACTACACTCAAAAAATATTTGATTCGTATTTTCATGAACATTATCAAAACATAGAACACAAAAGCACGAAGTAGGCACTCCCCATTGGACGAGCTTATCATGGGTTAGTAGTTTCCTGTGGAAAGCTCGCAGTAACATGATAGCCATCTTGGGGATATGACCCTGAAACCAGACCACCTTGTGATAGAAGAAAGAGAGGCTTTATAGCCCTAGACCCAGCCCAAGCATCTCGAAGGGAAGGGGACCTAGAAACCCAGGACCAACAATCATCACCAGAAGACAAAGTGACCGCATCAATAAAGTGCCGCACTGGAAGAAGATTGCTGTTATCCACCCATCCCTCATCAGACCAGTAATCACTAACCATCTTCCCCTCCTCCCCCGCAGGAACATCATAAGAGTCACTAAGGGGGCCACAAGATAGCCAATTATCATACCAGAATAGAGTAGAGGTCCCATCTCTGACATTGCGTTTGGTAAGCTTCTTAGTAAACTCGCGACAATGCAAGATAAATTTCCAAATCCCCGATTGCATAGGATGTGCCTTAGCCCGGAATAACCCCGTATTGCTCATATAATGATTCCTCATGTAGGAAGCCCAGATCCCCCCATGTGTAAGCATACGCCATGTCATCTTAATGCCATAAGCATTATTCAATTCGCTAAAACTACTAATCCACACTCCCCCTTCTTGCTTGGGCACATATATGTCATCCCAAGCCCAAAGATAGTTTCTCCCCCAAATGAATTTCCTGCACATGGATGTGAGAGAGTGCAAAACAGACTTAGGAATACGGAAGGCCTGCATCCAGAACCCAACCTTGCCATAGATAACAGATTTAACAAGTTCAATACGCCCAGCTAAATACGGAAGGCCTGCATCCAGAACCCATCCATGCCATAGATAACAGATTTAACAAGTTCAATACGCCCAGCTATGGATAATAAGGAAGATGACCACCCCTGTAACCTGGTCTTGCATCTATCAATCAGTCGGCCATACATAGAGGCGTTGGGATACTTCGCAGAGAGCAGAAGACCAAAGTACATGGAAAGAGATTGCACCCTTTTAATACCCAAGATATCAGCGAGACTACCTGGACCCCTGACACCTTTGCTAAATATGCCAGCACTTTTGCTCCAATTAACCTCAAGCCCAGAATAGGACTTGAAAGTGGATAGAAGATCTCTCAAACCATTAAAGGAATCAGCATTAGCACAACAAAAAACAAGCAAGTCATTCGCAAAGAGAAGATGGGTGACCGCCCCAACTCTTTTCATAGGCCTGATACTTCGCACGGCATTGGCCTTAGCCATAAGCAAGGAAAAAGCCTCCATACCAATCACAAAGAGATAAGGGGACAGCGGATCTCCCTACCTCAGCCCCCTATTACATTGAAGCATACCATAAGGGGAACCATTAATCATAACCGAGAAGGAAGAAGTAGAGATACATTCACATATCCAGCTGATAAATCTGTGCTTAAACCCCATCTGGTGCAGCATAAAATAGACGAATTCTCTATTAACACTATCGAATGCTTTCCGCAAATCCAATTTGAGACAGGCCCGGGCACCCATAGGATTATTAAAATCCCTAATGTGTTCATGTGCAAGCAATGCAGAATCAGCAAGCAATCGATCTTGTAAAAAAGCTGCCTGATTTGGTGAAATAAGCTCAATAACCGCTTTTTTTAACCGATTGCAAAGTATCTTACTGATAATTTTGTACAAAACATTACAACAGAAGATGGGCCTGTAATCTCCTAGCCCAGAAGCATTGCCATTCTTAGGAATGAGTGTTAAGAAGGTATGGTTGATCTGAAGATATAATGAGTGTTAAGAAGGTATGGTTGATCTGACGATACATCTTCCCAGTTTTGAAAAAGTTAAGAATAGCAATGGTGACATCCCTACCAATGATATCCCACGAATTCTGATAAAAGAAACTATTGAATCCATCAGGGCCAGGGGTTTTATCAGCCCCAATTTGAAAAACTGCATTTTTAACCTCTTCAGCCAGCACAGGTCTTTCAACCCAATCAGCAGCCTATTTAGTAAGAACTCTTTTAGTGGTAAGACGAGGAAAGACCCTCCAATAATCATTCTGATTATAAAGGCTAGAATAAAACTAAGGGGTATCAACTTTGAGCATATCAATAGAATTGTTGCGAGAGCCATCAATAGAGATAAGGTGCCCAAAGCTCCCATAGCAGTGTAGAAGAACTGGGAATTACGGTCCCCGAGACTCAACCAATTTTGCCTACTTTTTTGCTTGAGAATGGATTCTTCAACGTCTATAGCTTCAGTAAGCTGATTTATTAAGATACGCTCTTTCCTCTGAAGCTCAGTACAGGAACCCAGATTAGGGTTATCCTGAATAGCTGCAAGATCAGAACGATTTTTAGACACATCATTTGCATCTCTAAAAGCCGCACCAAACCCCTTAAGCCCACTTTTCAAATTCTTAAGTTTGGCAACAATGTGTATCATAGGACAGCCATTGACCCTGATTCTCCAATGCTCTATCAACACATTAAGATACTCAGGACTGCGATGCCAAGCATTAAAAAATTTGAACGGTTTAAGATCAGCCCCCCCCCCCCCCCCCCCCCCACTACGATGGGTATGGATAACAGGAATGGAATGGTCACTAGTACCACCAGCGATGTATTCATAGTAAAGACGTGAGAATGTCCATCCAAGTACTATTGCAGAAAGACAGGTCAAGATTAGCAGTAATATGGCGTTGCCCAACATTACGATTATTCCAACTCAGTATTGCCAACAGTTTTAAGTTCCACGAGAGCGCTGGCATTAATGCAATCATTAAACTCATCAATCATGCGCCCATCAATCGACCTACCCCCAACTTTATCCATAGTGTATCTGACACAATTGAAGTCCCCCTCAATGATCCTAGGGGAATTTTTATATTTGCTGGCATTGGTGACGATATTAACCCAAAGAGTTCTATGATCTTGATAGGAATTGGACGCATAAACAACGGTCACCACCATAGCAAAGCCCGCAACATTACTACAATTCACAGATATATGCTGAGCGGACATATCATCAACCGCGCACTTCCATATTTCAGAATCAGATACAATAACAATACGGCCATTACGATGGGCACTACGATTGTCAATAGTTAACCAATTCTTCAGGGAACACTGGGAAATCCTCTGAGCATTATTATCAATAACCTTGGTTTCAAGGAGCCCAACCAGAGAGGGCGTATATTTTCGGATACTGTCTTTAAGCTCCCTACGTCTAGTGACGTTAGTTAGCCCACGAGTATTCCAGATGAAATGGGTCATTGATCGGAATTGGCGGGTGGGGGATGCTCAACATCCCTATTAATTCTAGAATTCTTACGAGTACCCTTCAACGAAACCGCCCCTCGTTTGTGCTGGTTGTGTTTTTTCCCACCCTTGCTATTCTGTTTTATCTCCTCTTGTTCAACAAGCCAAGTTTCATTAACAATAGTCATATTGTTAGGCTCGTTATCAGAGTCCCTGGCATCACCTGAGTCATCATGTAATGATCCCCTAGCCGTGAATTACTATCCAATCTCAACACATTAAAGGGATTAGTGTCCTTAGGTTTGCCTTTAGCGTTGAGGGAGAGCTTATTAGAGTTTGAGTTAGGCGAGAGGATATGTGAGTTCTGTGCTGTGCGCCCCGAGCCCATCCCCAAGCTGACCCCCGACCCGTCCCCCCTATTTTATTAGTTCTTTGTACAGGGGACTCCATACTACACTGGCCTCCAACCGCCCCACTACGCTAGTCGCAGCTAGCTCACTATCATTACTATACATCTGATTGTCTTGGGGGGGGGGGGGTTCTTCTTATTTACAAACCCCCGCTCATTAACCACTGCTATCTTAGCAGATACACTTTTTTCTTTACACTTGTCTCCACAGCTATCCTCTTTACGGTTATCCTCTTGATGCCTAATCGGGATAGTCCCCTCCACGTCTTCAGTTCATGCTTCCCTATTAAATCTTTACTACAGCTGGTCGCATTGCCAGCAGTAACATCATTCAACCCAGCAGTAACATTCCCTACTGCTCTTACATCGGCCTTATTGCCATCCCCAACACTACAGGAGTTCAAATTAACTCTCATCCCTTCCCCTTTTCCCACAACCCATCATCCCCTTCATTACATGGCATCTTCCCCTTGTTTCACCCATCATCAACCACCGGACTAACAGGCGCCCAGGTAACATCATCTCCATCCCCAACGTTACAAGAGCTCAAATTAACTCTCAGCACTTCCCCTTTTTCCCGCAACAACCCTTCATCCCCTTCATTACATGGCAACTTCCCCTTATTACACCCATCATCAACCACCGGACCAACAGGCGCCCGAGTAGCAATAGAGCCATCCCCCGCTCCCTCAACATTCCTTCCAACAGGACATTGCTCACGACTATGCCCAAAGCAAATACAAAATGGACAGCGGGGGGCTCACCTTCATATTTAACACCAATCTCGATCATCGCTTTATCTCCCAGCTAGATTAGGACGGATCGCGGCAACGGCCCATCAGCCTTCACTTCAACCAAGCACCTAGCATACGATAGTCTTTCCAACCTCGTCGTCACTCGATCCAAGCAAATGGAGTCACTGATGACGCTAGCTATAGCGTTAAGGATGCGCAACGTCCACAAGTTCACCGGCAGGTTGGGGAACTGCACCCAGACCAGACCCGCCGTGAGTAGATCACGTACAAACCCCGCATCTTCGCTACAACGCTGCATCACAACGAGTCTACCGTCGAAGAGCCACGGACCACCACGAAGAACCGCATCTCTATCTTCCTTAGACTCGAATCTGAAGAAAAAGAAACCATTCTCCCTCGAGAATATGCTGATCTCACCTTTGGTTCTCTATGTCCTCGTCGACCAAGCTTTCATCTGTCCGAAGACGGGGATGTCTCCCAAGGCGTATCCAACAAGTGTATTCTCACATCGTTCAACCCCCTCGGCCATCATTTCATCCGACAGCATCGCGATCGCTACTCCATCATCGTCAATCTCTGAAGCTATGAATGACATTCCCAAGGAATTGGAGAGCTTCCTACCTTTTGAACAAACATCAGACCATGAGCGTTTCTCCGCATTAGCACTGATCTTCAGAGGGATCTTCGGCCTCATCGCACTTCTCTCAGACACCTTGCGAGCATCAATCTTATTCCCAGTTTTGCCTTAGGATTCGTCGTAGCTCCCCGCTTGTATCCGTATGTAGGAGGTTTAGTAGTCCTCTTGCCAACCTCTCGCCATCCTTTCGATGCGTCCTCAGTCTCCATGTCTGCAAGAACCAAAGAGCCGTTCGTCCAGCACAAAGTAGCAAGCACAAGCAGCAGTCAGGAAAGTTAAGAGCAATTGAATCCAAGATTAATCAATAATCCTGTATTTATTCACCCCAGGATCAAGATCTTGATACAAGATCTTGATCCAACCAGGCTACTCGTAGGATCTCAAATCACAGATAACCAAAGCCTCGCTCCGATAAACGATCGACAATCCGACTCCAACTTGAAGCAAGACTCAGCAAACCACCGATCGACGAGCGAAGCAAGATCAGCAGCAAAATTAGCTAACAGCGAAACGAACTCGCTCAAGGAACGAAAAGCAAAAAAGAACTTACCACCGGATCGGGATCTCCAAAAGAGATCTCGATCCGTCCATGAAATCGCTCGAGATCGCAGCAGAGGTGATCTTCAAAAAAAAGTCGATCGAAGCTCCCCTCGCAGATCTTCAAACCTTTAGATCGACGTCGATCGATGCGATCCTAGCACAGATCAGGAAGCTACTCACTCAGAGAACGAGATCTCAGAGATCGCAGCAGAGGTTATCTTCAAACACAAGTCGATCGAAAGATGCCCTCGCAGATCTTCAAACCTTCAGATCGATGCCGATCGACATGATCCAAGCACAGATCAGGAAGCTACTCACTCAGAGAAAGATCTCAGAGCAAAAAACACCGACGAGCCGCCGAGGCCGCCAACGATGAGCGCCTCTCCCTTCGCAGTCCGGAGCTTCTCTCACTAGAATCTAATGAGAGAGAGACTAAAACGTAATATATATATACACATACTAGTCATAACTCGTGACCTCGGGCACGGTTCATTTAAAATCATTGTTTATCTAAAAATTATTCCCCCCTCCAATTTTGGGACATATAATATTCCACTTCACAATTTAAAATAACAAAAATTTAGCGGGCGTCTTCGGCGCCCAATCGTTAGACTTTGTGTTTCTTTTGTCTTTATGTTAAGTGGGATCCCAATCGTTAGATTTAGCGGGGCCCGCATTAAGCACACGACCCATTGGACCTTTAAAAACAAATTAAATGCTGAGAAATTTCAAAACTTTACTCCCGCCTTTCAAAACAATACAGAGCACTTGTCAAACAAATTAAATGACATTACTCTCTACTTTCTAAACAATGCAAAGCACTTGTCAAACAAATTAAATGCAGAGATTTTTGTGAAGAGATTTTGTGCAGAGATTTTTGGGTGATGCTATTATTTAAGGATATAAATTAAGTGTGGAATGGCTTGGTGGGCCCCAGTGTTAAGCATGCACGGCAATTATGGTGGAGTGCCATTTTCCCACATAGGCTTTCCCTCCAAAATGGAAATTTTTTCCTCAATTTTTTACAAACTCTAATCTTAACCGTTTACAAAACATGTAACACAAGCTATATTAAAAAACAAACACGAAATGAAAAAGATTCACACAGATTCACGGATCTAGCACCAAGATTTACAGTATGTGCAATCGAGTATAAAACGGTGGGTGCGCAAATCACCTCCCATAATTTTCCTTTACAAAATACTGCTCTTAAAGAAAGGGGGAAAATTGAAGAACGAAAAAACAAACTGTAATGGTAAACAGCAACCCTAGACGGCCGTTAGTGACTCCGTCGGCCAAGGAAACTCCCTAGCATCAGAGATACCACAGATCACATCCGAATAATCTAACAGATAGCCGTCAACGTTAACGCCGTCATCATACCCCGTCGTCACCCCAAAATCCAACCCTATGTACGGACTCGCCAAAATGTTGTCCTCAAACCCCCAGATCCGATCAAACCCGGCCTCAAACGAAATTGTTGTAGAAAACCACCGATTCTTGATTGAGGAGAAACCTAAAACCCTAACCCTAAGTACCCAAATCCAGCCAAATAAAAAAAAGAAAGCGACTTCAAGAAAAAAAGGCTTAAAGAAGCCCGACTGGTTTGATTACCTTGCGCTTGAGGTTGTAGCGGTGCCATCCGGATCGATAATGGAGCTTCTGTTGAGCGTCGTCGAATTCCTTTCTTGCACGTGAGCAACGGCATCCTTTCTTCCCCCCCCCCCTCTCTCTCTCTCTCTCTCTCTCTCTCTCTCTCTCTCTCTCTCTCTCTCTCTCTCTCTCTCTCTCCGGCAAGATAAAATGGAAGCGCTCACCGAGAGAGAGCCCTTTCAGAAATGGAAAACCAAGAGACGAAAAAACCGCCTTGGTTTGTTTTTTTGGTGAGAACCGCCTAGGTTTCGTTGCGCTTGCGATTGAAGAGGAGAGAGACGATCTGAGGCGGTCTGCGATGCAGATGAGAACAAAGTTTAAACCACAACTTGAATAGAAAAGCTTGCAGATGAGAAACGAAAGTGTTGCAGATCGGCACGTAGATGCAAGCTTCTCATCGGAGAAGAACTCATAAGCCATTCGCAAGACTGATGCGGGGGAGAAGTGATGTTGAAGTGATAACTTGCTACTCCTTCATGTTTTTGGGGAAGAGCCAATTTTGCTCTCCCCAATAACCTGTTGCTCTCCCACAGGTTGCAAACGCATGAGGCCGCCTCTTGCTCTCCACCAGGTCATGCAACAAGTAAAATGGGACCCATAATCAAATTATGGGCTGTTTTCCAAGCAAAGATTTATTTCAAAATACAATTCATTCATCTCTAAGTTTAATCCCAACCATTCATTTCCCAAGAATTAATCCTGGCCCTCTTTCTATCAACATGTTTGTCCTAGTCAGCTTGTCCTAGTCAGCCCTAGGATTCAAAAATCACTGTCAAATATATAATAGATATATATATATATGAGATTAATGGAGGAGTGCTGACCGCGCTGGAAATTTTTTCAAAGCTGTCAGCGATCCGTAGAGTAATTTTTTTAATAATTTTTTGCCACAGTTTTACGCAACGTTTTTGAAATCGATGAACGGAGGCTCAAACGGTGTCGGATCGACCTGAAAATTTGTGGGGAGCTTCCTAACAAGTATATCTACCAACTGCAAAAAAATTTAAAAAAAAATACGGGAGGGACCCCAGATCGCTGACAGCGCTGGAACAATTTCCAGCGCTGTCAGCACTCCTCCATTTTTCACACACACACATGGAGGAGTGCTGACAGCGCTGGAAATTGTTCCAGCGCCGTCAGTGATCTGGGGTCCCTCCCGTATTTTTTTAAAAATTTTTTGCAGTTGGTAGATATACTTGTTAGGAAGCTCCCCACAAATTTTCAGGTCGATCCGACACCGTTTGAGCCTCCGTTCATCGATTTCAAAAACGTTGCAAAAAACTGTGGATAGTTTTGTGCAACGTTTTTGAAATCAATGAACGGAGGCTCAAACGGTGTCGGATCGACCTGAAAATTTGTGGGGAGCTTCCTAATAAGTATATCTACCAACTGCAAAAAAAATTTGGTCGTCCAAAACGCTGACAGCGCTGGAAAAATTTCCGGCGCTGTCAGCACTTGTCCATTAACCTATACACACACACACATATGATTTCTTCCTAATTAAATGTATACTGTAATGAAGTCCACACCTGCTATGTATCTTTTGAGATGGTTGATTACTTCCACAGACTATACAAATGATACTGCAATGACTGCATAGTTCCGACGGCATGAGCGAAATGAACTATACGGTAGGTTGAAATGATATTTATGCTGGTTTCTACGCCCCTAGAATCTTCAGTAACCAAGAGTCGAAACCTAACAACTTTACATCCATATATAAACATCTATCACAAGAAAATAATTTCAACATGCTATTTCAGAACTAATTTCAACATGATGCTTCACAGACCTCACAATGCAATAAATTCAACAAAATGTTTCAAGACAGTTACATAAATGTGAATCCATCCCAATAGTCCACTAAGTACCGTCACATGGGGCATGCAATTAACTGGAAGTCAAACTTGAATGTTGCTTCAATATGATGAAGTAATAGATTAAAAACTAAGTGTTTAGAGTACATGCCATGAAAGCAGTATGGTCTAATTAAGTTCGTGTAAAGCTTTCAATTGAGATATTGTTAGAAAGCATAGGTTGTATTAAAGGACCTCTAGTAGACTCACTAACAAAGTTACATAGTAAAAGAAAATGGCGTGTAAAGCTTTCAATTGAGATGTTGGGGGTCATATACAACAAAACCAATGACATACTGGTAAAAGAAAATGGCTAAAGCCATATATAAGATTGTGTTAACCAAGCATTGAAAAGAAAGAGGTGAAAAGAGTGTTAATTGGACAGTGGATACGGGTGTAACTTTTCAGTGTCCTAAAGCGTGATATTTGTCAAAAATATTACATATGAAGTGTCTATCAGCACACACATTCTTTTTATATGTATGTCAATTCACTAAACCACCTTTTGCAACAACTGCTACATATGATTCTACACCCTCTCTTAAAAATACATCCTTTAAAGTATAGCATTGATTTTAATTTTTTCCAGCTAATTATATAGTCTTGATTTCTAGATTTTTCATGTGATTATATATCATTTACACTGCCAGGGAAAATGTTTTGCAATCCATATTGGCTGTTAAATATAATAGATGAAACTTGTCCATAAACAGAAACAATGAGTAATGAAGCACCAAACATCATTCATCTGTTCGATAAGCTAACATATTGTTATTCAGTACATAGTGATTAATCAATTAAACCTAATGATTAAGAATAAAATCCAAGCAACTACAAGCAACGACATGCAAAACTTGGTAGCGTAGTTCGATGCACACACCTACATCTGCGGGGCCATGCCCAGAGAATCAGATTACTCCACTATAAAAATAAACGATTACAATCACCAATATCAAATATCTATTAGAAAGAACAAACTCCCCCTCAATACAAACCGCAATGGGTGGTCTCTACCAAACCCATGGAGTAACCTATGCAAGCTCTCCTTGCATGCAAGATCCCTTTGCACAACTGACACGAATCAACTCCCTTAATTCCTACCTCGTAGCCGTCAGCCTCCCTCCCGGAGATTTGCGATCACAAACTTCCCGAAAGCGATAAAAAACCCTAGCCGCAATCTGCACGACCTTTATGTCATCCGATCCCCTGCAATCTCGGAGCAGTTAAGGTAGGTCGCTCAATAGAATCTCATGCAGATTGACAACCCGCAAATCTGCGAATCACTTAGGGCACATGATCCCATCCATATCAGAAAATGTTAAAAATTTGCGAAAGGTTCTCTTCAATCAAATCTTCAGGAGATCTTATACAAAAGGCACATAACATCAACGTTATAGGATAAGTAAATACGAGTATAAGATCTGTGACTTTTGCAATTCAAAGATCTGATCCAATCGTAAGCATCTCAGCAATCTGAACTTCTCGACAATAAGTCCGACATTATGTTATAACTTATGTTGCAACATAACTTACACCATGACTATCAACATGAATATTAAGTGAACTCTTTCTTCAAGAAAACCAAGATCCCAGAGAATATTAGTGCCACTAATGACAAGACAACCATACCACGTGTGACCTAACAAACTCCCCATTTGGCATTTAGTGGCACAATCACCATGAGAGAGTCATGTAGAACATGAATATAGAAATTCAGAGGCACAGAAGCAATTACCAGACTAGACCAATAGATGGGTTGATTCTCAAAACATACCAGCAGGAGAAAAACTATGATTAGGCAGAATCAGAGAGCAGTACTAAGTACATCTGAGACAAGTACAGCAAGAACCTGACAAATATCACCACATAGGTTTTTCATCCAACCATCCTGACAGCACCAATCAGCAACAAACTCAGCACCAATAACTTTGTGCCATAAAATCCCAAAGGGTACATCATTTAGAAAGATGTCCAGCAGCATCATTCAGATTCTCTGAAGAGGGAGAAGGCAGCTTGGACTTCAGAAGATTAATTCTGTCCTCAAAAAATAATCTTTTGAGCTTGAAGAATCCTCATCTGATTGTCCACATCCTTCAAGGCAGCCTCATAGATGGAGATGTCATCAAGAATCAGAGAGTGTGGTCCAGCAGGGCACATAGGATCTGATGAAGGGGGAACAATAGTGGGTTTCCTAGCAGGAGAAGTAGGAGATGAAGAAATAGCATCAATTTCTTGTGATGATAAAGGCATGGTGGAAATGTCATCAGTCTTCCCCCAAAACAGACATAATAGTATAGCCAATGCTCTCAGAAGAAATAGACAGTTCAGTTGCAGAGGGCAAAATCTTCTGAGATTGTAACAGCAGGGTAACAAGACATAGATGAGGCAATGAGGGAGAAGCTACAGAGGACTCTGACAGAGATAAGATTGAATCAAAAATGAGTCTTTCCAAGTTGAGAGGCTGCTTAGTGCCAGCAGAATATAACAATTTGCACATTTCTTTGGTAAGCACAGAAACATTAGTAGTGGGTAGCCAATTCCTTGTAGCAAGTCTATATAGCAGAAAATACTTGGCAGTCAAGGAGGAAGAGGGAAATGAGGTGGACTTGGGCCAACAATGCAAATTTTCTGCAGTGACAACCTTTATAAAGGTGTCATGATCATTACCCACAGAGTCAACAAAGGTAGAAAGAGAGTCTGAGCAAGACCACTTTAGGAGCTTGTTAATTACAGAGGGTGAAAAGGAGATAATTTTCCCCCTAACAAAAGAATGAAAGGCCTATCTGGATGAATAGTCTCCTGTAGATTTTGACAGATTACAATAAAATTCTCTGACCAACATAGGGTTGTATGACTTGAAACAGGTGGCAACATGAAATAAATTGAGCTCCTTCAAGATAGAAGTGAATTTGGTCTTAGAGAAGGATGCAATAGACAGATATTTCTCAGATAGGATTGCCCTGTCAGAGTATAGGAGACATCTCTTTTTGCTTGCCAAGTCAAAGAACTGCCTACTCATAGCATCTGAAGCTGAAAATAAGGAGGAGATGCAGAACCTAGAACCTGTTGCAGCATGAACTTTGGCCCTCTTGGAAGGACAAGGAGAGGTAGAGCTGGAGGGGGGCAGACCTCTTCTTGGATGTGGTCCTTGGCTTACGAGCATGAGAAGGAGCAACCAAATCATCCTCAGACTGGACAGGCTGAGATGAAGAACCAGGCACATCTGGAGCAGCTGTTGTGCATTTTGCATCTTGTGTTGCAATATCATGTGCAACATCAGAAGAAAAAACAGCAGACGCAGTAGCCTATATTGCATTTGGATCAACATAGGAAACATCCTCAGCACCAACATGAGGTGATGTTGCAACATCAGATGCAACATCAAGTGCAACATCTGTCTGTGTTGTAACATTGGAAGGGTCACTTGCCTCCAGAGATTGATCAGCCTCAGATATAGCAGGGACATGAATATCAGATGTGATACTAGAATCATCCACCTCAACAGTGTCCTCCATATGATGGGCATCTTCAACAATATAAGGAACATCAGGTACGTAGCTGTAGTCTTGATCAACATAGGTAGGAGGATTTGGAGGTTATTAATCTGTAATAGAAGGATCAGAATTCACCTCAGCACCAACATCAACACCAGTACCCTCAGCAGAGATGGACATATCAGAATCAAAAATCTCCAGAACAACGATTTCAGTTAATTTTAGAGTAGACCGTAGTCGTTGAGTAGTGGTTAAAATAATTTCATCATCATCAACCACTTGGACACTCGTTTACTTTCCTCCTAACTTGTCCAATCAAATATGACCAAGGCAAACTCCTTTGAAATCCATAGAAGACATATCGAATTTCTTTCCAGTCTTCCGGAGATACCAGAACCAATCTTGAATAGTGACATGAGTAGGAGATGCTGAAGAAAAAGAGGGTTTCTCACATCGGACCGAAACTGAGGAAAATGGAACCATTCCCAAATTCGCTACGGTGGAGGGATGCATGTGGCCGAAAGACGTCTAAGATGGAGTGAGAGGAGAGGAACTTTGAGAGGAGACATGGGCGGATCGAGATACCACCCCTTTTTGCTTAACAGGAGGCATAGAGGAGGGAGACGCTACTGCTTTTGATGAGGAACGTCAAGAATAACGACAAGGCCTTTGTGCTGATTTTTGATCTTGATCGCGAGCCATGGCAGCATAGAAGAGGAAGAATCAATCAAGGAACCACCAAGAAACCCTAGAAGAACTACTCTTCTTTTCTCTAGAAAAAGAATTTAGAAGTTGGAAAGAGCGTCGAAATGGAGACTTGAATATAAAGACCCGGCCGAAAAAGAATACTTATCAGCATAATGCCCCTTATGTTGCCAAATGAGATGAACCCGTATGTTGCAGTACGTGGTCTATAGGATTAGATACGACAAAGCCCGAGTGCTTGTCGTAGCTCTTCAAATCTTCCTGAATCAAGGGGTTTTGTGAAAATATCAGTCAATTGACTAGAAGTCGCGACGTAATACATGATAGGTACTTTCTTCTCTTTCAATTCTCTAATGAAGTGGTGCCAGATATCTATATGATTTGTTCTCGAGTGTTGAACTGGATTCTTAGAAATGTTGATTGCAATCTGGTTGTCACATAGGATAATCAACACAGCTTGCTTCACCTCATAGTCAGTCAACATCTGCTTCATCCATACTAGTTGTGTACAACTTCTAGCTGCTATGTATTCAGCCTCTGCCATGGATATGGAAATAGAGTTCTGCTTCTTGCTGTACCACGAGACAAAATTGTTTCCAACGTAAAAACAGCCACATGTAGTACTCTTCCTATCATCAGCATTGCCTGCCCAATCAACATCATTGTAACCTGACAGAAGAGTGTTAGTATCCTAGGTATACCATATAGCAAATCAGCTGTTCCACTCATGTATCTGATAATTCTTTTTACTGCCATGAGATGAGACTCCTTGGGAGATGCTTGATAACGAGCACACATTTCCATACTGAAACTGATGTCGGGTCTGCTAGCAGTGAGATAAAGGAGACTTCCTATCATGCTCTTGTACAATGTTACCTCCACAGACTTTCGCTTATCATCTTTAGAGAGTTTGTCACTTGTAGACATAGGAGTACATACTTGTCTGGCATTCTCGAGTCCAAATCTCTTCACCAGATTCCTTGCACACGTTCTCTGAGAGATAAACAGCCCTTCATTTGATTACTTTCTTGAAGACCAAGGAACATATTCAGTTCTCCAACCATACTCATCTCAAACTCCTTCTGCATGAGAGTTATGAACTCACGTATTAATAGATGAGAGGTAGATCCGAACACCATATCAACAACGTAGATTTGAGCTACAATCAAGGCGGACTTAGCTCTATGAACACACAAGGTCTTGTCAGCTCCCCCACTCTCATATCCCTTCTGAAGAAGATATTTAGTTAGTCTCTCATACCAGACCCTTGGAGCTTGTTTCAAGCCATAGAGGGCCTTTTTTGCTGATACACATGATTAGGGAGGAATGTGTCTTCAAATCCTTTGTGCTGTTCTACATAAACTTCCTCATTCAGAATGCCATTTAGGAAAGCGCTCTTTACATCCATCTGATGAAGTTTGTAATTGAAGTTGCATGCTACGGTAAGCAAGAGTCTGATAGACTCCAGTCGGTCAATAGGAGCAAAAGTCTCGTCAAAGTCTACACCTTCTACCTGAGTATACCCTTGAGCCACAAGACAAAATTTGTTGCAAGTGATGTTACCTTTCTCATCAATTTTATTTTTAAAAATCCATTTCGTACCAATGACGTTAATCCCCTTTGGTCTTTCAACAAGTGTCCAGACATCATTTCGCTGAAACTGATTCAGTTCTTCTTGCATGGCAAACACCCCGTATTCATCAGTAAGGGCCTCCTTCACATCTGTAGGTTCAGCTAAGGAGATGAAGCAGAGATAACCTGCAAGGTCACGATAGTTGACATGGCTCGTTCCTCTCGTACAACGACCATCAAGGACATCCCCTGTAACCAGCTCAGGAGGGTGGTTTCGTATAACCCTGGTAACCCCATCATGAGTGTGAGCATCACCTGACCCATCTTAAGGTTCCTCAGCCGATGTTGTATCATGTGTTGCAACATCAGGTGCAACATGATCATGTGTTGTATCTGGTGTTGCAACATCAGTTTCAACATGATCTTCTTCTTCTGTGCAGTCTTCCTATAGTGAGCTCCCTTCAACTGTAGCAGTCTCCTTTTGATCAAAATCATCCACAACAACATTGATGACATCATGGGATTAGTATGCTTATTGTACACTCTAAAAGCACGATTGGATGTAGAATAACCCAAAAATATTCCTTCATCACTTTTTGCATCAAACTTCCCTCTTGGAGCACGATATTGTAAAATATAGCACTTGCTTCTAAAGATATAAAAGTAGGAGACGTCTGGCTTCCTTCCTTTCCAAATTTCATACGGAGTTTTCTCAGTTCTATGATGAAGATAAATCTGTTAATTGTATAGCATGCCGTATTGATTGCTTCAGCCCACCACCTTACACTGACCTCTCTAGCGTTTAGCATCATACGAGCCATCTCTTGCAAGGTGCAGTTCTTCCTCTCGACAACTCCATTTTGTTGAGGAGTCTTAGGAGCCGAGAATTCATGAGAAATACCTCGGGACTCACTGTAATCAGCAAATGATCGATTTTCAAACTCCTTCCCATGATCACTTCTGATTCTAACAATTTTACAGACAATGCTTCCCTTCTCAATTTGCAGACGAACACATAATTTCTTAAATGCTTCAAAAGTGTCTGATTTTTCCTTAAGGAAGTCTACCAGGTAAACCTAGAGAAATCATCAACACAGACAAAAATGTATTTCTTACCTCCGACACTAGTTTCATATGTTGGCCCAATCAGATCCATATGCAGAAGGTTCCAGAATCTTAGACGTAGTGATGGTCTGTAGTTGTTTGTGGCTGATCTTCTGTTGCTTTCCCAGTTGGCATGGACCATAAACACCCTCCTTATTTAGAACAGGTATTCCTCTGACAACTCCCACTTTCGAGATCTTCATAAGAGTCTTAAAGTTCAGATGCCCTAATATTAGATGCCACTGTTCAGACACATTAGCAACAATATTAAGACAAGTATTAGCCTCTTGGAGAAGATAGCAGTTGTCTGTCGATCTTTTCCCAGTAAGGACACATTTTTCATTTGTGTTGAACACTAAGCATTTCTTTTTAGTAAACCTTACTAATAGCCCTTGATCACATAGTTGACTTATACTGATAAGATTAGCTTTCAGATCTTTTACATGCATAACATCCTTCAGTTTGGGAAGACCGGCCACATTCAGATCTCCCTTTCCAACAACCTCGCTTCTTCGTCCATCACCAAAAGTCACATGACCCTTGTTACAGGGTCTGTAATTAGTAAGCAGATTCTTGTTTCCGGTCATATGACAAGAGTACCCACTGTCGAAATATCGCATGTTTTCAGAGAAGGCAATTAAAGATGTGTAGGCCACCATGCTGTACTGTTCAGATTTTCTTACCCATTTCCTCTTTATCTTCATGTTATGGTGTCTATAATTTCTTCCTTCTCTACAATGTCGCATGCACTAAAGCAGTTTCTTTCAATATGTCCTATGAACTTGTAGTAGCCACACACAGGTCGACCACTTTTTATACCTCCAGTCAGCTTCTTCTGATCATGCCCCTTGAGCTGACCCATTCTTTCAAGTTCTTTGCTCACAAGAATTCGTCTCTCTATAGGCACATGATAATAGGCTCCTCTGTTGTACCCCACACCAGTGTGATCTCCTGAAGTCTTCCGCATATTTAGAATATCATCTAGTTTCGACTTCCTAGAGTTCCACTTATTTAGAGTACTCTCAGCCTTCTCAGCCCTGAGCAGAGTTTTTCTTAGGGTACCCTATAAATTTTTGAGACTGAGCTCAGTCTTTAAGAGTCTAGATTTGGCTTCTCTTCCTTTTCTTCCTTTAATCTGACATTCTCATCTTTCAATGTTTTGTTTACTTCACAGATCTTCATCCATTTTTCAAACATGATTTGATAGACTGTTCGAATATCATCTTTACTCACATCTTCATCACTTTCAACTTCAGAATCAGATTCACTATCATATGTTGTAGTTGATGTTGCAACATTGGGACTGACATTGTCCAGATTATTGACAGATGTCGTAACTGATGTTGCAACATCAAATTCAACATGACTGAGTGTCACGGTCAGATTGCCATTTCATGAAAGCTGTAAAAGCAACATAGTTGTTGGTGATATCCTCATCTCCAGCACTCCCTTCAGATTCATCATCACTCCAGGTACTTGCTAAGGACTTCCCTTTTTGCTTCTTTAGGGTGTTGGCATAATCAGCTTGTATGTGGCCAAAACCCTCACATTCTCTACACTGTATCCCTTTACCTTTATTTTTCTGATCATACCTTTGAGTAAGGCGACTGGTTCTTTTACATACAGTGGGATTATTTGGACGTGCAACATTGTTGCCAGATTTGAAGTTCTGCCCCCTGCTATTGACCTTTTTCAGCATTCTGCTGAAGTTCTTGGTCAACAAGTCAATGTCATCATCAAGCTTAGATTCATCATCTGCTTTAGCGACCTCACCAGCTTCTACCTTCAGAGTCACTCCTTTGTCCCTTTTATTCTGCTTCATATTCATTTCATAGGTCTGTAGAGATCCCATAAGTTCATCCAGTCTCATGGTGGAAGTATTTCCTCAATGGTAGCAACTTTTGCAGAGAATCTGTCTGGAAGATATCTTAAGGTTTTTCGAACCAATTTTACTTGCAAGTATTTTTTTTCCCGAGTTGAAAAGCTTGATTGGTTGTCTCTCAACCTCCCATTAAATTCGGCTATGGTCTTATCATTATTCATCTTTTGTTCTTCAAACTGAGATGCAAGTTGATGTTTAGAGATTTTTACCGCATTTATGCCTTCATGGACATTTTGAAGTATATCCCATCCTTTTTGGCATACTTACATATAGAGATCAGTTTAAACTGTTCTTCATCAATTGCTGTGAAGATATCATTCACAGCTTTAGAATTTCCCAGAGCCGCACGATCTTCATCTTGACTCCAATCGCTTGCCGACTTGAGGTGTTCCTTGCCATCTTTATCTACTTCGATCGGCAGAGTCCATCCTTCTACGGTAGCAATCCAAGCCTTCTCGTCAAGAGACTTAATGAATGCATGCATCCGAGACTTCTAGTAAGTGTAGTTTGTACAAAAGAGCAATGGAGGATGAGTGACGGAAGCACCTTCTTTTGTATTTTTGACTCACGTACTAACAAACCAAAGATCACACCCGCTTTGACAACAAAGCAGCATGGATGACCTGCTCTGATACTAATTGTTATTCAGTACGTAGTGATTAATCAATTAAACATAATGATTAAGAATAAAATCTAAGCAACGACACGCAAAACTTAGTAACGCAGTTCGGTGCGCACACCCACATCTGCGGGGCCACCCCCATAAAATCAGATTACTCCACTATAATAATAAACGATTACAATCACTAATATCAGATTTATATTAGAAGGAACACGCTCCCCTTCAATACAAACCGCAGCGGGTGGTCTCTACCAAACCCATGGAGTAATCTATGCAAGCTTCCCTTGCATGCAAGATCCCCTTGCACCACTGACACGAATCAACTCCCTTGATTCCTACCTCGTAGCCGTCAGCCTCCCTCCCAGAGATTCGCGATCACAATCTTCCCGAAAGTGATAAAACCCCCTAGCCGCAATCTGCACGACCTTTATGTGATCTGATCCCCTTCAATCTCAGAGCAGTTAAGGTAGGTCGCTCAATAGAATCCCATGCAGATTGGCAACCCGCAAATCTGGGAATCACTTAGGGCACGTGTTGGGCAAGTTGTGGGGGTTTCAGCACTAAAAACAACACTCTACACTGCTGATAAATCCACACACTCAGAAGCACACAGCTCTAGCATCAACCTGAACTTGTCGTGTATGAACTCATCTTGCCTTGACCATCAAACATGTGAACCTCCATCATGTGCATTGGAAATCGCGCCCTCTGGCGCCTCAATCCTCCAAGAGACATACCAAGCTCAGAAGTCGTCTGAGCCTAGCCTCACGCATCTCCGCCTCGTTCATCGCCCTGTCTGCGATGAAGTCATCTGTCTCTGAGGATAATCCTGCGAGCTCGGACTCCATGAACGAACCAAATGACACTGTGCCAGTGTCCAATGAGCCCTCTGTCAATCCATGAACATCCCTATCATCACCCCATGGGTCTGCGAGCTACTCATGCTTGCCATGGCATCATCTATGAGAAACACACCGTCTTCTCCGCTGCTATGCAGACTGACCCCAGCTGGGTCACATTGATACGCCATCCGTATCTGCTCTGTCTGCTGATGTCTGTCATCAAGGCTTGCCGTCCATCGACTTCATGCCTTAACTGACTGTGCCGACGACTCAAGACACGAATGCGCACATACTAGCGCCAAACTGTCCGCCACACCAACATCTAGCCTCTGGAGATCGTCCTCACCTGCCATACCCTGTGAAGAACTCGTCGAAGGTGAGAGATGAGCGCACACTAAAGGAACACCACTCGGCTCTGCCTCCTTCCTATATCGAGCGAGAACGCACTCGATATGTGGCCTCCTAACTCTCAGCTCCATGTCCCTAGTGGCAACTCCACCTGGGACCACCATCGCAATCTCCACACTGCCGTGGGAGAATCCATGCTCCACCACGCTATCAGATTCCCTGCTCCTCTGCATCTCAACCGGTCTGGCCTCTAAAGTACCAGAAGATGCGCCTGATAAATTACCCATAGCCAAACGAGAGCCATATTGCCTGTGTCCATACTGTGAAGACTGCTCTATCATGCACATCGAATGCTCTACCCTGATGTCAAGCTCCTCAGAAGACCTCTCTACCCTGAAGCTGAAGCTACACAACTCAACACGCTGGTCCTCCTCAGAAGTAACCAACTCATGCGTGCTAGAAACATGAGAGACCTCCGTCTCCTCACCCATTGCAACCTCTGGCATCGGTACGGAAACCAACTGCCCTACTCCTCTGTAGATCGATGGCTCTGCCTCGAAGCTAAAGCTGTACACCTCAGCATGCTGGGTCTCCTCAAGAGCACCCATAACGTGCACGCTGGAATTGTGAGAGAACTCTGTCTCCTCACACACTGCAACTGAATGCATCGATACGACGACCGACTGCAACGTCTCCTCGTAGGCCGCTGTCCTCTGCACCTCCAACTGAACTGAATCTAGAGATACATCGTGAGATGCCTGCTGATCACTGACACTGACCACATCGGATGAACTCTGCACCCTGTCCGTCTGCACACGTGTCTGATCATCTGTCTGAGTCTGAATTTGAATCACCTCATCTTCTCTATGGACCGGTGACCCGCCCCCCGACGGCTGCGCGCTAGATGTGTGCAATGATACGATTGGGGGCGTGAGATTTAAATATTTGTAACCGCAAGTGCACGGTGTTGTAGTGTGGCTTGGGGGTCGAATTCAGGGAGGCGTGGATGTGCTTGTGTCAAAGAGGATCAAAATCACCCCATGGGTGAGCTAGCCCAGATCGAATGATGGGTTGTCACGGTAAAGGAATGCAAGGTATAAACAATATGAAGGAAAACCCCGGGACTTTGGTTTCCACCCTATCGAGCGACTCTCGTTGATACGGCCTACGGGTAGGATAGCGATCGAAATTAGGGTCTAAAGGTGAGACGTTGCCTCTAAAAGTGGTACCGGCATCCCATGGGCCCGATATTCCGGTCGGTGCCCAGGATGATACGCCGGACTTCCCGGGTTCGATCAGTGGGCACTCCCGTGTCCATTAACACTGATTGACTCCGGGAGCACTAAGCTCGCAACGATAACTCCCAACGTCTCATCCTGCCGCTCCCGCGCGCTAGGATTCGGCGTCTACGCTAAGGGCGTGAGCTATAGCTAGGGAGTCAACCGCCAAGTTTATTCCCCCTTGGCCCAACGGTCAAAGGCGGTCTTTTTCCCACCAATGGCAATCAAACACCCCGCGTAACCGTTAGACTCCTAATCCCTATCGATTTCCTAGCCCTATGGACGCATCGGGAAGATCCCACGAAGGGGTTTCCGCCAAAATCCCAGATTTGGGAACTACTCACACATATTTAGTAAAAAGCGATCTAAACAGAAATCGACCGTAAAAATCATGATCAGACAATAGAAATGCAATGGTAGTAAAGCAATTAAAATAATACTAAAGTTTGACAAAGATCTGAAAACTTACAAAAACTGGGAAATTACAGCCGTCACAAAATGAAGAAAACAGCAAAAAATAACTAACTCCAGAATCTGGGAAACCTAGGGTTCTATATATAGAAAACGACATCACCCGATCGGTTGACAAGTAAACCGATCGGGTGAACCGCTTCACAGAATTACAGCGCGATGCGGAAATTCACCCGGTCATCTTCACCCGGTCGGTTGACATATAAATGTGACCGGTTGGATCTTGGTGCCGTCAGGTGAGGAGGCCGGTTGAGCTGACCGTGTCTTGGCCTTTGGAATTCAGCTACAGATGAACCGATCTAGTGAAGGTCACCCGATCGGTTGGCAATTACAGTAGAAATCCAAAGACTTGGGCCTTTTGAACCGGCCTGCGAACCGACCGGTTAACTTCTCGTGAGCTCCAAGCTGCGTCCGGGTGGTGCACGCGTGCATCACCCGATCGGTTGAAGATGATCAACCGATCGGGTGAGGGGCTGAAAGATGCAATCTTCTTCCTTTGACCCCCTGGATCATGCGTGACTCCTCCCGTTGCTCCGGGGACTTGCGATATCATCGTTTTATGCCCCATATGCCAGTAAACTCCTGCAAAATACGGAAAACACGGAAAAGTGAAAGAAAACAAGAAAACATGAGAAAACGAATATAAGACGGCGGTAAAATACGGAAGAAAACGTGCGCAAATACATGAAATATAAACGCACGTCAAAATCCCCCAAGCTGAACTCTTCCTCATCCTCGAGGAAGACGAGTGAGAGTAGGAGCTTGGAGAGGAAAAATAAAAAAAGAAAGAGAGAACAAGAAAACTCTATATCCTAGATCGCCCTTTTGGGCCAACAAAATCAAAAACGACACACCAAGCAAGCAACCGCCAAATCACATCACTAAACCAAGGAATACGAGTCCAGACAAGTGCCGTGGGCCCACGCGGTGAAGCGCGAGTGAGTGTGATCGTGCGCTAGCAGTCCGTGTCACTATCTACGATGTGCGATAAAGCTCGATATACACAAATCCAGGAAATGACCCAAATGTCGATTCAGATTGAATAAAGCGGTGAATATATGTAGTTCAAGCATGCATGAGAATAGAGAGAGAATCGAAACATATCATGCGTCGGGGACTCCGCAACTAGGGTTAAGGAAATCACCACACTAAAGCCTAGATAATAGCTAAAAAGTTCCTAAGCCAAGTGTTTTCGAAACCGATGGGGGTTGAGATGATGTGGAGAAGAACACTCGGTGCAAATTCTCGCCTTCCCTTTATTCTCGGCAAGTAGGAAAAGATATTCACACGAGAATTTTTTTGGGTTTTGGGTATTTGTAAATTTTTTGGGTTTTTGGCTATACAATTTTTTTCTTTCATTTCTTTTTGGGTTTTTCTTTTCTTTTCTACTTACTTTTTTTTGGATTTTTGGGATATTGGCTATACACATGTGTACTCTCCCAAGTGGGAGAACGGTACACGACGAGGGGATCTGCACCAAGTAAAACAAAAAAGAAATCGGAATCTAAACACTTGGGCAAAGGAAACTATTCTCGCTAGTTAGAGCATGGGCTAAATGGGTTATCCTAGTCCTTAATTGTGAAATCCCGACACATGCGAAATGAAGCATACGATATATATATAATCATGCATACAGAAACAGACAAGAGAAGCAAATACCGCATTATTCATATCGAAGCGTGATAATCTAGGGGTCATTCCTGGACAGGTATATAAAGTAAAATCACAAAGCAGAAGCACACCAAACAGCTAGGCACGACGCACGACTCACAAAAAGCTAAGTGGACCCACGATGCGTGAAATGCAAGAGGACTCGATTTCCTAGGGTTAGTGGGTGTGATTATCGATGCTATGCTAGGTGTGTGTGATTTTGTGGCAATTCATTATAGGGTTCATCTCTAGGAGAAAGAGATGAACAGAAGAAAAGAAAAAAATAAAACACGATGAAAACGGCACAAAAACGAAAAAGAAAGACTCAAACAACGCACAAAGTGCGACTCCCCCAAGCTGAAGCTTGCATTGCCCTCAATGCAATAAGAGTGAGCACGGGAGGGCAATGAAAATGGGGGGGAATATGCACTGACACAAAAAGAAATGAAAAACAAGGAAAACACAGATACAAGACTGAAAATAAAGAAAAAATCAAAATCAAACCATACGACATAAAAATAGAAAAAGAAAGAAAGAAAGAAAGATGACACGAAGCACAAAAATAAAACAAGCACACACACAAAAACAAAACACGACAAAACACCCAAAATAGACTTCCCCCAAGCTAGACATGACAATGCTAGCAAATAAAATATGATCGTGAAAGTGCAGGGATATGCAAGGGGGATGTCAAAAAACAAAGTGAAAGGAAATAGAAATAAAAAGGAAGCGGTTCGACACGTGAATGAGTCCTCCCCTAGCAGTGGTAAAGCAGGGCCCCACAAAGACAGATGGGCACTAGAAATAGGGGGGACAAAAGCGGGATGGAAACATATCAAGCAGAGGCACCACCCTCTGTGGGTGGTGATGGGGGCATGTGCAAGGGACCAGTAGTGATGGGGGGTGGGATGTGAAGCTCAGAGACACCGGGTGGGTCAGTGCGAATGTGGCGAATGAAGCTTTGAAGAAAGGGCAGGTCTCGGTCGACGGACTCCTGAGTTATCCGACCACCATGTCCAACTAGGAGGATCATGGCTGCGAATCGGTCGGATTGGTCGTCGTCTTGGAATGACGCCCCGAATTCGGCATCGCCAATGTAAGCGGGGGAAGTGGTGCGTGGGGTGGTAGATGAATTGGTGGTGGTGGATTGAGCGGGGGGTTGTGTGCGACGAGCGCGACGGGTGGGCCTAGGGTTGGAAGAGCTGGTGTCGGTGGGCTTAGCACGACGAGGAGGCATTATGCAGGAGTCGTGTGTGTGTATGCAAAATACGATGAATAAACACAAACACAGCCAACGAGCAAGATGAAATATTTAGGGCAGAATAAAAATTGAGCTAAGGATCGAGTTTACCCAAATGAGATGAAGATCGTTGCTCATAGACATCCCAATGCTACTCGACAGGAGCACGTGTGAAGCCGCGACAATCCCTTCAGTAAGTTTCGAAATTGGAGGAAAATTGGTGAAAGTTAGGGTTATGTGTGCGGGCGAAATCGAGGAGGATGGATAGAAATCGATGGAGAGATGGATATGGAGAGGGGGGGGGGGGGGTCGATTGGGGTTAATTTAGGGGAAGAACGAGGTCAGGCGCCAGAGGGGGAGTCGAAGCGTCGGTCTGGGATTCGAAAATGGGCGAGGGCGGATCGAACGGGCGGGGGCGGCCATTTATAGGGATTTAAGTCGACCCGGTCGGGTGAGTTGTCACCCGATCGGTTGACTTCGTGGTCGAAAACTTTGGCTGAAGAGTTGCTACAGGTGAACCGGTCAGGTTAGTTGTCACCCGATCGGTTGACCGCTCCACACATTTTCCCGAAAGTTTAGGGTTTCTCACCCGGTCCCTCAACCGGTCTCGCTTCTTGTCACCCGGTCGGTTGACAAATCCCTGAAATTTTCCCGAGAGTTTCCCCAGGTCACCCGGTCTGCTCACCCGGTCTCATCTTTCCTCACCCGGTCGGTTCATTTAGTTACTGATACGGCTGTTAGCTGATACATCCCAACCGATCGGGTGAGTTATCACCCGATCGGTTGGGGCCTTGTTTTCTGCAAAAACCCAAAAATCGCCTAAGTTCCACGATGGAAGTTCTTGCGGCTGGATTTATTTATAAAAATAGATAAAATAAAGTTAAGAAAAAGTCCTAAAAAGCGGAAGTAAAAGTTTAGAGCATGGGTTACCTCCCATGAAGCGCTTTTGTTTAACGTCGTTTAGCTCGACGCCCGTTGATGATGTTCATGGTGGGCGATACGGGTGATGCCCAAAGTCCGGAATCTCTTCAACTACAGAGCTTGTGGCTATTGGTGTAGTCGGCGGCTGTAAGAAGATTTGCTCAACTACCCTCCCTTTGTCGACAGGATCCGGGGGCTTCTCCATCAAATTGGCGTCTACCGCCATCTTTTTCAGGATCCGGACCTCATCACCGGTGAGGTCCATGGGTTCTTTCCCCTTTCACCTCGTAGGAGGAGCCTTTGGGAATCTGGGAGGGATCACATGTCGCGCGACCTCCTCATTAGCAACTTCATTCTTTGGGGAGCCAACTTGCTCTCCAAGGTCCCCCAAGCTATCGGGGGGATTCCTCGAGAGTACTTCCCAGGCACTTGTTTCAACAGCTCTATCTTCCTCGTTCTCCAACATACTGATACTAGGATCGTCTGGGGGATTTGGATGCTTCATCGACAAGCCTAAGTCAAATTCAACTCTTTCTTGGCCCACATTGAGGGAAAGCTTCCCATTCTTCACGTCTATCAAAACTCCGGCGGTTGCCATAAAGGGTCGTCCAAGGATAATAGGGGTATGCTTGTCTTTCGGCATGTCCATCACCACAAAATCAACCGGCACTTGTACTCCTCTCACATCGACGGGGAGGTCGTCCACTACTCCCACTGGATACTTGACCGAACGGTCAGCAAGTTGTAATGTCATGCCGGTGGGCTCTAAGTCTCCCATCCCTATTCTCTTGTACAGCGATAGGGGCATTAAGCTGACGCTCGCACCTAGATCGACGCCCTCTGGATTTGCACTTCCCCAATAGAGCAAGGGATGGAGAAACTTCCATGGTCCTTGAGCTTGGGCGGATTTGCGCGCTGAATGAGTGCGCTGCACTCTGCCGTTAACACAACCTTCTCTTTTCTAGATCACCGTGTCACCAAGTCTTTCGGAAATTTGGCATATGAGGGAATTGTCTCGATGGCCTTGAGGAAGGGGATTTGTAAGCTCAGATCTTTCACCATGGCAAAGAATTTGCCATACTTCTCATCGATTTTGGCTTTGGCAAGACGTTGTGGGAAAGGCACAACGGGCTTGAACACTCTTAGGTTCCCTTCCTCATCCTTCTTCTTCTTTTCTCTATGAACTCCCTCCGGAGTAGTTGGCTTTGGTGACGAAGCACCGTCGTCATTTAATTTCTCAGTTGGTCGTTCCACGACCAACGGTGCTTCCTGTCCTTTGGGGGGGCTCTCTCGTAGGTATTTGCGTTCCGCTCCTCAAGACGATGGCAGGCACGTTCTCATGCTCATGTGTGAGCACCAAGGTCCGATTTACCCCCTAGGGTTCACCTCAGGCTGTGGCGGTAATAAATTCTGTGGTCTCTAAAGGTTTGCCACTTGCAACCCCAGCTGGGTCACCTGATCAGTGAGGACTCTTTGTCCCATCTCCAGCTTCAGATTTATCTTCTCCTGATTGGCGATGTATTGAGTCAGGAGGGACTCAACCGGAGAAATGGCCCTCTGCTGGCCGTATTGCTGCTGGGTGGGCTGCTGATTCCTAGGAGCATACTGTTGATACTGTTTAGAGGTTGATGCTGCTGAAATTGCTGCTGCTGAAACTGCTGCTGGGGCCTAGCCGGCTGATATATCTGCTGTTGTTGCTGGCCGGCTGTTGATAAGGTGATCGATAGCTAAGGTTGGGATGATTCCGGTTGTTGGGAGAGTAGGCCGGGTTGGAGTTGGTTCGTGGTGGAAAAGGCGCATTCCCCGTATGATTGTAAAATAATTCGCTCGCCTGATCCAACGGTGGTGAGATGTCACCACCGTCGAACTCTCCAAAAAGTTTGGATTCCACCGCAGCAATCTGTTGTGTACCGGCGCCACCGGCGCCTACCATCAATGCGGAGATCTGGGTTGACAGCAAGTCAAACTTGCTTGACAATTTGTCGACGTCCTCGACTCTATGGATGCCCCCAGATCTAGGTGTGGCTCTCTCGTCACACCATCGCTCGTTGTTAGATGCCATATTTTCCAGAATCTGTCTGGCATCTTCTTCGCTTCTTGACTTGAAGGACCCTCCATCCGCGACGTCCATGGAAGATTTTAAATCGTCCCTCAACCCATTATAAAACAGATTTATGATCTGCCACTTGGGGAGCTCATGGTGGGGACATCTTCTCTGCATCTCCTTGTATCTCGTCCAAGCTTCATGCAAGGACTCGTGGCTGGCCTGGGAGAAGGAGGAGATCTCACTCCTCAGCTTCATGGTCATCCCCAGGGGAAAGAACTTCGTCCGGAAAGCATTTGATAGCTTCTCCCAGGTATTGAATGTATTCGGGTCCTTCCCCCTAAGCCAAAGCTTGGCCTTATCTCGCAAGGAGAAGGGGAACAGCTTCAGTTGGATTGCCTCAGTTGTGACACCGTTTATCCAAAATGTGTCACATTTCTCCAAGAAGGAGTCTAGATGCTTAATCGGGCTCTCCATGGGTGCACCCGAAAATTGATCCTGCTGGATCCACAACACCAAAGATGGCTTAAGCTCGAAGCTTTGGGCCGTAATAGATGGAGGACGGATGGCGGAGGTGGACTCGATAGATGGCATCGAGTACTCCAGCAGAGACTTGTGAGGTGGGGTGTTCTCCCCCATGGCTTCAGGATCCTCTCTTCTTCGCTTCTCGGCAGCCAAACGTCTTAGGGTGGCGTTTATCTCTGGATCAACGGGGATCAAGTCGTCGAGACTTCTTGAATGCCTGTGCATGAAAAACAACAAACACCCGTGAAGCGAAAAGTGGGAAAGAAACAGGTAAGATAAGAAATAAAAATAAAAATAAGAAGATAAAAAGGAAAAAGAAGAATACGAAAAATTATCGTGAGATAGGGATGAGAGCTAGACACAAGGGTTCATGAAATCCAAAAATAACAAGCACATTGCCTCCCTGGCAACGGCGCCATAAACTTGACCCGCCCCCCGACGGCTGCGCGCTAGATGTGTGCAATGATACGATTGGGGGCGTGAGATTTAAATATTTGTAACCGCAAGCGCACGGTGTTGTAGTGTGGCTTGGGGGTCGAACTCAGGGAGGCGTGGATGTGCTTGTGTCAAAGAGGATCAAAATCACCCCATGGGTGAGCTAGCCCAGATCGAATGATGGGTTGTCACGGTAAAGGAATGCAAGATATAGACAATATGAAGGAAAAACCCGAGACTTTGGTTTCCACCCTATCGAGCGACTCTCGTCGATACGGCCTACGGGTAGGATAGCGATCAGAATTAGGGTCTAAAGGCGAGACGTTGCCTCTAAAAGTGATACCGGCATCCCATGGGCCCGATATTCCGGTCGGTGCCCAGGATGATACGCCGGACTTCCCGGGTTCGATCAGTGGGCACTCCCGTGTCCATTAACACTGATTGACTCCGGGAGCACTAAGCTCGCAACGATAACTCCCAACGTCTCATCTTGCCGCTCCCGCGCGCTAGGATTCGACATCTACGCTAAGGGCGTGAGCTATGGCTAGGGAGTCAACCGCCAAGTTTATTCCCCCTTGGCCCAACGGTCAAAGGTGGTCTTTTTCCCGTCGATGACAATCAAACACCCCGTGTAACCGTTAAACTCCTAATCCCTATCGATTTCCTAGCCCTATGGACGCATCGGGAAGAGCCCACGAAGGGGTTTCCGCCAAAATCCCAGATTTGGGAACTACTCACACATATTTAGTAAAAAGCGATCTAATCAGAAATCGACCGTAAAAGTCATGACCAGACAATAGAAATGCAATGGTAGTAAAGCAATTAAGATAATACTAACGTTTGACAAAGATCTGAAAACTTACAAAAACTGGGAAATTACAGCCGTCACAAAATGAAGAAAACAACAAAAAATAACTAACTCCAGAATCTGGGAAACCTAGGGTTCTATATATAGAAAACGACATCACCCGATCGGTTGACAAGTAAACCGATCGGGTGAACCGCTTCACAGAATTACATCGCGATGCGGAACTTCACCCGGTCATCTTCACCCGGTCGGTTGACATATGAATGTGACCAATTGGATCTTGGTGCCGTCGGGTGAGGAGGCCGGTTGAGCTGACCGTGTCTTGGCCTTTGGAATTCAGCTACAGATGAACCGATCGGGTGAAGGTCACCCGATCGGTTGGCAATTACAGTAGAAATCCAGAGACTTGGGCCTTTTGAACCGGCCTCCGAACCGACCGGTTGACTTCTCGTGAGCTCGAAGCTGCGTCCGGGTGGTGCACACGTGCATCACCCAATCGGTTGAAGATGATCAACCGATCGGGTGAGGGGCTGAAAGATGCAATCTTCGTCGTTTGACCCCCTGGATCACGCGTGACTCCTCCCGTTGCTCCGGGGACTTGCGATATCATCGTTTTATGCCCCATATGCCAGTAAACTCCTGCAAAATACGAAAACCACGGAAAAGTGAAAGAAAACAAGAAAACACGAGAAAACGAATATAAGACGGCGGTAAAATACGGAAAAACACGGAAGAAAACGTGCGTAAATACATGAAATATAAACGCACGTCAACCGGGCTGTCCTCTGTTCTCTACACACCATCATGAGTCTGCTCCGCACTAAGCACTGCAGACTCGTCAATCATGGCATGTCGTCTGACAATCATCTCGCGGGTACTAGGACACCATAACCTATACCCTTTTGCACCTCCAACAACGTACCCAAGTAGGACACAATCATGTGCACATTGTCCTATCTCGACATCGTCCCTCTCGTGCGACCGCACCAGACATCCAAACGTACGCAAGTGCGAAAAGTCAACGACTCTGCCTGTCCATAACTCCTCGGGAATAGAACTAACTACGGCTAGTGACGGTGTTCGGTTGATGAGGTCTGCCGCAGTAGCAATGGTCTCCGCCCATAATTCCCTAGGAAGGCCAGATGGTCTCAATAGCCCCCGTGTCTTCTCTACCAACATCCTGATCATGCTGTCTGCAACGCCACCGTGAGGGTCTCCACCAGGAATGGTGTATCGGCACGCGATCCCCTTTGACTTGAAAACATCCTGTATCTCTATGTCGTTGGTACAGATCTCTCCTACGGGTCTACCCATCCGCCTCTCGACTATGCTCCTCTATAGCCGCATCTTCTCATGGATCTCCTCCCGAGATCCCATGAGAGTAACCTTGACTCTCCTCGAGAAGTCATCTATGAAGGCCGTGAAGTACCTCGCGCCTTCTAAGGAAGGAACTGGACATGGACCCCATACGCAAACGTAGACGCACTCTAGGGGCTCCCTACTGTGTCTGACAGCTGTCCCAAACTGCACTTGCTTCGGCCGCTCTGCACCACAGTCACTGCAAGACTCAAGCCCACGATAACCTCCGAACACACTCCTCCTCTAAAGAATGTCAAGGCTCTGCTCATCAGCATGCCCCAATCTGAGATGCCACAGTCTCGCTGGATCTCCACTCTCGGACTCCTGTGATCTGCCAGTCTCGCCTACTACTGTGTGCCCATCGAGCGCATACAAGTTACCATGCTTCTTCCCCCTCATGACAACCAGGCATCCTTGGAAAATATGTAGTCGATCCTCCTCGATCACTGCCCTGTAGCCCATCCCAGTCAAAGCTCCTATCGATATCAGGCCGCTGTGAAGATCAGGAACATGTCTGACGCCATCAAACACACGGACGATGCCATCGTGCATCTTGACTCTGACCGTGCCACTCCCAACCTGCTCGCACTCCATACCATTCCCCATGAGAATTTGCTCTCCAATGCATGGAATGTATGAGTCAAATGCACTCCGATACGGAGTCATTTTGAATGAACACCCCGAGTCCAATAGCCACAAACATTGCGCTTCTCCTACGGAGTATGCCGCAAACACCGAGCAATCATCCTCACCAGAAAACATCCCATCTCGTACTCCAACATGAGTCGAACCCTGAGCAACCTCTTCCACAACGCCAATCGATGTCCTCGCTTTCAACCTCGGACAATCCCTCTTCCAATGCCCGCTTTCCTTACATAGAAAGAATTTGTTGTCACTGCGGCCCCTTGACTTGGACCGCTGCCGTTGCCATCGATTCCAACTCTTGGAACGGCCCGTCTTGGATCTTGGAGTGGGTCCGCCCTCTTGACGACACTGGATGACATTGGGTACCTCGCAACCATCGGTGTCACCTAACACCAAACTTTGAAGATCCTCCGTATTCAATACAAACTTCACCTCATCCAACGTGAGTGAGTCTCGGCCATTCAACATCGAGCCTACAAACTTCGAATACACCGAAGTAAGAGAACACAATAGTGCAATGGCATGTTGCTCGTCCTCTATCACACTCCCCAATTCCCGTAGGTCCATTACTATACGGTCCATCTCGCCAATATGGTTCCACAATGAAGTTCCCCTTTTCATCCTGTGAGTATAGAAGCATTGCCACAATTGCAACCTTCATCCAATTGGTGTCTTGGTCGAGTACCGAGCTTCAAGCATCTTCCATAGGTCGCTCACGACCTCAACATCGGCAAATTGCCTAAGGATCTCATCATCTAAAGATTGCAATATCTCACTGAGGGCTTTAAGCTCCATCCTTCGCTTATCATACACCGTTGTCTTACATGGCATGCCTATATCACATACCACACCGTAAACTCCATGGTGCTTCAACAAAGCCACCATCTTTTGTCGCCACGGACCATAGTTGTCCCGGCCATTTAGCCTCTCTACTTCGTATAAACACCCGGCCGTCTCCTCACATGAGCAAGACGCCATCACAGTACTACACTTCTTCGCAAACCGGAAGCTCTGATACCACTTGTTGGTTCCCCGTGCACCTCTCCAACACCTAGGCTAGGTACACAGTACCACCTACGATACGGGAAAACGATGGCCAAACAATCCCAAGCCCGAATTCCACCGAGATGTCACCTAGGCACAAAACCAAACACCTCACGGGCACAAGAAAGAGTTGTCACCAACTACCAACTCCCTCGACGATCTTGCGATAAATAATGTAAGCACGCAAATATAATACGAAATTAAGAGCAACACAAAAGAGACGGAGATTTACCCTGGTTCAGTTGCGAACAACCTACATCCAGCATCCAATGCACCCGGTTCCACTACTGATCAAGCAAGGCATACACCGACCCCATCATCTTCTTCCTCCACAATGAGAGAATAGTTTCAAGCAACAAGACCTAACCCTAGATCTCTCACCAAGCTCACACATTCTCAACCAAGTGGGAATCATTGATAACAAATCCTCTACAACACGTAGAGCTCCTCAAGGGACCAATCCCACACCAATAGAGATCACTCCTTGGTAATATAGCCCCCAAACTAGGAAGTTACCCAAGGGACTCTAGATCTCAAACAAGGAGGAAGAAACGTAGACACTAACCTTGGATCTCACACAAGAAGAAGCTCACTAGCTTTCTTCCCCTCCAATCTCAGATCCAAGTTTCCCAGCTCACTTAAACTTCAAGCTCTGAAAGAAGAATGGGCAACGGCTTCACCTTTTCTTCTCTGGCTCTCTAAAACTGAGAGTGCTCCTTTCTGGGAAAAATCAGCCAGTCTTTGGCTCTATGTCTTTCACCGAACAAAAGGCAATATGCCTTTAAGTCGCAACAACCATTACATGTGGGAGGTGGCCCACGTGTTGGGCAAGTTGTGGGGTTTTCAGCACTAAAAACAACATATTCACCCAGTAAGTGGCCCATTTTGGTACTTCATTGTACTGATAGATGCATATACTAGATGGTCTTATGTGTGCCTTTTTGTCTACCCACAACCTATCTTTCTCAAAAGCTGATAATGTGGGTGAATAAGATTGAAGCTTTCACAATCTAGGTTTCGCAAAGTCTCATTAAAATTGGCACGCGGTCTAAAGAAGCCTGAAGCTTCTAAGACAATATCATGGGACACAAAAGTCCTAATCTCGTTATGATTCGCATGATATTTCTGTGTAAAGATGAGATCCAGAAGATCCTTCACATTCAAACTAATGTACAACAATTGGCGGATAAATTCACGGACAACCATAAGCTTGTTCGTTCACACATCCCGACTGCCAACACGCCAGCTAGGATTGACATCCCAAAGATGGATGCAATTCACTGGCAGCAGAATTGGCTGTAGCTCAATTGAAAAGAGGACGACCGCCAGGTTCAAAAGATAAAGTTCCTCGAAAGAAGAAGATTCCTGGAAATATTAAAATATTCCCTCCACAGGATACTGAGCTCAGACCAGCGACCTCTCCCCTCCTGATTTCCCCTGCAGAGGAAATAATATGAGAAAAATCATTGTATAATGTACGTACTGGAGAGGTATTGGACAGATATAGCACAGTCGTCGTCGTCGATTTTGTTTTCGCTATTACCGTTCACGTCGCTGAATACGACGATGACATCAACCCACTTTTCTATAACATAAATGCATAGATTGCCAAAGTGGGACGAGGCAATAAGAGTAGAGCTGGACTCACTCTTGAAAAAGCAAAGTCTTTGGACCAGTAGTCCATACACTGGAATATGTAAAACCTGTGGAATATAAGTCGGGTTTTCATAAGAATAAGAAATGAAGGAAATGTGATCATTTTTCTATTTCATACTAAGCCTAAACGTCTCTGGAAAAGCCAAGAAATGCAGCTCATGGACGATGTGACTCCATATCTATACGGCTATATAGATATAGAGATCTTTATGAAACTTCCAGAAGGGTATACTCTATCCCCAGATATGAAAGAGAGACGTATGAACGTCTCCTCTATAAAGGCTTTAAATATCATTATATGATCTTACGCAATTATAAAAAATGTGGTATAATAGATTTAGCGATTCATTGCTGAACAAGGGTTCCCTAATAATGAAATCTGCCCATATATCTTTATCAAAAGAATAGGGCCATGATTTGTATTAGTCGCCGTCTATGTGGACGACTTAAAACTAATAGGATCTCCTGTAGAGACAATTGATATATCTGATAGCCTTAAACATACATTCGAAATGAAATACCTAGGCAAAACAAGGTATTGTCTCGGCTTACAGATTAAACACCTTCGTGGTAGAATCCTTTTATACCTATCATATTCTTCATACACCAGGAGTTTATGAAGAAAAATGTCCATTTTCAATCAATTAAAAATGGATGCTTATTTATGACGCCTTCCAGTCGCTGGAAGAGGGAAAGGACATCCTAGGTCCTGAAGAACCTAGCTCTAGTATACTAGTTACACTCCTTTATATGGTCAACTGCATGTGTCTCTAATAGAACGTCTGCAATAAAGCTGTTAGCTAGAAACAGTGCTACCCTGGAGAGCACCACTGGACCAAGGATAAGCTGCTTCTATGCAACTTCTAAGGGTCAAGGGTCAGCATCCAAGGAATAAATATCGCATATGCATGTTTACAGACCATCGCGATGACTAAGCACAAATGGCCGGCCACCTCCTAAAGATCTACGCATCATCCTCCAAAAGTCTACATCTTCTGGGAAGCTCATCATCCAAAAATCATATCTAGAATACGCTCATCCAGGTCCAGCAGTACCTTGCAGACACGGTGTAAACTGAGTAAAAGAATACATACGTGGAGTCATCTACCACACTTCGAAGAGCGTATCACTCCTAAGCGCCACTGTTTTCAAGTAGCCACTATATATGAGTGAAACTTATATAGATGAGTGATGATTGTATTTGCTTTTAGAATATCATGGATGTATAGATGAATAGGAAATGATTGTATAGATGCATAAGAGATCTGCAAGCATGAAGCTTGTACATATCAGGGGGAGTTGATAGTAGAGTTGTACTCTTTTTCCCTTAGCTATGGGTTTTCCCATTGGGTTTTCCATAGCCAAAGGTTTTAATAAGGCAACCTCATTTAACTCTGGACCCTGAAGTGTCCACTTCTAATGAAAGCTGAAAGACCTACAAGCATAAGGCTTGTACGGATCAGGGGGAGTAACCTGTGGGTTGCACTTTTTTTCCTTAAGCTGTTGGATTTTCCCACTGGGTTTTCCACAGCTAAGGTTTTAACGAGGAAAACACGACTACTCTGGATCCAGAAGTATCCACCCCTTAGCTTTATACACTAAGACCAAAATAATGGATGGATAAGATGGAGTGTTATGAATGAGGGAGACCTTCGGCCTCCCCTCATCTTTATCCCCCCATTACTCCCCTTGAAGCTTACTTATGGGGACCTTTGGTATCCCATGTCCCTTGGCATTATACTATTATGAATAAATAAAGAACCATGGCTTTGTGCCATGGTTAATTATTCTCTTGATTTCCAACAGAATGATTGTAATATGATGGGTAAAAGGAGCTTGGTATATTTAGTAGAATCATGATCCCCTATTAATTGAGTGAATTGATTAAATTGACACAGAAGAACATTCATGAGGAGCACAGTACAGTAACAAGATTAAATACTTTCTCAAGAACGTCTGCCGGAGTCTTAGGATTCGACCCAAAACCGCATAGGCGATGGTGATCACCCATGGGTTTTGATTGTTGAAGGCAACTATCATGACCGTAGGCTCCTCAATAACATTGAATTGGAAATAGATCTGACCATGTAGGAAAATCAATTTCCATTGTTTGGTTGAAAAGAAAAAAGAAAAGAAAAAGAAAAAGAAAGAAAAATTTGTTGTGAAGTACCTCCTGGGGGAGAAACAAGGCCTTTATTTATAGGGGACATGAAGAGTTCATACAATGGTAAGGTACGATGTTTAAGTAGAATAAAAACTCCTCATAATATACTTATAACACTCCCCCTTATCCTGTCATAAGTGTAAATTCTGCTCATGAATACTTAGGGATTCTGAGCATCATATGAGTATCACAAGGGTGGATACTTCAGGATTCTGAATTAATGTGATTAGCCTCGTTAAAACCTTCGACCATGGAAAACACTATGGGATAAAACCTGTTACGGCCAAAAATGACCGAGAGTTGTCCAGCTGACGTGGACCCTTCGTGCTGAGTCGAAGCCTCTTCAATAAATTGAATGGGATCCTAAGTTGGTAAAACCTGGGTCGGATGATGGATGTTGGTTGGGATGTGGTACTCGGTCGACTCTCGAGCAGCTTGTACATCGATAGATCGAGAGTGGGAAGCTCGGAAACAACCCTTGCAGGAGATGGAGGCTCATCGATCTACACCACAAAGTAACGTCTGGGGGGTCGGATCTGGGTCCCAACCCAAATCCCATCAGATGCTTAAGTTAGTATGTGGACTTAAGGAAGAGAGAGAGAGAGAGAGAGAGAGCTTGAAGCAGTTGAGACCGACCCACGGAGGTTCATCCCAGATCTGGCTTCGCAAGCTCTTTAGTGTAAGAATTATAAGCAGAAAGTGTAGAGTCTATGTATTAGATCTCGTACCTTGGATTTGGAACCCATTTACCTTTGTCCTTTATGGTATTTATAGGCTGTTCCTTATTGATTGTATGTAACCGTCCCTCAATGATTTGGTTGTGATCTTCTCTGGAATTCGAGATAACGGCTGCCCATTTATTCGGCCCCATTAACTTCCCCATGAGTTTCAGCGGGGCTTAACGGTCGAGTGAGCAGTTCGTTTGACTTGGTAGTACTTCGCTTTAAGCGACGGATTTCAGGATGTTGGCACCAAATGGGTCGGGTACATGGATACTTCAACATGATCCGTACCCGTGCACTAACTATGGCCCCCATCATTCGTGCCTCAGAAACTGCGTTGATTGAGACCGCATGATGTGTGATCTCCTTAAACGCGCACAATTTTCGAAACACTTGATTTGATTTTTGCCGCCAAAACCCTTTCGTCGTTGAATCGATCTCCCTCGCTTCTTGTGGCCAGCTTCGAACACGTGTCTTTCATCGACCATCAATCGGTTGAACTCCTCCATATAAAAGAAATGTGTGGGAAGAGAAAAGATTTTTCTGTTCCGCCTTCTTCCTCGTTTCGAAAGCTTGATTTCATCGTCGCCTTCTTCGGAGTTTTCTTGTTCTTTCTAAGGTACCTTTCCTGATTGATTCTGACTCTTCTTTAGATCCATTTAGGCATGTTCGCACCGGTTAGGATACTGTGCGCCTTCGACCTACTCCAAGCAAGGAAGTCCATGGTAAGGGGAAGGGGGGGTCCGCGTTGAACCGGATCCTCCCATCCATCAGAGGGATCCGAATTCGAGAGTTCCTAGAGTGGTCTTGGAGATGGTTCCTGGGTTTTTCCTCGATCTGGTTGCCGAGGTTTGGTTGGGTTGCCTCTATCCTCCCTTTTGGGTTAGGATACCCAATGTAGATGAGAGGGTTTGTTTTCCTCGAAAGAACGTGGTTGGAGTGTATCTCATAGCCTTTCACCTTGGTCTCCATTTTCCTCTTCATCCCTTCATTATAGAAGTCATATGCTCTTCGGGGATTTCTTTTTGTCAGCTTGCACACCAAGACCTTCCTTCTTTAGTCGGTTTTATCGTGCTCTGTGAGCTTTGTGGGGTTCGGCCATCCTTTTGATGGTTCAAGTATTTTTTTTCTGGATAATACTCGATCCCCACAAAGTATGGCATCACATCGTCGCTCATCCGGCGATGAGGCTTCTATACGACCTCCCGCTTTCCGATCCCAGGTGGAGAGACACTTTTGTGTTTCCCATACTTCCTGACCTTAGGCCCATGCTCAATGGTTGGAGCTTTCCGAGCTCTAAGCTCACTGAAGAGTCCAAGTTAACACCGAAAGAGGTTGAGGCCAGGTTGACGCCGGGCGAGTTCAAGGCGGCCAAACTCCTTCTGGACCGACCATGGCGACAGAGGTCGACCTTGTACCTGTTGGACGGCCAGCGACTAAAGACTGTGTTGTGGAGCTTGGGTAATGCACACTGCTCCTGAGTCTTTATTACAGCCACTCACGATAATTATATCCGTTGTTTACCGATATAACTAACGGAGGTTGTTGGAGTGGTGACTCTGGAATGGGTCAGGACTGGAGGGAGCAGCACAAGAAGAAGATGAGCACTGAAGGGTCGAGCGCTCATTCTCCCCTTTTTGTCAATCAGATATCTTCCTCCGAGGGGGACGAGGTCAGGCAGACTTCAAGGCCTTCTTCTCGTGCCTCCTCGAGGGAGGCCTTGAATCGGGTCATTACTCGATCTGTTCCACCCCTCACCTCCGTTGTCATCTCGGAGCCATTGGTGGTAGACGACGCTGACACTGTCGAGGTTGTCGGGACCATGGAGACTATCAGCAAGAAACGTGAGAACTCTTCCCAAGCAGGGGAGGAGTCAGAGAAGAGAAGGCGAATGGAGGAGGAAAACCCTCTAAGGCGTGGGGGTGGCCCCTCTCGAGCCTTTGGGGGTAATCGAGACTCCCTTGGTACATCAGACTCCCTTGGTGCCCCTTTTGGATAAGTGGCCATGGGGTGGTATCGAGTCATCCATTCCCTTGGTTGCCCCGATCCCTGCGGAGTTTGATCAAGTCCTGCTACTCAATCAGCTTTCATCTTGCTCCTCAGGATCCGTACGAGCCGATCCTCACCAGCCTCCCTTCATCGTGGGAAAGGAAGAGTCGGCCATGTTGGATTTCGGACGACTGCTCGGTTAGTGGAGAATTCGATCCTCCCGTGGGATCTGGAGTCCCTCCAGGGGTTGGACCTCGAGCGGGTGGCCAACTTCTTTGTGGGGAGCATATATCAGGTACGTCGTCTGTCTTCTGTTTATTGACTTGCAATTTAGCCATCCTTGATTGATCCTTTCTGCAGATGTCCATCCTTGGTGCTGTGTTGTGCTGCCAGGATGTCGACTTAATTTAAGGAGATCAGCGGGTGGAAGCCGCTGAGCACAAGGCGTTCGAGCTCGAGGCCCAGATGAGGAAGGTAGAAGAGGATCTGGAGAGAGCCCTCGTAGCTAAGGCAGAGCTGAGTGGGCGATTGTAGAGGCCAATAATTGCCTCTCGTCCCTGTCTGACCTCTGCAAGTCTGTCGAGCTTCAATGGAGGATGGAGATGTCTCAGATCCAGGCAGACCTTGACGCTTCAAAGAGGGAAGCGATCGAGCTCCGAGCCAAAGCTTCCGACTCTGAGAGATGTGCAGAGGCTTGTAAAGTGGAGGCCACTGAGTTCCAGGTCAAAGTTGTCGAGCTCGAGGGGGCCGTCGCGAGGGAGAAGGAAGAGCTCATGGCGAGGTTTACAAAGGCGATGGAGGCTTTCCACAATGTCTTTGTACCGGGGGGGGGGGGGGGGGGGGGGGGGGGGCACTCCTCCCTCCTAGGCTAGTAGAACTTAGCCTAGGTTTTATGTTGGCCCTTTGTTTTCATGTCTTTTGGTTTTGAAAAGAAAATAATGAAAACTTTTGCCACTTTTGCGTTTTCATACATTTGAGTATATGCATGTGTATGGCCCCTCAATGACATAATTTTTCGACGTTCTACAAATCAACGGTAAGTTGGGTCGTTGACAAGTTAGGCATATTCTAGGTATCAACCGTAGTGTAAACCCAAGTGGATGATCCTTCGGTTCATGACCAATGCCTTGGATCGTTCAGTGTTGAGGGACGAGGCCCCTTCGACTTACGACCGACGACGGCCGAGGGTCATTTAGTGGCGAGGGGTGATCCCTCGGCTTACGGCTGATGACTAGGGTCGTTCATCGGCAAGGGGCGATGCCCCTTCGACTTACGGCCGACGACGGTCGAGGATCGTTTAGTGGCGGGGATGATCCGTCGACTTACGGCTGATGACTAGTGTTAGAATATCATTTAGACAGATTTTGGAAAACGATTGACATTGTATTTACCATGAATGGCATAAGATAAAAGACAAAGATAAGTTTCGATCGTGCAATGTGTTTACCATCGCTGGCACAATCATTGACAGTACTTCTGTAAATGCTCAGCGTTCCAAGGATGAAGTAGCTCCCTATCATCCAATGTAGCGAGCCGGTAGGTGGCAGGACCGAGTACATCGATCACTTTGTAAGGTCCTTTCCACTTCACAGCGAGCTTTCCTTACTTGAGGATCTCAGGAGTAAAGGCAGCCTTAAGTAGCACCAAGTCTTCTATATAGAAGCTACGCATGCGCACCTTGGAGTTGAAATACCGAGCCATGCGTCCTTTTTGTTCAATGAGGGTCGCTAAAGCCTATTCGTGAACCTCGTCGACCAGTTGTAGGTTGACTCGAGCCCTTCTGAGTTTCTCTCTTCCTCGTAATATTGGAGATGAAGTAGTCACTCATTAACCTCCGCTGGAACGATAGCCTTACAACCATAAGCAAGCATGAAGGGTGTTTCACCTGTTGAGGTTTTGTGGGTCATTCTGTATGACCATAGTATGCCTGGGATCTCTTCCAGTCAGGTTCCATCGAGCCCAATTATTCTCTTCCGAAGGGGTCCAAGGATGCATTTGTTAGTAGCCTCTGCTAACCCATTGGACTGGGGGGTGAGCGACAGATGCGAAATGCAGCTTGATCTTCAACTCAGAGCAGAAATCCTTGAAGCCGACACTGTCGAATTACATCCCATTGTCCGTCACAATGTATTGTGGGATGCCAAATCGACAGACAATGGATTTCCAGAAGAAGCTCCTGACCTCCTTCCAAGTGATTCGGGACAGGGGCTCCAACTCGATCCATTTTGTGAAGTAGTCAATCGCCACTATCAGGAATTTTCGTTGCCCACTCGCTTGTTTGAACGAACCGAGGAGGTCCAATCCCTACTTAGCGAAGGGTATTGGAATGACGATGGCGATTAGATCAGTTGGAGGGGTTGAGCTGATCTTTGAGAACTTCTGGAAAGTTTGGCACTTCCGCACGAACTCGACAGCATCCTTGAACATGGTTGGCCAGAAGTAATCTTGTCTTATGGCCTTAAAAGCTATTGTGTTTCCCCTGCAATGGTTCCCGCAATTGCCCTCGTGGATCTCTTGGATCATGTAGAGTGCTTCCTGTGAGTCCAAACATTTGAGGTAGGGAAAAATGTCATACCTGGTTCATCGCCTTTTTTACAATAAACCATCTAGTAGAACAAATTAGTACACTTTCTGTTCTAGCTTTCGTGCCTCTACAGGGTCGATCGGCCTTTCTCTCGTGCGCAGGTAACGGATTATGGGATCCATCCAAGTGACTCCTTAGTTGAGGCATTGCAAATCCTGTTCCAGCACATTGGGGTGTGGTAGACATTGCACATACACTGTCCGACCGAGCCATGTGGGAGAGGACGACGTGAGCTTCGAAAGGGCGTCGGCTCGTTAATTCTTCGACCTTGGTACATGATGGATTTCTACTCATTTGAATTTGGCGACCTCCGCTTGAGCAACTTGCATGTAGCTCTGCATTGTGTCTTCGCAGGCCTCGAAGCTTCCGTTTAGTTGCTAGACGACGAGGTTAGAATCGCTGAGTAGTTGGACCACCTTTGCTCCCAAGGCTCGATCCAACTGGAGTCCATTGATTACCGCTTCATACTCTGCACCATTATTTATGGTTTTGAAATCGAAGCGGAGAGCATACTCGAATATGTTGCTTGCTGACGTTTGGAAAATTATTCTGGCCCCGCTCCTGGTTTGAGTGGTCGAACCGTCAACTTGTACGATCCACATTCCCTCGTCTTCAATTGCATCGGTTGGTGAAGATGTAGCATCGGGTCGTATGTTAGTAACATATACCTCTTCCATCGGGATGTCGTCGTAAGTGAGTTTGACGATGAAGTCAACGAGAGCCTGTCCTTTGATGGCGGTCCTTGGCTTGAACTGGATATTGAATTTGCTCAGCTCGACTCCCCACTTTGTCATTCTCCCCGAATGATCCAATCTCTTTAGGGTCTATTCCAAAGGAGTATCAGTGAGGACCAAGATGGTGTATGCCTGGAAGTATGGTCGTAGCCTCCTCACAAATTGGATCAGTGTGAAGGTCATCTTCTCTATTCTTGAGTAGTTTACTTCTGCGCATCGGAGGACTTTGCTAACGTAATAGATAGGTCATTGCACTCCCGAGTCCTCTTTGACGAGTGCCAAACTTACGGCCTCCAAGGTAGCGGCCAGATTAATGATGAGTTGGTCATCCTTGAAGGGTTTTCTAGGACCCTTAGGGCACAAAAACTATATTCCCGTCCTAAGTCGGACGGAACATAGACATAAAATTTTACAGCGGAAGAATAAACAAGTTAATCTAATTAACATGCAGTTAAACTATTTAACTTAGCCTTAAAGTACAAGACCCTTAGCCAAGAACTATGCCGACACAGGATGGATCTGACTATCCCAAGAAGCATCTAACCTACTGCGATTAAAGTAAACTAATGATTATAAAACATGTACCCGGAATCTCAACCCTGGGGTAGGCGAGATGTTCCGCACCATCTTCCGAGCCGCTCCCATCCTACGCTGAGCCGCTCCTCGAACCGCTCCCCGAACCGCTCCACATCCCAAGGCGAGCAATCCTTGTGTCACCAAGCCAACCACGCACGGAAAAAAGTTTCACGCGAGAGAAATCTTCGCCTAGATTTCGGATCCGAATCCGAACTCCTTTGTGGCTTTGCTAGAGCCCTCAAGAGTAAGGCAGAAATATAGGGAGATAGAGAAATATTAATTTAAGCCTAGATCAGAGCGTGCTCCAACATTTACGAGAGCTACTCAGATCTAGAGCTTGGGACGAGTTTTGAGGAGGAAGGGGGAGGCCCCTATTTATACAGACGGCTGACTGCTCCCCTTTACTCAAAATCCGATGTAGGACTATTAAATTGGAGTTAATTAAACAAGTTAGTTTGTCCTTCACAAAGTGCAAACTTCCGTGAATTTTAACTCCCTCACCGTTGAGCTTCATGATTGATACAACATATTAATACGAAGGGTGTTCAACGATGAACGCATAGGAAAAAACCGTTCATCAATCTGAGTCCGTTTGACCCTCCAATTATATGTCCAAAGATGAGCCCACAACCATGCTTTTCAGAAATCTGTCGCCGCCATCCTAGGGTTCAGAACCCTACGTGTGGGGCCCAGCATGTGGGCCCCATGGCACTATGCGCATGCAGTCCGCAGGGGCACGTGCCTTGCACGCGCCCGCAGGCGCGTGCCTTGTACGCGCCAGGCAGGGTGCGTGGCGCCCTGTGGGCGTCACATGCCGCCAGGCGCCCCAACAAGGGGCACCTGTTGACTTTCTGAAAAGGAGCCGCTCGGCCCAATGGGCCGGGCCTTATGGTGGGATCCTCCCCCCTTTTACCATTTTACAAAACAGCCCTTTGGGCTGATATTAATCAAGGGCTTGGCTTTTGATGTCTTGGCTATATCTTGCTCATTTGGAGTCGGATTTGGACGCCGTTTGGACCTGGGTTTAGACTGGGACATTTCCATCTTACCCATGAGCTTTTTCTTGCGTTTATTTCATTAAATATTGTCTTAAACTATTTAAGACACATTTAATCTCATTTTGCATCATAAGCAAATTAGTCCCTTATCTATGCTTAAATTGTCACTTGCATCAAAATGCAATTTTCTCTTCCTTTACATTAAATGCAAATTATTCTCCTAACTAATTTCTAACTGTTACTAGACGAAGGTCGCACTCTGTATGAGACCCTACATCATGACCCTTACAACAGGTTGGGCTCGAAGCCCTATACGTCAGTGACCACGAGCAGTGGTTGCCGTCACTGCTTCAGGAATCATCATTATGTGGTTGACTCATTTACATGAGTATTGTCGGGACCACCCTGACTGTTTCCGTGATGAGTTCCATAGTTATAGTCTCTTCATCGTAACTATGTCGTGTAGATCAATTCTAGGGTACGGTCAAACTGTCAACCCCAATAACTTAACTCCAGTTAGTTTCTATCAATCTTTAGTCAATTAATGTTGGACTTCTTCCAACATACTCTGCGTAGAGATTTTACTAAAACCCGAACTAACTCTACGACACTAACTTCCATTGACCGGGAGAGACGAATCCTCTCTTGGTCATTACTCTCTTCGCACGCTTTAAGTGACACCCAATCAAAGACCTTTAGATAGGCCTAGCCTCGAAGCTAGGTCAGTGATCTAAGTGACACCGTTCACGCACAGGTTCGTAAAATGACCTCAAGTCAAAAGACCAACTTGCCTATCATCACTAAGAGTTATCATTGACAGATTGGTCAATATAACCATATGATAACTCTTGTGGATCGTTCACTGAACTCATTCTCTAATGAGCACCTGTGTCTCGTCTCCGAATTTGCCAAGTCAAATGATCATGAGATCATCGTCACCGTGTAACGGTGAAGACTAAGACACAATGGTCTATCCGATGTATCGATATCCTTGTCTCGAAACATCTTCGACCACGAACCCTTTTAGACTAATGCTACATATGGTCAAACATTTCTCCATGATCGAGATACTCATCTCGGTACCTGATTGACATTGCATAAAGTCTCAGGACTTTACCTAAGTCGATATCTAATGTTAACTACATTATAATATAACTTAGATAAATTATAACCAAACAACGTACTGTTATTTCGAACAAGACGTTTGTGCTATTCACACAGAGATAAATAGCCTTGAGGGCATCATTCCTCTAAATCTCCCACTTGCACTCAGGCCCATTTATCTCGGTATCTTATACCGTTTTTACACATAAGTTTTTCAAGACTTCATGTGGTAGAGCCTTCGTGAGTGGATCAGCTAAAACCGTCTACATTATAGACTTAAAGGGGTCTCTATGTTCATGTTAGACCAACCATTTGAATCGCATTCAAATAATTCACTTGGTCTTTCAGAATCCATAATATTTTATTTCCTTGGATCTTATCCAGTTCATCGTACCTTACGATAATCATTTAAATATGTTAATGGTCATTTCAAATGGCTCATATCTATTTCTGATAAAGTATCAAACTTTTTGATTACTTTGTCAAAATAAATGTTCCATCCCTTTGATGCCTTGCATGTAATTTATACGCTCCCACTGACCTTGAAAACTTTCAGGCTAATTCATATAAGTCGGTTCATCTAAATCATATTTAGAAAAAGCGAACTTATAAGTGAATGCTCAGATTTTCATGGTTAACATAAGCGTTTACATCGAGCTTGGTCCGAGTAGATCTGTACACATCTGCTGGCGAAAAACAGTTTCATTCTAATCCGTTATAGGAATTAGGACGAAAACCATTCTCGACCAACATGATTGCGCTTCACTATTTTCTTTCTGCACCAATCTTTAACTTAAAGATTTACTTGCAGAAAGTGAGGAAACATTTTCCTTAGGCACGTAAGCTAAATTTCAAAATTTATTTACGCACACGGACCTATTCTAATTGCATCAAGTTATAAATCGGAGTTACTACTCCGAATTTCATCCTAGAAGTTGACTAAGTCATCAACAATTATGATGTCTGACTCGACTCTTCGTCTCATGAGATTCGAGAAATTATACAACTTCTTAATGATCGATTTAATGAATATCTTATAGATAATGTCCTCATAGAACATTATCAAAACCTAAAAATTACTATCTGTGACTTAACCCAGAGGGAGGACTTAACTCAGAGTCGCTTGCTATGGATCACACCTAGTCTAACTAAGTATGATTCATACCTTTTAACACATGGATGTGTTAACAGACTTGACCTGAGAGAAAATCACATTTTCTTTTAATTACGCAATATTTTATATAGCTAAGTATTTGACCATTCGATCTAATCGAATCAGTTTAAATACTTTTGTCATTTTGTTCTTTATTTTATCAGACTTGTGTTTCATCAAGAACACGTGTCTTAATAAAATATACGAATAACTTATTTTGGTTAATCTAGACTCGGGTACATCAGTATGTACGAGACTGAGTTCGATAACTCATTCTCCCACTGTCTTACAGATGGGTTTCAGCCATTATATCTAAGAGGGTAAGACTCACAAGTGTCCACAGACTTCATTATACGAGAGGTTAGAGCCCTCTTTATGTGATTTGTGAAACTTATTCTCTCGATACGGCCTAGTCTATTTTGCCATACAAGTTTGCTAGTCTATTTTGCCATACAAGTTTGCTACTATCTTGTGTATTTATATATTAACATTTAATACATATATTATCGTTATACATATTACTCATTGCTTCAGAAGCAATGTGACGACATTCGTCAAAATGTGTTAACCTTTTGTATAACAATAATTATGAAATCGTGACATCAGAGTATGTCACATTTTCATTTCCTCCTACTTATGCCTTTACTAATGATAAATATAACTAACTTTCTCAATTGACTTTCCAGAGTGCCTTCTTCCTTTTCTAAATCACATTTAGATATTAAATAACCCAACATAAATAAATAGCTATGCAAGCATCTCATGTATCCAAACGCCTGAGAGTTGCAATCTTGAGTGTAGCTCAAGAAGTTGCTTGTCTCAAGATCCGGTTGAGATACATAGTTTTGCACCGCTCATGCACTCGTATTCGACTCAAACGATTTGATCGAATTCTCGAACTTTGCGGATCAAAATTGTTTGTCCATACAACCTTGAGTGTAGCTCGACAAGTTGTAGGGAGAAACATACTTCGAATATCCTATATGTTCAAGCTGCCTCATATATAGACGAGTGACATGTAGCGTGAATTTATTTTGTTGGACATAGAACTTAATTAAATCATATTTCTTTAAGTCTGTTCTTTAGAAGGTCATTTTAATGTCAACGAGAATATCGTTTTAATTCTATCAATTAGAATTTAACTTGATATTCAATTAATCGACCTCTTTGACCAGTTAACTTATTAAAATATAATATTTTGATTCCTTCGGTAAATATAGTCTTGCCCTAGTTTAGCATATGTTCAATATTAAATATAGGTAGATTGGCTTTTATCTATCTATATCCTCCCACTATTTTTACGATCGTTTCAACGATTAATAACGAACGATTTAATCGTATTAAAATTAATGGGTAAGAGTTCCAATCGCATTGAGCCTAACAACCTTGAGTGTAGCTCAACAAGTTATATGACTCTGTAATAGGAAGATGACTCTTCATCGATCATATCAGATATGACCCTCTTATTGGTTTTTACCCCTAGCCATTTGTGATCATGAGTGTGCTCATCCAAATCACAATGCCTAGTCTAGTCGGACCCTTGTTTTCGCGTCTAGCCTGACTTGCCCCGGCGCTCGGTGTATTCACGACCCATCGGTTTGGGTCAGGTCTTAGAATACATCTAGTGTATTTAAGGAGTTGGTTTCTATAAGATTGCCATGTCACAGCTTGAGTGTAGCTCAACAACTGTAACACGGGTCCTATAGTTGCTAACCCCTAAAACAAGGAGGGCTACGGCTAATCTTGAAGAAGATTATTAACGTATTTGACTTAGATATAGTCCAGGATGTCATATAATCATGATTTGCGTCATTGCGGTCCAGCGGAACACAGCCAGGGAATTGACTAAGCCAGGATCACTATCCCTTAAAGGGTGAACTAGCAAACTTAGCCAAGCACATTGACTGGATCATGGTCCATTGAATGAAGCTTGTCATTTTCATATGCGTGCCATAGACTAAAAGGCTTTTATTAACAACTAACTAATCCTATCAACTAGTTGAATCCTTAAATTCAAAATTTTAGGATTTGTTTAATAAATTTTATTAAATCCTTATCAACTATAAGGTTCACGTGATATCCTAATCGTTATTAGGATTTTAATAAATTTATTAACATCGCTAAAAGCGAAGTCCTTTAATGAGAATTAATTATAACAATTAGAATTAAAAATTCATTAAAGGGACTACCCTAGTCATGAATTAGATCTTAAAGGGTTGTTAAAAGTTTTATTAAAACATAGCATGTCATTAAAATTCAATTAATAAATTTTAATGATTTCTTAATGGCTAACCTAAAGGTTGTCTTGTGTTATCAAATAAGGGACAAGATGTCATACCATTAACATAAAGGTACACTAATTTTATCGTATAAAATAAAAATGTACAACTATTTAACAATTAAATAGACTAATGTTTATCAAATAAACAAGTTAAGCATGCATACATAAATTTAACATTTAAATTTAAAATTGTGATTTTTAAAACATTTTATTTTATCTCATAAAAATAATAACTTGTTTTTAAAAGATCACCAAATTTGCATGCTACTAAAAATATTTATCGCATAAAAATTTTAAACTTTTAAAATCAGTTTTAAAATATCTCATAAATTTAAAACATCATTTTTTAAAAAATTCCATGCTTAAAATTTATAACATAAAATTTTAAAACATCTAATAACATTTTAAACTTATCGCATAAAGTTTTAAAGTCTTAAAATCAGTTTTAAATTTATCATATAAATTTAAAACATCATTGCATGCTTAAATTTTTATCATATAAAATATTTAAACATCCTTTTAAAATTTTCATGCTTATAATTTATCATATAAAATTTTTAAACATCTTAAAAAAACATTTTATAGGGCATCCAAAATTAATTTAAAATTATCTCATAACTTTAAAACATTTTAAAAGTATTTTAAAAAGTATTTCAATGTTTAATAAAATCGCAATGCTAGATCGTTACGCAAACCTAGGCTCCAATACCATTGAAGGGTTTTCTAGGGCCCTTAGGGCACAAAAACTCTATTCCCGTCCTAAGTCGGACGGAACATAGACATAAAATTTTACATCGGAAGAGTAAACAAGTTAATCTAATTAACATGCAGTTAAACTATTTAACTTATCCCTAAGGTACAAGACCCTTAGCCAAGAACGATGCCGACTCGGGATGGATCTGACTATCCCAAGAAGGATCTAACCTACTGCGATTAAATTAAACTAATTCTTATAAACCACATACCCAGAATCTCAACCCTGGGGCAGGCGAGATGTTCTGCACCGTCTTCCGAGCCGCTCCCATCCCATGCCGAGCCGCTCGTCGAACTGCTCCCTGAACCGCTCCTCGAACCGCTCCGCATCCCGAGGCAAGCAATCCTCGTGTCGCCAAGCCAACCACGGACGGAAGAAAGTTTCACGCGAGAGAAATCTTCGCCTAGATTTCGGATCCTAATCCGAACTTCTTTGCGGCTTTGCTAGAGCCCTCAAGAGTAAGGCAGAAATATAGGGAGATAGAGAAATATTAATTTAAGCCTAGATCCGAGCGTGCTTCAACATTTACGAGAGCTGCTCAGATCTAGAGCTTGAGACGAGTTTTGAGGAGGAAGGGGATGCACCTATTTATATAGACGGCTGACTGCTCCCATTTACTCAAAATCTGATGTGGGACTATTAAATTGGAGTTAATTAAATCAAGTTAGTTTGCCCTTCACAAAGTGCAAACTTCTGTGAATTTTAACTCCCTCACCGTTGAGCTTCATAATTGATACAACATATCAATACGAAGGGTGTTCAACGGTGAACGCATATGAAAAAACTGTTCATCAATCCGAGTCCGTTTGACCCTCCAATTTATATGTCCAAAAATGAACCCACAACCATGCTTTTCAGAAATCTGCAGCCGCCATCCAAGGGTTCAGAACCCTACGCATGGGGCCCAGCATGTAGGCCCCATGGCACTGTGCGTGCATAGCCTGCAAGGGCGTGTGCCAGGCATGCACCCGCGGGCGTGTGCCTTACATGCGCCAGGCAGGGTGCGTGGCGCCCTGCAGGCGTCACATGCCGCCAGGCGCCCCAACAAGGGGCGCCTGTTGACTTTCTGAAAAGGAGCCGCCCGGCCCAATGGGCCGGGCCTTATGCTGTGCTCCTCCCCCTTTTACCATTTTATAAATCAGCCCTTTGGGCTGATATTAATCAAGGGCTTGGGTTTTGATGTCTTGACTATATCTTGCTCATTTGGAGTCGGATTTGGACGTCGTTTGGACCTGGGTTTAGACCGGGACATTTTTGTCTTACCCATGAGCTTTTCCTTGTGTTTATTCCATTAAATATTGTCTTAAACTATTTAAGACATATTTAATCTCATTTTGCATCATATGCAAATTAGTCCCTTATCTAAGCTTAAATTGTCACTTGCATCAAAATGCTATTTTCTCTTCTTTTGCATTAAATGCAAATTATTCTCCCTAACTAATTTCTACCTATTACTAGACGAAGGTCGCACTCTGTGTGAGACCCTACAGCCTGACCCTTACAACAGGTTGGGCTCGAAGCTCTATACGGCAGGGACCAGAGCAGTGGTTGCCGTCCCTGCTTAAGGAATCATCATTATGTGGTTGACTCATTGACATGAGTATTGTCGGAACCACCCTGACTGTTTCTGTGATGAGTTTCGCAGTTATAGTCTCTTCGTCTTAACTATGTCGTGTAGATGAAGTCTAGGGTATGGTCAAACTGTCAGCCCCAATAACTTGACTCCGGTTAGTTTCTATCAATCTTTAGTCAATTAATGTTGGACTTCTTCCAACATACTCTGCGCAGAGATTTTACTAAAGACCGAACTAACTCTACGACACTAACTCCCATTGACTGGGAGAGACGAATCCTCTCTTGGTCATTACTCTCCCCGTACGCTTCAAGTGACACCTAATCAAAGGCCTTTTGACAGGCCTAGCCTCGAAGCTAGGTCATTGATCTAAGTGGCACCGTTCACGCACAGGTTCGTAAATTGACCTTAAGTCAAAAGACCAACTTGCTTATCATCACTTAGAGTTATCATTGACAGATTGATCAATATAACCATATGATAACTCTATTGAATCGTTCTGTGAACTCATTCTCTAATGAGCACCTGTGTCTCGTCTCCGACTTCGCCAAGTCGAACGATCATGAGATCATCGCCACCGCTTAACTGTGAAGACTAGGACACAATGGTCTATCCGATGTTTCGACATCCTTGTCTCGAAACATCTACGACCACGAACCATTTTAGACTTATGTTACAGACGGTCAAACATTTCTCCATGATCGAGATACTCATCTCGATACCTGATTGACCTTGCATAAAGTCTCAGGACTTTACCTAAGTCGATATCTAATGTTAACTACATTATAATATAACTTAGATAAATTATTACCAAACAACTTACTGTTATTCGAACAAGATGTTTGTGCTATTCACACAGAGATAACTAGCCTTGAGTGCATCATTCCTCTACAATCCTTGTCTGGCTAAGTCAAGAGTGGTGGGCTGCGGAGGTATTATTTCAATTCGGAGAAAGTTTTCTTGCAATCTGCATCCCACTCAATGACCCTCTTGCCATTCGATGTGGAAGCTATGACCTTTCTCAACACTTTGAAGAAAGGCAACGATCTCTCGGTTGACTTAAACAAGAATCGGCCTAAAGCGACTATTCTTCCATTCAGCCTTTGGAGTTCTCTGATGGTCGAATGCTTCTTCATCATTATGATCGCCACGATCTTGTCGGTGTTGGCCTTGATCCCTCGATTTGTCAGCATGAAATCGAGGAATTATCTCGATCGAACAGAAAATACCTCGATCTTATCGGGGTTGGCCTTGATGCGTGGCCCATGCATTCTTCAAACCAAATGGCATCTTGGTATAGCAGAAAATACCTCGATCGGTGATGAAAGAAGTCTTCTCTTTATCCTACGGTGCCATCTGGATCTGGTTATATCTTGAGAATGTGTCCATAAAACCGAGGAGTTCATAACCCAAAGTACTGTTGACCAGATGGTCGATCCGGGGCAGGGGTAACTATCCTTCGGACATGCTTTGTTGAGATCAGTGAAGTCGACACACATTCACCATTTACAGTTTGCCTACTTCACCATCACGACATTCAAGAGCCAATCGGGATATTTGACCTCCCGAATGAAGCCTGCCTCTAGAAGCCGATCCACTTCCTCGATTTCAGCCTTCATCGCCCCACATGTTCCTCTTCTTTTGTTTCATGTGTCTGGAAGTCAGGTCGACCTCCAGCTTATGGGATATCACCTCGGGGTCGATGCCGGGCATATCCTTTGGGGACCAGGCGAAAATGTCTGCTTGCTCTCTCAAGAGAGCGATCAACTTCTCCATTAGGTCGAAAAGGAACATTGATCCAATAGAGACAGTCTTCCCTTCTTCTTCGGAGATTCGGATGTTCTCCTTTTCTGTGACTGTCGTGGGTCATCGATCTTTGCCTTTGGGGTCGACTAGTCTGCCTGCCCAATCCTTCTCAAAGCGGTGGACAATGTATAGCACGACCTCGCTTGCTTCTGATTTTCTCTCGCTTTCCCCACTCCTTCAGGAGTGTGGAATTTGATTATTTGATGGAAAGTTGGGACCACCTCTTCTACGGTATTTAGTAGTGGTCTCCCGATGATCCCGTTGTACGCCGAGTTGATCTTTACCACCATGAACCGGTCAGGTGAGTGAATTGTCGCGGATACGTACCAAGGGTCACCGGTAGGGTGATGATGCCTGTTATTGGGGCAGAGTGTCCGATGAATTCCACCAAAGTTCCCGAACAAGGTGTCAACTCCGTGGAGGACAGCCTCATTCTCTCCAACCTGGTGAATAAGAGCACGTCGCACGAGATTCCAATGTCGACAAGTAATCTCTTTACGGCGATCTCAATGACAGTGGCCGTGATGATGACATCATCATCGTGTGGCAGTTTCACACACTATAGATCTTCATCTATGAAGGAGATAGGAGGTGTAGAATCTCTGGGGCGCTTTTGCCCCACTGATATTTTCATCAACCTTCCGGCGTAGGAAATTTGGAACCAGGTTAACAGCTCCGGGCACGGAGGACCTCCTATTATTATGTTGATGAGGCCGATGCTGGGAGGTGCCAAGGCATCACCGAAGGGTGTTGACTGGTGAGTCGACATGGTCGAGATATTCCGTCGATTGGGATGTCAACTTGTGTTTTCCACAGATGGTGCCAAGCTGTTAAGGCCAAAAATAACCGAGACTGTTGTCCAGCTGACGTGCACCCTCTGTGCTGAGTCAAGCCTCATCAGCAAGTTGAATGGGACCCTAGGTTGGTAGAACCTGGGTCAGATGATGGATGTTGGCTGGGATGTGGTACTCGGTCGACTCTCGAGCAGCTTGTATGTCGATTGATCGAGACTGGGAAGCTCAGAAATGACCCTCGTAGGAGATGGAGGCTCGTCGATCTACACACAAAGAAATGTCGGGGGGGGGGGGGGGGGGTTGGATCTGGGTCCTGACCCAAATCCCATCTGATGCTTATGTTAGTATGTGACTTAAGGAAGAGAAGGAGATTGGAGTAGTTAAGATCGACCCTCGGAGGTTCATCTCAGATCTGGTGTCGCAAGCTCTTTAGTGTAAGAATTATAAGCTGAAAGTGTAGAGTCTATGTATTAGATCTCGTACCTTGGAATTGAAACCTCTTTACATTTATCCTTCCGGGTATTTATAGGTTGTTCCCTATTGATTGTATGTAACCATCCCTCAATGATTCGAGCGTAATCTTCTCCAGGATTCGAGATACCAGCTGCCCATTTATTTGGCCCCATTAACTCCCCCCTGAGTATCAGTGAGAGCTTAACGGTCGAGTGAGCCATTTGTTTGACTCGGTAGTACTTCGCTTTAAGCGACGGGTTTTGGGTTGTTGGTACCAAATGGGTTGAGTACGTGGATACTTCACCATGATCTGTACCCGTGCACTAACAAAACCATAACTAACAAAAAAGAGTATGAATCTGCTTTAACTCTCCCTGATCTGCACAAGCCCTTAGACTTTCAGATCTATTACGTTTTTTTACATCAAGCCAATTTATACCATTCTAAAAATATATACAAATTACAGATATCACCATTGTTAGGCAGCTGCTGGATCCAAAAGAGCTCTAAAGAGGTGTGCTTTATCGTGTGGCCTCTGTTGTCGTCTCCTCAGAGTTGGGTTAACCATGTGTCATGGTCTTCAGACTATGTGGTCAGCTCCAAATCACCAGCCTTTGATCCAGTCATCACTGAGATGTAATGTACTACTAAGCGCACCCAAACACACCCATGGTTTGTTTCTGTAATGGTGATGATCTAGAAATGATAGGATGATGTTGCCTTCATAGTTTGCTTTACAGATCTATAGTAGATGGTTATCCCACCATAGGTACCCAGTTTGTGATTTCTCAGTAAGGAGGGTCGGACCTGTAACCTACATCTGTATAAGCATGAAGGATAATTTTTTATAATAAGAGCCCAAATCCATCGACCCTTGGAGGTAGCATAGAAGATGCTTAACTCCAGGCATAACACTGTATCTGGCTAATGAATTTAAAGCAACTACTATTGTTAGTACACGGGTACGGATCCTGCTGGAGTATCCATGTACCCGACTTGGTAGGCACCCACAACCCGATACCCGTCGCTCAAAGCAGAGTGTTACCGAGTCAAACGATCGGAACGTTCGACCGTTAGGCTTGAGCTAAAATTCAGGGGGTGGTTAATGGGGCCTAGTAAATGGGTAGTTGTTATCTCGAATTCCGGAGGAGATCGTGCCTGAATCAATGAGGGGCGGTTACGTACAATCAAAGAGAAACAACCTATAAATGGATGAAAGAACAAAGGTAAAGGGGTTCCAATTCCAAGGTACAAGATCTAAGACAAAAGAACTCTACTTTCTCAGCAGATATTTCTTACTCTATAAAGCTAGCAATGACAGATCTGAGGTGAACCTCTGTGGGTCGATCTCACCTGCTCCTAGTTCCCTCTCTTCCTTAAGTTTCCATTCTAACTTAAGCATCAGATGGGATTGGGTCGGAACCCAGATCCGACCCCCCTAGCGTGTCTCTGTGATGTAGATCAACGCATTGCCTTTAACCGTGAAGGTTGTAATCGAGCTTCCTGTAGAGGAATGATGCCCTCAAGGCTATTTATCTCTGTGTGAATAGCACAAACGTCTTGTTCGAAATAACAGTAAGTTGTTTGGTAATAATTTATCTAAGTTATATTATATTGTAGTTAACATTAGATATCGACTTAGGTAAAGTCCTGAGACTTTATACAAGGTCAATCAGGTATCGAGATGAGTATCTCGATCCTGGAGAAATGTTGGACCGTCTGTAGCATAAGTCTAAAATGGTTCATGGTCGTAGATGTTTCGAGACAATGATGTCGAAACATCAGATAGACCATTGTGTCCTAGTCTTCACCGTTAAGCGGTGGCGATGATCTCATGATCGTTCGACTTGGCGAAGTCGGAGACGAGACACAGGTGCTCATTAGAGAATGAGTTCACTGAACGATCCACTAGAGTTATCATATGGTTATATTGACCAATCTGTCAATGATAACTCTAAGTGATGATAGGCAAGTTGGTCTTTTGACTTAAGGTCAATTTACGAACCTGTGCGTGAACAGTGTCACTTAGATCACTAACCTAGCTTCGAGGCCAGGACTGTCGAAAGGCCTTTGATTGGGTGTCACTTGAAGCGTACGAGGAGAGTAATGACCAAGAGAGGATTCGTCTCTCCCGGTCAATGGGAGTTAGTGTTGTAGAGTTAGTTCGGTCTTTAGGAAAATCTCTACGAAGAGTATGTTGGAAGAAGTCTAACATTAATTAACTAAAGATTGATAGAAACTAATCGGAGTCAAGTTATTGGGGTTGACAGTTTGACTGTACCCTAGACTTGATCTACACGATATAATTAAGACGAAGAGACTGTAACTGCGGAACTCATCACGGAAATGGTCAGGGTGGTCCCGATAATACTCATGTCAATGAGTCAACCACATAATGATGATTCCAGAAGCAGGGACGGCAACCACTGCTCGTGGTCACTGCCGTATAGGGCTTCGAGCCCAACCTGTTGTAAGGGTCAGGCTGTAGGGTCTCACACAGAGTGCGACCTTCGTCTAGTAATAGGTAGAAATTAGTTATGGAGAATATTTTGCATTTTTGATGCAAGGGATGGAATAATTGCATTTGATGCAATATGATAATTTAAGTCTAGATAGGGACTAATTTGCATAAAATGCAAAAGAGATTAAATGTATCTTAAATAGTTTAATACTATATTTAATATTATAAACGCAAGGAAAAACGCAAGGAAAAGTTCACGGGTAAGACGGGAATGTCCCGGTCTATACCCAGGTTCGAACGGCGTCCAAATCGGACGCCAGATGCCCAAGATATGCGCATTAGCCCAAAAGAAATACATATAGGATATTTTGCCCAAGGCCTGGGCAAGCCCAGGCACTGGCCTGGGCTTGCCCAGTGCTTGGGCAAAAGCCCAGGCTAGCGCCTGGGCTTGCCCAGGCCTTGGGCAAATTATCCTATATGTATTTCTTTTGGGCTAATGCGCATATCTTAGGCATCTGGCCCAAAAGAAATACATATTAGCCCAAAAGAAATACATATAGGATATTTTGCCCAAGGCCTGGGCAAGCCTAGGCACTGGGCAAGCCCAGGCGCTGGCCTGGGCTTTTGCCCAGGTGGGGCTGTTTCTTGGCCTGCACGCGCAGCTTATTGTGGGGCCCACTTGTGGGCTCCAGTTCTAGGGGTTTGAACCCTTATTGTGCAGAATTTTTGACGGCTCAGTTTTTGCGAAAAACTAGCCTTGGGCTGAACTTTGGACGATCAATTGGAGAGTCAAACGGACTCCGATTGACGTGCCATTTTTTTCCTATGCGTTCACCGTTGAACACCCTTCGAATTGATAGGTTGTATCAATCATGAAGCTTAACGGTTAGTGAGTTAAAATTCACGGAAGTTTGCACTTTGCGAAAGGCAAACTAACTTGATTTAATTAACTCTAATTTAATAGTCCCACATCGGTTGGACGGAAAAGGGGAGAGTCCGCTACCTATATAAATAGGGGCCTCCTCCCTTCCTCCAAACTCATCCCAAGCTCTAGATCTGAGCAGCTCCCGTAAATGTTGGAGCACGCTCGGATCAAGGCTTAAATTAATATTTCTCTATCTCTCTATATTTCTGCCTTACTCCTGAGGGCTCTAGCAAAGCCGCAAATGAGTTTGGATTCGGATCCGAAATCTTGGCAAAGGTTTCACTCGCGTGAAACTTTCTTCGGCGCGTGGTTGGCTCGGCGACACGAGGATTGCTCGCCTCGGGATGCGGAGAGGTTCAAGGACCAGTTCGAGGAGCGGCTCGGTGTGGAATGGGGAGCGGCTCGGAAGACGGTGCGGAACATCTCGCCTGACCCAGGGTTGGGATTCCGGGTATGTGTTTTATAAGCATTAGTTTAATTTAATCGCAGTAGGTTAGATCCTTCTTGTATGGTCAGATCCATCCCGAATCGGCATAGATCTTGGCTAAGGGTCTTGTAACTTAGGCTAAGTTAAATAGTTTAACTGTATGTTAATTAGATTAACTTGTTTATTCTTCCGCTGTAAATTTTTTTAAGTTTAAGTTCCGTCCGACTTAGGACGGGAATAGAGTTATTGTGCACTAAGGGTCCTTGAAAACCCTTCAGTGGTATCGGAGCCTAGGTTTGTGTAACGATCTAGCACTGTGATTTTATTAAACATTGAAATGTTTTTTAAAATACTTTTAAAATGTTTTAAAGTTATAAGATAATTTTAAAATATTTTTGGATGCCCTATAAAATGTTTTTTTTGTTTAAAATTTTATGTGATAAATTTTAAGCATGGAATTTTTTTTAAAAAAAGATGTTTAAATATTTTATGTGATAAAAATTTAAGCATGCAATTTTAAATGATGTTTTAAATTTATATGATAGTTTTAAAACTGATTTTAAGACTTTAAAAACTTTATGCGATAAGTTTAAAATGTCATTAGTTGTTTTAAAATTTTATGTGATAAATTTTTAAGCTTGGAATTTTTGAAAAATGATGTTTTAAATTTATGAGATATTTTAAAACTGATTTTAAAAGTTTAAAATTTTTATGCGATAAATATTTTTAGTAGCATGCAAATTTTGTGATCTTTTAAAAACAAGTTATTATTTTTATGAGATAAAATAAAATTTTTTAAAAAAATCACAATTTTAAATTTAAATGTTAAATTTAAGTATGCATGCTTAACTTGTTTATTTGATAAACATTAGTATATTTAATTGTTAAATAATTGTACACTTTTAGTTTATGCGATAAAATTAGTGTAACTTTATGTTAATGGTATGACATCTTGTCCCTTATTTGATAACACAAGACAACCTTTAGGTTAGCCATTAAGAAATCTTTAAAATTTATTAATTGAATTTTAATGAAATGCTATGTTTTAATAAAACTTGTAACAACCCTTTAAGATCTAATTCCTGATTGGGGTAGTCCTTTTAATGAATTTTTGATTCTAATTGTTATAATTAATTCTCATTAAATGACTACGCTTTTTGCGATGTTAATACATTTATTAAAATCCTAATAACGATTAGGATATCACGTGAACCTTATAGTTGATAAAGATTTAATAAAAGTTATTAAACAAATCCTAAAATTTTGAATTTAATGATTCAACTAGTTGATAGGATTAATTAGTTGTTAATAAAAGCCTTTTAGTCTATGGCACGCATATAAAAATGACAAGCTTCATTCAATGGACCATGATCCAGTTAATGTGCTTGGCTAAGTTTGCTGGTTCACCCTTTAAGGGATAGTGATCCTGGTTTAGTCAATTCCCTGGCTGTGTTCCACTGGACCGCAATGACGCGAATCATGATTGTATGACACCCTGGACTATATCTAAGTCAAATACGTTAATAATCTTTTCAAGATTAGCCGTAGCCCTCCTTGTTTTAGGGGTTGGCAACTATAGGACCCGTGTTACAGTTGTTGAGATACACTCAAACTGTGACATGGCAATCTTATAGAAACCAATTTCTTAAATACATATAATGTAGTCTAAGACCTGACCCAAACTGACGTGTCGTAAATACACCGAGCGCCGGGGCAAGTCGAGGCTAGACACGAAAACAAGGGTCCGACTAGACAAGACATTGTGATTTGGATGTGCACACTCATGATCACAAATGGCTAGGGGTAAAACCCGAATAAGAGGGTCATATCTGATATGATCGATGAAGAGTCATCTTCCGATTACAGAGTCCTACAACTTGTTGAGCTACACTCAAGGTTGTTAGGCTCAAGGTGATTGGACCTCTTACCTATTAATTTTAATTCGATTAAATCGTTCGTTATTAAGCTTTGAAACGATCGTAAAAATAGTGGCAGGATATAGATAGATAAAAGCCATTCTACCTATATTTAATATTAAACATATGCTAAACTAAGGAAAGACTATATTTACCAAAGGAATCAAAATATAATATTTTAATGGAATAAGTTAACTGGTCAATTAGGTTGATTAATTGAATATCAAGTTAAATTCTAATTGATAGAATTAAAACTATATTCTCGTTGACATTAAAATGACCTTCTAAAGAACAGACTTAAGAAATATGATTTCATTAAGTTCTGGATCCAACAAACGAATTCACGCTACATGTCACTCGTCTCTATATGAGGTAGCTTAAACACATAGGATATTCGAAGTATGTTTCTCCCTACAACTGACGTGCGTATATATTTCATATATTCACGCACATTTTCTTTCGTGTTTCTCCGTATTTTCCGCCGTCTTTTATTCGTTTTCTCGAGTTTTCTTGTTTTCTTTCTCTTTTCTGTATTTCCCGTGTTTTACAGGAGTTTGCTGGCATTTGGGACGCAAAACGATGATATCATGTGTCCCCGGAGCAACGGGAGGAGTCACGCGTGATCCAGGGGGTCAAACGACGAAGATTACATCTTTCAGCCCCTCACCCGGTCGGTTGGTCATCTCCAACTGATCGGGTGATGCACGCGTGCACCACCCGGTCTCAGCTGGAGCTCAAGTGGATGTCACCCGACCGGTTCACAGGCCGGTTCAACGGGGCTGATTCTCTGTCTTTTCAAGCCAAATTCCAACCGATCGGATGACTCTCACCCGATCGGTTCATCTGTAGCAGATGCTGAGGAGCCGAGACACGGGCACCCAACCGACCCCTTCACCCGATGGCGCCAAGATCCAACCGGTCACCCCAAGAACTCAACCGACCGGTTCATATGACCTGGTGAAACTCCGCAGTTTTCTGTTTATTATTTGTAACGGATCACCCGATCAACCGATCGGGTGATACGAGATCCTATAAATAGGACCCCTAGGGTTCCAGAAACGGGGAGCTGTTAGTTTTTACTGTTTTCTCCTATTTGTGACGGTTGTAATTACTTTTCTATTGTAAGTTTTCGGATCTTTCTTAAACTTTAGTATTATCTGAACTGCTCTACTACCTTCGCATTCCTATCGTCTGATTATGCTTTTAACGGTTCATTTTCATTTAGATCGCTTTTTAATGAATATTTGTGAGTAGTTCCCAAATCTGGGATTTTGGCGGAAACCCCTTCGGGGGCTCTTCCCGATGCATCCATGGGGTTAGGAAATCGATAGGGATTAGGAATCTAACGGTTACACGGGGTGTTTTATTGTCATCGACGGGAAAAAGACCGTCTTTGACCGTTGGGCCAAGGGGGAATAAACTTGGCGGTTGACTCCCTAGCCATAGCTCACGCCCTTAGCGTAGACGCCGAATCCTAGCGCGCGGAAGCGGCAGGATGAGACGTTGGGAGTTATCGTTGCGAGCTTAGTTCTCCTGGAATCGATCAGTGTTAATGGACACGGGAGTGCCCACTGATCGAACCCGAGAAGTCCGGTGTATCATCCTGGGCACCGACCGGAATATCGGGCCCATGGGATGCCGGTACCACTTTCAGAGGCAACGTCTCACCATTAGACCCTAATTCCAATCGCCATCCTACCCGTAGGCCGTATCGGCGAGAGTCGCTCGTTGGAGTGGAAACCAAAGTCCCGGGTTTATTTTCTTATTGTTCATACCTTGCATTCCTTTCCCGTGACAACCCATCAACCGATTCGGGCTAGCTCGCCCACGGGATGATTTCGGTCCTCCTTGACACAAGCACATCCTAGCCTCCCTGTGTTTGACCCCCAAGCCACACTACAACACCGTGCGCTTGCGGTTACAAATACCTAAAATCTTATATGGACGCCGCGGCTGGGGGTTCCTTCATGTCAAGGAGCGAGGAAGATGCCGGACATATTTTGGAAAATATGGCATCCAACAATGAGCGGTGGTGTGACGAGAGAGCCACACCCAGGTCTGGGGGTATACACAGAGTCGAGGACGTCGACAAACTTTCAAGCAAGTTTGACTTGCTTTCGACCCAGATCTCCGCACTAATGGTAGGAGCCGGTGGCACCGGTACACAACAGATTGCTGCGGTAGAATCCGAAGTTTTTGGGGAATTCGACGGTGGTGACGTCTCACCACCGTTGGATCAGGCGAGCGCACTATTTTACAACCCCACGGGAAATGCGCCGTATCCACCAAGAACCAATTCCAACCCGGCCTACTCTCCAAACAACCGGAACCACCCTAACTTTGGTTACCGTGCACCATTCCAGCCCTCACCGCCTCAGCAGCCGCATCAACAAACATATCAACCGACTAGGCCACAGCAGAGTCAGATTCAGCAGCAACAATATCAGCAGCAGCCTCTGCAACAATATTACGCCCCCAGGAATCAGCAGCCAATCCAGCAGCAGCAGCAGTATGGCCAACAGAGGGCCGTCTCTCCGGTTGAGTCTCTCTTGACTCAATATATAACCAACCAGGAGAAGATCAATCAAAAGCTGAAAATGGGTCAGCGGGCCCTCACGGACCAAGTAACCCAGCTGGGGTTACAAGTGGCGACCCTTTCAAGGTCACAAAACCAATTGCCGCCACAACCTGAGGTGAACCCGAGGGGAGCAACCCAAACGTCGGCACTCGTGCACGAGCATGAAAATGTGTCCGCTATCGTTCTGAGAAGCAAGACACAAATCCCTACTAGAGTGCCCCCTAACAGACCGGAAGCACCGTTGGTCGTCGAGCGACCGATCGAAAAATCAAACGACACCTGTGCTTCGTCATCAAATCCTACGACTTCGGAGGGAGTCTCTGAAGAAGAGAAGAAGAAGAACGAGGAAGGGAGCCTGAAAGTGTTCAAACCCGTTGTGCCTTTTCCACAACGGTTAGCTCAGGCCAAGATCGATGAGAAGTATGGCAAGTTCTTCGCCATGGTCAAGGATCTGAGCTTGTAAATCCCCTTCCTGGAAGCAATCGAAAGAATCCCCTCCTATGCGAAATTCCTAAAGGATTTGGTGACGAGAGGGTCTAGAAAGGAGAAAGTAGTGTTAACGGTGGAGTGTAGCGCTCTCATCCAGAGGGTAAATCCGCCGAAACTTAAAGACCAGGGGAGCTTCTCAATCCCTTGCACGATCGGGGCAGTAAATATTCATCATGCACTCGTCGATCTCGGAGCGAGTGTCAGTTTGATGCCCTTATCGATGTATAAGAGGATAGGAATGGGTGATTTGGAGCCCACCGGTATGACCCTACAACTTGCTGACCGGTCGGTCAAATATCCGGTGGGGATTGTGGATGACCTCCCCGTCAATGTAAAAGGGGTGCATGTGCCAGTGGACTTCATTGTCATGGACATGCCTGAAGACGCACACACCCCCATCATCCTGGGACGGCCTTTCATGGCCACTACCGGTGTTTTGATTGATGTGAAGAATGGAAAACTTTCGCTAAACGTCAGCGGAGAAAAGGTTGAATTTGATCTGGGGTTGTCCATGAAGTACCCCGATCCCCCAGATGACCCTCGGTGTAATTTGCTGGAGGTGGAAGAAGATAAAGCTGCTGAAGAGAGCTCCTGGGAGATTCTCTTAAGAACCCCCCCTGATAACTTGGGGGACTCAGAAGACCAAGACGGCCCCAAGAACGATGATGCTACTGGGAAAGCGAATGCAGCACGTACGACCCCTCCCGGGTTCCCCAAGGCTCATCCTGCGAGGAAAACGGGGAAAGAACCCATGGACCTCACCAAAGATGAGGTCCGAATCCTTAAGAAGATGGCGGTGAACGCCAATACGAAAGAGAAGCCCCCGGATCCCAAAAACAAGGAGAGGGTAGTCGAGCAAATCTTTCTCCAGTCGCTGACTACTCCAAAGGCCGTAAGCTCCAATGAAGAAGAGATGCCGAACTTCGGGCATCACCCGTATCAACCACCGTGAACATCACTTGCGGGCGTCGAGCCAACGACGTTAAACAAGTGCGCTTCATGGGAGGCAACCCATGCTCTAAACTTTTGTCCCACTTTTTAGTGTTATTTTTGACTTTATTTTATCTATTTTTATAAATAAAATCAGCTGCAAGAACATCCGCTCAGGGACTTAGACAATCTGTTGGTTTTTGCAGGAAACAAGGCCACAACCGATCGATTGATAACTCAACCGATCGGTTGGGATGTATCAGATACAAGCCACATTTGTCCCCAAATGAACCGATCGGGTGAAGAATGGAGAGACCGTGTGACAGACCGGGTGATCTGGGGAGAATTCTCGGGAAATTTTTGGGAAATATCAACCGATCGGTTGAGTTAGAGCGCGATCGGTTGAAGAGACCGGGTGAGAAACCCCCAGTTCTCGGGAAAATGAGTGGAGCGGCCAACCGATCGGTTGACAAGTCAACCGATCGGTTCGCCTGTAGCACTTCTTCGGCAAGAATTTTTGACCTAACAGTCAACCGATCGGGTGACAAGTCACCCGATCGGTTCGACTTAAACCATATAAATACCCCACCCTCACCCGTCGCATTCCACCTCACCCGATCGCTCGAACCGCCGTCGTTTCTCCTGCTTCTCCTCCCCAACGGCCCGATTCCTCCTCCCCACGTCCTCCACTCCTCCAATACTCCCTCTCTCCACCTCCTCCACCAATCTCTCCATCATTTTCACTCTCTCTCCCCTTCATTTCGAATTTCTGACCTAATTCCCCCCAAACAACGCCTATTTCGAAAATTCTTGCTGACAAAGGTCACCGCGGCTCCACGCTTCTCTCATTGCATGGCGTGGGATAATCTACGAGCAAGCTTCGCCATTTTGATTGGGTACACTCGCTCCTACGCTCGTATTTCTATTTTTTCCCTATATATTTTGCTTGCTCAGTTTGCTTGTGTTAGTGTGCATTCATTGTTTTTTTGCACTCATTCACACACACACTCACGCATGGCTAGGGATAAAGACAAGGGGAAGGGGATTTTGCGGGAGGAGGAACCATCTCGAAAGAGACGAAAACAAACACGTCCCCCTCCCCACGCACGAGCACTGACACTAGGCCCTCCCGCGCCTGTTATCCCCCCTGTGGACCCAATGTTGGGCCCGCATGGGTATATCTTTAGGAACCAGGAACACAAGGATTTTTATCGTAGGCTCAATGCTCGGGGGCATCTATCAACTAAGTTCCCGCACACACAGTCACTAGTCGATCTCGGTCTCTTCACCGAGGTCGAATCTCTTTTCGCTAACTTAGGTTGGTTGGCCTTTCTTAATGCCTCTGCCTTATCCTACCCGTCACTCACCCTTGAATTTCTCTCTACACTTGTTTGGGAGTCCGGGTCGATCATAAAATTCCGGGTGCGTAACAAGAGTGTCACCACCAATCTGAATACCATTAACGATATATTTGGTTTCCCCAATCTTGGGGATGACTCCATCCAACACTACGGGTACACGCCCGAGTTTGACGTCGATCAATTCTGGTTCCGCCTCACACTGCTCCCTAGCTATCCCCGAGGTAGGGCCAAGGCCTCCTCCATCATCCACCCCGTATTTCGTTTGGCCCATAGGATCATATCATCTGCATTTTTTCCCAGGGACGAGTCCGGCACCGTGACTATCCCTGATCTTTTTATCCTATGGGCTATGACTTTCCCTTTTGTTCGGGACGATGATGGGATTAGCTTTAGGGCCCCTACCGTCCCCATCCATGGCGGCGATTGGCTTGTTTACAAGCTTCTCGAGATCAGCCGGGCCGGTAAGGGGAAGTTTTGTTGTGGGGGCATCATTACTATCATTTGTTCTTACCCCCAATTTAATATTCCCATCCCCGATAATCTTCCCACTGCCGCAGGACCCTCACAGCTAGATATTGATGTCCTGCGGCACATTCACATGATTAAACCCCACTCCGATGGCCGCTTCATCTTCAATTATGGCCACCCCTAGCCCCTTACACCATTCTCCCCAACCCCGCTCGCATGACCATAGCTCTAGTGGGAGATTGGACCTTCCCACCCGATTCGAACTTCCTAGCGGGGTTGCACCTTCCTTTCCTTCCCGCGGACGCAGGCAGACCACCGTCCCCTGCCGCCCACTTAGGCGAGCAGGATATCCCTGCGTCTCGGGGAGATATGGGGGCTGGCCCGAGTCGTCCTGTTTCTGTTCCGGGCCCCATCACTTCTGAGCACCTCTTAGCGGCCATTTCTGGCCTTGTCTCCTGTGCCGGCATGACCACCGCTGCCAGCACCACTTCCACCTTACCTGCTGGCACCACTTCTGCCTCACGTCAGTCCACATCCTTTGGTCGTCGCCAGGTCTCTGCCTGTCTTGGTCTTGAAAGGGAGGTCGCTACCCTCCGTGATCTCGCCATGTCCTTTGCCTCCTCGGACCCTTCACTGTCCTCCTTTCTCACTCACCCACGTTTCCTCGCACTTAAGAGGAACGTGGCCGCCATTCTTCGCCTTCTCACTCACATCCACGGTCCACCTCCACCTTCACCACCTCGACGATCTTCTCCTCCACCCTCCCACACATCCCCACATCCATCACCTCCCCCACCACATTCTTCTCATCCCTCATCTATTCCCATCCCGGTATCCACTTCCCCCCTCCCGACCACTTCCATCGCACCCATGCTACCTCCTCCTTCCTCCTCCATCACTTCATATGTGCGTCGGAAGAAATTGCCGGTGCGCTCCAAATCTCTCCCACCACCACCCACTACCGTCACCACCACATCTTCTCCTCCCATTTCTATTCCTTTCACCACCGCCTTGATCGCCGTCCTACCACCACCACCCACCTCCACCGACACTCCTCCCATCGTTCACACCACCGCTGCACCTATTCCTCCACCTCTTTCCCCACTTCTCCGCACACCCCCAGCCTCCCCCGACCACCCAGCCACACCCTCTTCCGAGGAGGGCGAGGATTCACCTTCTCCTGATTTTTGATTTCACCTTGTTTTTTTTGACTCCCCCTTGCATATTTCTGCATTTCACGATCGCATTTTATTCGCTAGCACTGTCATGTCTAGCTTGGGGGACGTCTATTTTGGTGTGTTGTCGTGTTTTGTTTTTTCTCATTTTTGTGTGTGTGCTTGTTTTTCCCCTTTTGAGTGTCGTGTCGTGTGGTTTTATTTCTATTTTCGTGTCGCGTGGTTTAATTTTGATTTTTCTTTATTTTCAGTTTCATCTCTGTGTTTTTCTCGTTTTCATTTCTTTTTGTGTCGGTGCGTATTCCCCCCCATCTTCATTGCCCTCCCGTACTCACTCATATTGCATTGAGGGCAATGCAGCTTCAGCTTGGGGGAGTCGCACTGTGTGCGCCATTTGAGTCTTTCTTTTTCGTTTTGTGTCGTTTTCATCGTGTTTTTTATTTTTTCTTTTTTCTCTTCTCTTCTTTTTATCTCTTTCTCCTAGAGATGAACCCTATGATGAATCGCCACAAAATCACACACACCTAGCATGGCATCGATAATCACATTCACTAACCCTAGGATTTCGAGTTCTCTTGCATTTCACGCATCGTGGGTCCTCTTAGTTTCTGTGAGTCGTGTGTCGTGCCTATCTGTTTGGTGTGCTTCTACTTTGTGATTTTACTTTATATACCTGTCCAGGAATGACCCCTAGATTACCATGCTTCGATTTGAATATGCGGTATTTATTTTCCCTGTCTTCTTCTGCATGCTATATATATATCGTGTACTTCATTTCTCATGTGTCGGGATTCCACAATTAAGGACTAGGACAACCCATTTAGCCTATGCTCTATTTAGCGAGAATAGTTTCCTTTGCCCAATTGTTTAGATTCCGACTTCTTTTTTTTTGTTTTACTTGGTGCAAATCCCCTCGTCGTGTACCGTTCTCCCACTTGGGAGAGTACACATGTGTATAGCCAAAAACCCAAAAATCCAAAAAAAAGAAAAGAAAAGAAAAACCCAAAAAGAAAAGAAAAGAAAAATTTCGTATAGCCAAAAAGCAAAAAAATATACAAATGCCCAAAACCAAAAAAAATTCCCGTGTGAATATTTTTTCCTACTTACCGAGAATAAAGGGAAGGCGAGAATTTGCACCGAGTGTTCTACTCCACATCATCTCAACCCCCATCGTTTTCGAAAACACTTGGCTTGGGAACTTTTTAGCAAGTATCTAGGCTATAGTGGTGTGATTTCCTTAACCCTGGTTGTGGAGTCCCCGATGCATGATACGCTTCTATTCTTATACTCTTCTCATGCATGCTTGAACTAATATTCACCGCAATTTCAAATTCGAATCGGTATTTGGGTCGTTTCCTGGGTCTGTGTATATCGAGCTTTATTGCACATCGTAGATAGCGACACCGACTGCTAGCGCACGACCACACTCACTCGCGCTTCACCGCGTGGGCCCACGGCACTTATTTGGACTCGTATTCCTAGGTTTAGTGATGTGATTTGGCGTTTGCGTGCTTGGTGTGTCGTTTTTGATTTTGTTGGCTCTGACGGATGATCTAGGATATAGAGTTTTCTTTTTCTCTCTTTCTCTCTATTTTTTTCCCTCCGAGCTCCTACTCTCACTCGTCTTCCTCGAGGACGAGGAAGAGTTCAGCTTGGGGGATTTTGACATGTGTATATATTTCATATATTCACGCACGTTTTCTTTCGTGTTTCTCTGTATTTTCCGCCGTCTTTTATTCGTTTTCTCGTGTTTTCTTGTTTTCTTTCTCTTTTCCGTATTTCCCGTGTTTTGCAGGAGTTTGCTGGCATTTGGGACGCAAAACGATGATATCATGTGTCCCCGGAGCAACAGGAGGAGTCACGCGTGATCCAGGGGGTCAAACGACGAAGATTACATCTTTCAGCCCCTCACCCGGTCGGTTGGTCATCTCCAACCGATCGGGTGATGCACGCGTGCACCACCCGGTCACAGCTGAAGCTCAAGTGGATGTCACCCGACCGATTCACAGGCCGGTTCAACAGGGCTGATTCTCTGTCTTTTCAAGCCAAATTCCAACCGATCGGGTGACTCTCACCCGATCGGTTCATCTGTAGCTGATGCTTAGGAGCCGAGACACGGGCACCCAACCGACCCCTTCACCCAATGGCGCCAAGATCCAACCGGTCACCCCAAGAACTCAACCGACCGGTTCATATGACCGGGTGAAACTCCGTCGTTTTCTGTTTATTATTTGTAACGGATCACCCGATCGGTTGACTTGTCAACCGATCGGGTCATACGAGATCCTATAAATAGGACCCCTAGGGTTCCAGAAACAGGGAGCTGTTAGTTTTTACTGTTTTCTCCTATTTGTGACGGCTGTAATTACTTTTCTATTGTAAGTTTTCGGATCTTTCTTAAACTTTAGTATTATCTTAACTGCTCTACTACCTTCGCATTCCTATCGTCTGATTATGATTTTAACGGTTCATTTTCGTTTAGATTTCTTTTTAATGAATATTTGTGAGTAGTTCCCAAATCTGGGATTTTGGCGGAAACCCCTTCGGGGGCTCTTCCCGATGCATCCATAGGGTTAGGAAATCGATAGGGATTAGGAATCTAACGGTTACGCGGGGTGTTTTATTGTCATCGGTGGGAAAAAGACCGCCTTTAACCGTTGGGCCAAGGGGGAATAAACTTGGCGGTTGACTCCCTAGCCATAGCTCACGCCCTTAGCGTAGACGCCGAATCCTAGCGCGCGGGAGCGGCAGGATGAGACGTTGGGAGTTATCGTTGCGAGCTTAGTGCTCCCGAAATCGATCAGTGTTAATGGACACGGGAGTGCCCACTGATCGAACCTGAGAAGTCCGGTGTGTCATCCTGGGCACCGACCGGAATATCGGGCCCATGGGATGCCGGTACCACTTTCAGAGGCAACGTCTCACCATTAGACCCTAATTCCGATCGCCATCCTACCCGTAGGCCGTATCGGCGAGAGTCGCTCGTTGGAGTGGAAACCAAAGTCCCGGGTTTATTTTCTTATTGTTCATACCTTGCATTCCTTTCCCGTGACAACCCATAAACCGATCCGGGCTAGCTCGCCCACGGGGTGATTTCGGTCCTCCTTGACACAAGCACATCCTAGCCTCCCGGTGTTCGACCCCCAAGCCACATTACAACACCGTGCGCTTGCGGTTACAAATATCTAAACCCTCACGCGGGTCCCCCGGCCATTTGCGGCTAGCAAACCGGGGGCACGTCAACAACTTGTCGAGCTACACTCAAAGTTGAATGATCAAACAATTTTGATCCGCAAAGTTCGAGAATTCGGTCAAACTGTTTGAGTCGAATACGAGTGCATGAGTGGTGCAAGGCTATGTATCCCAACCGTATCTTGAGACGAGTAACTTGTTGCAAAGCTCAGGCATTTGGATACATGAGATGCTTGCATAGATATTCATTTAAGTTGGGCTATTTAATATCTAAATGTAATTTAGAAAAGGAAGAAGGCACTCCGGAAAGTCAATCGAGTTAAATAGTTTAATTTATCATTAGTAAAGGCATAATGAGGAGGAAATGAAAATGTGACATATTCTGATGTCACGATTTCATAATTATTGTTATACAAAAGGTTAACACATTTTGACGAATGTCGTCACATTGCTTCTGAAGCAATGAGTAATATGTATAACGATAATATATGTATTAATAAATACACAAGATAGTAGCAAACTTGTACGGCAAAATAGACTAGGCCGTATCGAGAGATTAAGCTTCACAAGTCACATAAAGAGGGGTCTGACCTCTCGTATTATGAATTCTAAGGACACTTGTCAGTCTTACCCTCTTAGATATAATGGCCGAAACCCATCTGTAAGACAGTGGGAGAATGAGTTGTCAAACTCAGTCTCGTACATACTGATGTACCCAAGTCCAGATTAACCAAAATAAGTTATTCGTATATTTTATTAAGACACATGTTCTTGATGAAACACAGTCTGATAAAATAAAGAACGAAATGACAGAAGTATTTAAATTGATTCGATTAGATCGAATGGTCAAATACTTAGCTACATAAAATCTTGTGTAATTAAAAAAATATGATTTTCTCTCAGGTCAAGTCTTTTAACACATCTGTGTGTTAAAAAGATATGAATCACACTTAGTTAGACTTGGTGCGATCTATAGTCAATGACTCTGAGTTAAGTCCTCCCTCTAGGTTAAGTCCCAGATAGTAATGCCTAGGTTTTGATAATGTTCTATGAGGACATTATCTATAAGATATTCATTAAGTCGATCATTAAGAAGTTGTAGAATAACTCAAATCTCATGAGACGAAGAGTCGAGTCAGACATCATAATTGTTGATGACTTAGTCAACTTCTAGGATGAAATTCGGAGTAGTAACTTCGATTTATAACTTGATGCAATTAGAATAGGTCTGTGTGCGTAAATAAATTTTGGAATTTAGTTTATGTGCCTAAGGAAAATGATTCCTCACTTTCTGCAAGTAAATCTTTAAGTTAAAAGATTGGTGCAGAAAGAAAATAGTGAAGTGCAATCATGTTGGTCGAGAACGGTTTTCGTCCAAATTCCTATAAACGGATTAGAATGAAACTGTTTTTCGCCAGTAGATGTGTACAGATCTACTCGAACCAAGCACGATGTAAACGATCTTGTTAACCATGAAAATTTGAGCATTCACTTATAAGTACATTTTTTCTAAATATGATTTAGATGAACCGACTTATATGAATTAGCCAGAAAGTTTTCAAGGTCAGTGGGAGGGTATAAATTACATGCGAGGCATCAAAGGGATGGAACATTTAATTTGACAAAGTAATCAAAAAGTTTGATACTTTATCAGAAATAGATATGAGCCATTTGAAATGACCATTAACATATTTAAATGATTAGCGTAAGGTACGATGAAATGGATAAGATCCAAGGAAATAAAATATTATGGATTCCGAAAGACCAAGTGAATTATTTGAATGAGATTCAAATGGTTGGTCTAACATGAACAAGAAACCCCTTTAAGTCTATAGTTTAGATAGTTTTTGCAGATCCACTCACGAAGGCTCTACCACATGAAGTCTTGAAAAACTTATGTGTAAAAACGGAATAAGATACCGAGATAAATGGGCCTGAGTGCAAGTGGGAGATGTAAAGGAATGATGCCCTCAAGGCTATTTATCTCTGTGTGAATAGCACAAACGTCTTGTTCGAAATAAAAGTAAGTTGTTTGGTAATAATTTATCTAAGTTATATTATAATGTAGTAAACATTAGATATCGACTTAGGTAAAGTCCTGAGACTTTATGCAAGGTCAATCAGGTATCGAGATGGGTATCTCGATCATGGAGAAATGTTTGACCGTCTGTAGCATAAGTCTAAAATGGTTCGTGGTCGTAGATGTTTCGAGACAATGATGTCAAAACATCGGATAGACCATTGTGTCCTAGTCTTCATCGTTAAGCAGTGGCGATGATCTCATGATCGTTCGACTTGGCGAAGTCGGAGACGAGACATAGGTGCTCATTAGAGAATGAGTTCACTGAACAATCCACTAGAATTATCATATGGTTATATTGACCAATCTGTCAATGATAACTCTAAGTGATGATAGGCAAGTTGGTCTTTTGACTGAAGGTCAATTTACGAACCTGTGCGTAAACGGTGCCACTTAGATCACTGACCTAGCTTCGAGGCTAGGCCTGTCAAAAGGCCTTTGATTAGGTGTCACTTGAAGCGGACGAGGAGAGTAATGACCAAGAGAGGATTCGTCTCTCCCAGTCAATGGGAGTTAGTGTCGTAGAGTTAGTTCGATCTTTAGTAAAATCTCTGCACAGAGTATGTTGGAAGAAGTCCAACATTAATTGACTAAAGATTGATAGAAACTAACCGGAGTCAAGTTATTGGGGTTGACAGTTTGACCGTACCCTAGACTTGATCTACACAACATAGTTAAGACGAAGAGACTATAACTGCGGAACTCATCACGGAAACAGTCAGGGTGGTCCCGACAATACTCATGTAAATGAGTCAACCACATAATGATGATTCCTGAAGCAGGGACGGCAACCACTGCCCGTGGTCCCTGCCGTATAGGGCTTCAAGCCCAACCTGTTGTAAGGGTCAGGCTGTAGGGTCTCACACAGAGTGCGACCTTCGTCTAGTAATAGGTAGAAATTAGTTAGGGAGAATATTTTACTTTTTTGATGTAAGGGATGGAATAATTGCATTTGATGCAATATGATAATTTAAGTCTAGATAGGGACTAATTTGCATATGATGCAAAAGAGATTAAATGTGTCTTAAATAGTTTAAGACTATATTTAATATTATAAACGCAAGGAAAAGTTCACGGGTAAGACGGGAATGTCCCAGTCTACACCCAGGTTCGAACGGCGTCCAAATCGGACGCCAGATGCCCAAGATACGCGCATTAGCCCAAAAGAAATACATATAGGATATTTTTCCCAAGGCCTGGGCAAGCCCAGGCGCTGGCCTGGGCTTGCCCAGCGCCTTGGCAAAAGCCCATGCCGCCTGGGTTAGCCCAGGCGCAAGCATGGGCTTCTGCCCAGGCCGCCTGGGCAAGCGGAGGCGCAGCCTGGGCTTTGCCCAGTGACTGGGCAAGCGCAGGCACCGGCCTGGGCTTTGCCCAGGCGTCGGCCTGGGCTTTTGCCCTGGCGGGGCTGTTTCTTGGCCTGCGTGTGCAGCTTATTGTGGGGCCCACTTGTGGGCTCCAGTTCTAGGGGTTTGAACCCTTATTGGGCAGAATTTTTGACGGCTCAGTTTTTGCGAAAAACTAGCCTTGGGCTGAACTTTGGGCGATCAATTGGAGGGTCAAACAGACTCCGATTGACGTGCCATTTTTTCCTATGCGTTCACCATTGAACACCCTTCGAATTGATAGGTTGTATCAATCATGAAGCTCATTGGTTAGTGAGTTAAAATTCACGAAAGTTTGCACTTTGTGAAAGGCAAACTAACTTGATTTAATTAACTCTAATTTAATAGTCTCACATCGGTTGTTCGGAAAAGGGAAGAGTCCGCCGCCTATATAAATAGGGGCCTCCCCCTTCCTCCAAACTCGTCCCAAGCTCTAGATCTGAGCAGCTCACGTAAATGTTGGAGCAAGCTCTGATCTAGGCTTAAATTAATATTTCTCTATCTCTCTATATTTCTGCATTACTCCTGAGGGCTCTAGCAAAGCCGCAAATGAGTTCGGATTCGGATTCGAAATCTTGGCGAAGGTTTCACTCACGTAAAACTTTCTTCAGCGCGTGGTTGGCTCGGAGACACGAAGATTGCTCGTCTCGGGATGCGGAGCGGTTCGAGGAGCGGTTCGAGGAGCGACTCGGGAGCGGCTCGGAAGACGGTGCGGAACATCTCGCCTGCCCCAGTGTTGAGATTTCGGGTATGTGTTCTATAAGCATTTGGAACTCAAAGTTTGCTTAAAGGAGCTTGTAGGAACTTGTAGGTGATGATAATTGAGGTTCTTACACTCTCTAAAACTTCCAACTTGGAAGTTGTCAAAGACCCTCTTGCTAACTTTTCTTTCATACTAATCCAAACGGGTGCTCATTTAAGCGTGGAAAATTTAAGGAAGCTAGCAAGTGGGATTTTGTGTTTTATTCCTAGCTTAGTTTCTAATGCTGGGGATGTTGTGGAAATGATTATAAAAATTTCGGCAGAGTTTCTTTTGTATTTATCAACTGTAACGACTGGTTTTTCATGTATTTGGATTATCTATATTATATATATGTTTTGGTGGATTTTCTCCTTATGTGTGGTTTCCGTCTCCGTAGCTTTCGTTTTCGTTCGTTTCGTTGTGATTCTTTAACTTCTTCCTTAGATCGTTGGGTTTGGAGTAAGTCATTCGTGACGAGCTTCATATCGCTCATATCCTAGAGATAGGTTGATCCTAGAAGCCGTAGGAATCTTTCTGGAACTTTGCGCTTCAATTCGGCACTTTTCGTGCACTTTAGTTGGTTCAAGAAGTGGAACCAACCGACTAGATTGAGATCTAGTCGGTCGGCAACTCTTCTCAGACCGACTAGTTTACGTCAGTCATTTTTAGCCAAGTTACTGTTTACTCTTAGTCGGTCTCAGAACAACCACCGACCGACTAGATGCGCAACTAGTCGGTCAGAACTTGCTCTCAGACCGACTAGTTCCTTTGACAAATTTCACCTAAGTTACTGTTTATCGTTAGTCAGTCTAAGAACGTTTTTCGACCGACTAGGTTGCAAACTAGTCGGTCAGCCATTTTTCTTTAACCGACTAATTCATTGACCATTTTGACGACCTGAGTTACTGTTTGGTGTTAGTCGGTCACAGTTGGTCGACCGACCGACTAGTTCTTAAACTAGTCGGTCAACCACTCTTCTTTGACTGACTAACCGCTGTCGTAAACCTAGGGTTTGCCCAGCCACCACACGAATCCTATTTAAACCCCCCCAATCATTTTCTTTTCTTTCCTTCACTTCTCTTGGCCGTTTTCCCTCCCCCTTGGAGCTCTGATCTTCCCCAACACTCCCCAATCCATTCCTTCATCCCCGGAGCCCCTCTCCCTCTCCATTTAGGCCGGCCTTCATGCTTTAGGCCGTCGGAAACCCCCAAAATCCCATTTCTCCATATTTTCTCCCCATTTCTAGATCTGAGCCGTAGTTCTTCGGATCGTTCTTCCGTTGCCGTGCTTGCTCGGCATCGTTCTTCCGCTACGATACGGTAGTAAATGGATCCTTTAATATTCTCTTAACCCATTTTGTGATTTTTTTGTTAAACCCTAATAAAACTAGGTTGGATGTTGTTCTAATATTGTTTTGCCATGGTAGCGATCCCATCCCCTGTAGTCTAACATTTTGTGACGTGCCTCGTTGATCGTCATCCTCGGTGCTAGGCAAGTGAAACTTGCCACTTAGGGTTTTAGGCCATGTTTTAGGCCATTTGCTTGTTGTAGGCGTAAAAGAGACTAGGCGACGAAATGATACTCGCCTAGGCGTAAATTTCAGGATCTAGCTTGACAACGAAGTTTGATCCGACTACTTTCAATTATTGGCACTTGTCATCCATGCATCTTATCTGCCATGTTTAAATTCAATTAACGGTATGCAAATTATCTGTACATGCCATGCTATCCATGTTGAATGTTGCATTCGTAGCACACGCTACATTTCTTGTACTACTTGATCCGGCTAAGCACCCGTTATGCGGGCATAACCCTACGCCATATGTGTCAAAACACTTCCTGGCTCGTGATCCAGAAGCAAGCATACGTGTTCGGGGGTAATGCCCTGGCACGATACACGTGGAGGGGTAGGGATAAGCGATCACCTGAGTTTACGAGTTGGCTTGATCCGCCACTCTAGCCAGAAGACGTAATCTCTGTGCACGACGTGTTTACTTGACGTGTTTTACTTGACTTGTACTTGTCCGTGTTTATATTTGTAAAACTTGTCATCCATGCCATACTTTCTACTTGTTTCTTGTTACTTGCACTTTACCTTATTTGCTACTCACATACTAAACTTGTCATGCCATGCATCATACTATAACTGCTAGGTTGTTAGGTTACCTTCCTTTCAGTTTCCTTGCCCAAGTCTTTTAGACTTGCTGACATGTGCCCCTTTACTCTTTTGGGTGACACATGTTAGATCCTGAGCCTGAGGTTGCTGCTGAGGACATGGTGTTCGCTTACGCTGAGTCAGAGCCCGCGTTCATCGAGGAGTTTGAGGACACTGGCGATCAGTCGTAGAGACTGTTTGTGTTGTTGTTTAGACTGCTTCTGTTGTCGGTGAGTAGCACCAATACTTTGTGTCGTGTTGGCTTTTGTTGGCCATGTTTTGGGCCTAGACTCTTTCTTTTAGCCTGGTGGCTTTTCTGGATGTTGAACTAAATTTTAATGTTTGGACATTGCTGAGATTTGGGACTTTATTTCTATATCTCCTTGTGTTATTATCTTGTTCTGCTCGTGGTTACAGGGACCTGCATATGTTTTATTGACGCTTATCAGGCGTGTAGCTTCACAGCTCCACGTCTGTGTGGACCTTCTCACGTCTCGCCTCCATTTTTGGGAAGCGGGACGTGACAGGTTTTGTTAGTGGCCCATGCAGGTCCACTTCTATAACTGCGATTATCAGAATAACGATAATAATATTAGAATGTCCAATAAACTAAGTTTGACATCCGAGTCATGAGCTATGAGTCTAATCTGTTTCGTTTTCTGTGTCATTAGATGGCAGGAAGGCGATTCACCCGTGGTGGTGGTAGCACGCCCCCTCATGACGAGAAGCCTGAGCGGGAGCCCACCAATGGGGAGATGATGCGGATGATGCTTCAGATGATGTAGGTGCAGCAGGGCGTGCTCCTGCAAGTCCAGAATGCTCCAGTTGGTCGAGCTGCTCGGGCGATTCCGGAGGCCCCTCGTTCCGAGCCAGGAGCGAAGCAGTTTCGGGAGCTAGGTCCCGCTTATTTTGATGGGTCTGAGGGTCCTCTAGCTGCTGATGAGTGGATTCGGAACATAGAGGATAATCTGAAGATGGCGAAGATTGGCCCGGCTGGATGGGTTGATCTGGAAAAGAGGCAGCTCAAGGATAATGCTAGGAACTGGTGGGATGCGGAAGAGAAGATGCTGGTGGAGCCGATAGCTTGGGCTACCTTTAAGTCCAGGTTTGATGAAGAGTTCTTTCTGAAGGCTGCCAAGAAGGAGATGCTGTAGCGTTTTATTGATCTGAAGCAAGGGAGCTTGACGGTGGACCAGTACCACCAAGAGTTCACTAGGCTGAGTCGGTTCGAACCGAAGATGGTGCAGGAAGCTGATGAGAGGGCTCAGAGGTTCCTGCAGGGACATGCCTTGGAGCTTCAGAGTTTCGTGTCTTCCTCTGATCTGGAATCTTATCAGAAGGTTCTGGTAGCTGCGAGGAGGCAAGAGCTGAACCTGAACCAGAGGAGGGGACATGTTGCTGGAGCTGGGAAGATGCCTATGGAGTAGGCCAGAGTGGTGGTTAGGCCTGGTTTCAAGCCTAATCAGCCGGTGCAGTTCAAGAGGCCAGGAGGGCCTATTCAGAAGACTTGCCATTTCTGCGGCAAGACTGGGCATATCAAGGAGCAGTGTAGGAGATTCCTGGGCCAGTGTATTGTCTGTGGAGATCATACCCATACCATGAAGGACTGCCCGAAGTCGAAGCAGCCTTGGAGGGCACCTGTTGCAGCACAGCCGTTGCAGCAGAGAGCGCCTGTTCCTGCTGGACGTGGAGCAGCTCTTGTCCCACAGAGGCAGGCTTTTCAGCAGGCTTTTCCGCCGAGGAGGCAGGCTTTTCTGATGACCGAGGTGGAGAGCATGGCTGTGGATGAGGTTATCGCAGGTAATCCTCAATCTAGCTGTTACTTTCCTAGCTAGTTTTGATTGTTAGATTATGTTTGGTTGCTTGCACATGATTGTTTGCTAGACTAGGGCTTGATTGTTAGACTGTTTGTAGGTGTGATTTTGGTGTGCACATTTCCTGCACGAGTCCTCTTTGACACAGGTGCATCGATGTGCATTTTGGCGCGGCGCTTCGTGGAGAAGCATTCCTTGTCGACGTCCCCTCTTTCCAAGAGTTGGAATATCGTTACAGGGAATGGCGTGGTCTCGGTGCATCGTGGTTGCAATTCTTGCTCGTTGGTGGTCTGTGGACATGAGCTTTACGCTGATTTCATTGTCCATGACATCATCAACTATGATGCGGTCCTTGGGATGGATTGGCTTGCGAGCTTCCATGCTACGATCGACTGTCGGAGGAAGAAGGTGGTGTTCGAGATTCCAGGACACCCAGTATTTGAGTTCAGCTGAGGTAGCAGTTCGCTTGGCCCTGTCAGATTTCGGGCCAGACCGGTGAAGTTTGTGGCTTTGCAGATGGAGCTGGAGAGGCCAGCGGTAGTGCGGGACTTCGATGACGTCTTCCCCGAGGAGATGTCTGGATTGCCACCCGATCGAGCTCTCGAGTTTTCGATTGATCTTATTCCGGGAGCGCAGCCGATTTCGAAAGTGCCCTATCGTATGGCACCCGCTGAGTTGGAGGAATTGCGGAAGCAGCTGGATGAGCTTTTGCAGAGGGGTTATATCAATCCTAATGTGTCTTCGTGGGGAACACCAGTGCTGCTGGTGAAGAAGAAGGATGGTTCACGTCGCATGTGCGTGGACTATCGGGAGCTGAATGCGGTGACCATCAAGAATAAATACCCGTTGCCTCGCATCGATGATATTTTTGATCAGCTTGGAGGTTCGAGGGTGTTTTCGAAGTTGGATCTGAGGAGTGGTTATCATCAGCTGAAGGTGAAGAAGGAAGATGTTCCGAAGACAGCATTCAGGACAAAGTATGGACACTATGAGTTTGTGGTTATGCCCTTCGGTGTAACCAATGCACCCGCAGTTTTCATGAATCTGATGAACCTGATCTTCTATGACTTTTTAGATAAGTTTGTCGTTATCTTTATTGACGACATTCTGATCTATTCAAATTCGGAGGAGGAGCATGACTTGCACTTGAGGAAGGTGTTGGAGATTTTGAGGAGGCATCGTTTGTATGCCAAGTTTTCGAAGTGCAAGTTTTGGCTGGACAGTGTTGCTTTTCTGGGGCATGTTGTAACTTGAGATGGTATTTCTGTGGATCCCGAGAAGATCAAGGCCATCAGAGACTGGCCTGTTCCGCAGTCAGCATCTGAGATCTGGAGTTTCCTTGGGCTTGCTGGTTACTATCGGCGCTTCATTAAGGACTTTTCCCGTATTGCTGAGCCGATGACCAGATTGACGCGGAAGGATGTACCTTTTGTTTGGTCGGGTGTTTGTGAGAATGCCTTCGATGTCCTGAGGGAGAGATTGACGACTGCCCCTATTCTCGTTGTGCCTCATCGCAGCGGAGGATTTGAGATCTTTTGCGATGCTTCTGGCAAGGGTCTCGGTTGTGTGTTGCATCAGCACGGGCATGTTGTGGCGTATGCCTCGCGTCAGCTCAAGACTCATGAGAAGAATTACCCGACGCATGACTTGGAGTTGGCTGCTGTCGTGTTTGCGCTCAAGATTTGGAGGCACTTCCTGCTGAGTGAGAAAGTGAAGATCTTCACCGATCACAAAAGCTTGAAGTATATTTTTACTCAGAAGGAGCTCAACATGCGACGGCATCGATGGTTGGAGCTTATGGCGGATTACGAGATTAATTTGCAGTTTCACCCTGGCAAGGTGAATGTGGTTCCTGATGCGCTAAGCAAGCTTCCAACGGTGATGTTGTTGACTTCGCAGTGGAGATTGCAGCAGGATTTTTGCGAGTCTGGTGTTGAGATCGTTCTTCTTGGAGGAGCTTCTTCGTTGATGTGTATGCAGATACAGTCGACGATCGTGGATCGGATCAAGGCTGGTCAGGCTGGAGACCCAAAGTTGGTGAAGATTCGGGAGCAGGTAGAAGCCGGTCTGCGGATTGACTTTTTGATTCATGAGGATGGCTCGCTGAGGTTTGGAGCCAGGTTGTGTGTGCCAACTGGGGATATTAGAGAGGAGTTGTTGGTGGAGGCATACAGTTCGCCATATTCTGTGCATCCTGGTGGGACCAAGATGTACAAGGATCTTCGCTTGAACTAATGGTGGCATGGTATGAAGAGGAGCGTGGCTCGGAGTGTAGCCAAGTGTCTGGTTTGCCAGCAGGTGAAGGCGGAGCATCATCGTACGACGGGGTTGCTACAACCGCTTCCGATTCCGCAGTGGAAGTGGAAACACATCACTATGTATTTTGTGACTGAACTGCCTCGGAGTCCGAAGGAGAATGACGCGATTTGGGTGATCGTAGATCGATTGACCAAATCTGTGCACTTTATTCCATTCCGAGTAGGACAATCCACTGAGGCGCTAGCTAGGAGATACATGGATGTAAATTCTTTTACTCTCCGTTTCTATTTCCTATTCCTAGTTCAAATAGTGATGTAACGTGAATCGTGAAGGAGATCGTACGACTTCACGGAGTCCCTTTGAGTATCGTGTCGGACAGAGACACGAGGTTCATATCTCAGTTCTGGCAGAGTTTGCAGAAGAGTTTGGGTACGCGTCTGAGTTTCAGCACGGCGTACCATCCGCAGACAGATGGCCAGTCCGAGAGGACGATTCAGATCTTGGAGGACATGCTGAGGGCGTGCTTGTTGGATTTCAAGGGTTCGTGGGAGGACCATCTACATCTGGTGGAGTTCTCTTACAACAACAGCTTCCAGGCAAGTATTGGCATGGCGCCTTTCGCCGCACTGTATGGGAGGAAATGTCGGTCGCCTTTGAGTTGGGACGATATTGGTGATCAGGAGCTGTTGGGGCCTGAGATGATTGTTGAGGCCGTGGATGTTGTCAGAAACATTCGGGAGAGGTTGAGGATTGCTCAGGACCGTTTTAAGCATTGGACGGATGCTAAATGCCGTCCTTTGGAGTTTCAGCCTGGCGACTATGTGTTCTTGAAGATTTCCCCGAATCGTGGTGTGATTCGCTTTGGGAAGCGAGGGAAGTTGAGCCCGCGATACATTGGACCGTTTGACATTCTGGAGAGAGTTGGTGAGGTAGCCTACCGCTTAGCCTTGCCGCCATCTTTGGAGGGAGTTTACAATGTTTTCCATGTGTCGCAGCTTCGTCGATACATCAGCGATCCATCTCATGCTGTGGATTTCTCGGAGATTACCGTTCGCCCCGATATGACGTATGACCAGCAGCCAGTGCAGATTCTGGACAGGTGTCAGAAGTCGCTCCGGAACAAGGTTGTCAATCTTGTGAGGGTGATGTGGCGACATGGCTCGTCAGGAGAGTCTACTTGGGAGAATGAGGATGAAATGAGAGAGCGCTACCCACTTTTGTTCCTGGACACGTGAGTGTTGGGAAATTCCGAGGACGGAATTTTTCTTAAGTTGGGGAGGATGTAACGACTGGTTTTTCATGTATTTGGATTATCTATATTATATATATGTTTTGGTGGATTTTCTCCTTATGTGTGGTTTCCGTCTCCGTAGCTTTCATTTTCGTTCGTTTCGTTGTGATTCTTCAACTTCTTCCTTAGGTCGTTGGGTTTAGAGTAAGTCATTCGTGACGAGCTTCATATCACTCATATCCTAGAGATAGGTTGATCTTAGAAGCCGTAGGAATCTTCCTGGAACTTCGCGCTTCAATTCGGCACTTTTCGTGCACTTTAGTTGGTTCAAGAAGGGGAACCAACCGACTAGATTGAGATCTAGTTGGTCGGCAACTCTTCTCAACCGACTAGTTTACGTCAATCATTTTTAGCCAAGTTACTGTTTACTCTTAGTCGGTCTAAGAACAACCACCGATCGACTAGATGTGCAACTAGTCGGTCAGAACTTGCTCTCAGACCGACTAGTTCCTTTAATAAATTTCACCTAAGTTACTGTTTATCGTTAGTCGGTCTAAGAACGTTTTTCGACCGACTAGGTTGCAAACTAGTCGGTCAGCCATTGTTCTTTAACCGACTAATTCATTGACCATTTTGACGACCTAAGTTACTGTTTGGTGTTAGTCGGTCACAGTTGGTCGACCGACCGACTAGTTCTTAAACTAGTCGGTCAACCACTCTTCTTTGACCGACTAACCGCTGTCGTAAACCTAGGGTTTGCCCAGCCGCCGCACAAATCCTATTTAAACCCCCCCAATCGTTTTCTTTTCTTTCCTTCACTTCTCTTGGCCGTTTTCCCTCCCCCTTGGAGCTCTGATCTTCCCCAACACTCCCCAATCCATTCCTTCATCCCCGGAGCCCCTCTCCCTCTCCATTTAGGCCGGCCTTCATGCTTTAGGCCGTCGGAAACCCCCAAAATCCCATTTCTCCATATTTTCTCCCCATTTCCAGATCTGAGCCGTAGTTCTTCGGATCGTTCTTCCGTTGCCGTGCTTGCTCGGCATCGGTCTTCCGCTACGATACGGTAGTAAATCGATCCTTTCATATTCTCTTAACCCATTTTGTGATTTTTTTGTTAAACCCTAATAAAACTAGGTTGGATGTTGTTCTAATATTGTTTTGCCATGGCAGCGATCCCATCCCCGTAGTCTAACATTTTGTGACGTGCCTCGTTGATCGTCATCCTCGGTGCTAGGCAAGTGAAACTTGCCACTTAGGGTTTTAGGCCATGTTTTAGGCCATTTGCTTGTTGTAGGCGTAAAAGAGACTAGGCGACGAAATGATACTCGCCTAGGCGCAAATTTCAGGATCTAGCTTGACAACGAAGTTTGATCCGACTACTTTCAATTATTGGCACTTGTCATCCATGCATCTTATCTGCCATGTTTAAATTCAATTAACGGTACGTGAATTATCTGTACATGCCATGCTATCCATGTTGAATGTTGCATTCGTAGCACACGCTACATTTCTTGTACTACTTGATCCGGCTAGGCACCCGTTATTCGGGCATAACCCTACGCCATATGTGTCAAAACACTTCCTGGCTCGTGATCCAGAAGTGAGCATACATGTTCGTGGGTAATGCCCTAGCTTGATACACGTGGAGGGGTAGGGATAAGCGATCACCTGAGTTTACGAGTTGGCTTGATCCGCCACTCTAGCCAGAAGACGTAATCTCTGTGCACGACGTGTTTACTTGACGTGTTTTACTTGACTAGTACTTGTCCGTGTTTATATTTGTAAAACTTGTCATCCATGCCATACTTTCTACTTGTTACTTGTTACTTGCACTTTACCTTATTTGCTACTCACATACTAAACTTGTCATGCCATGCATCATACTATAACTGCTAGGTTGTTAGGTTACCTTCCTTTCAGTTTCCTTGCCCAAGTCTTTTAGACTTGCTGACATGTGCCCCTTTACTCATTTGGGTGACACATGTTAGATCCTGCGCCTGAGGTTGCTGCTGAGGACGTGGTGTTCGCTGACGCTGAGTTAGAGCCCGTGTTCATCGAGGAGTTTGAGGACACGGGCGATCAGTCGTAGAGACTGTTTGTTTGTTGTTTAGACTGCTTCTGTTGTCGGTGAGTAGCACCAATACTTTGTGTCGTTTTGGCTTTTGTTGGCCATGTTTTGGGCCTAGACTCTTTCTTTTAGCCTGGTGGCTTTTCTGGATGTTGAACTAAATTTTAATGTTTGGACATTGCTGAGATTTGGGACTTTATTTCTGTATCTCCTTGTGTTATTATCTTGTTCTGCTCGTGGTTACAGGGACCTGCATATGTTTTATTGATGCTTATCAGGCGTGTAGCTTCATAGCTCTACGTCTGTGCGGACCTTCTCACGTCTCGCCTCCATTTTTGGGAAGCGGGGCGTGACATCAACAGTTTCCAAGTACAACATAAGTAGTATTTCAAAGAAAACATAAGTAGTATTGCAAAGAGAACATGGTATAATCATAACATGCCAACAACACCAACAACACCAACAACACCAACATAACCTCATTCTTAAGAAACATTACTACTATCACCAACACCAACATCAATATCATTAATATCACTATTAACAATAACAACAAGAATAACATTATTTGCTAACAATTAGCAAACCACACTTTCCAACATTCCATCATCCAAGCACCAAATACATCCATGGCAACATCCATTCTTAAGAGTTAACCATCACATCCAAACAACCACAAATCACCCAAAAATGCTAAATGATGCCATGATGCATATAATGCTCAAGTAATGCGATGCAATGCAATGCAAGGGGATCCCATGAATGAGCCGCGTGCACGTGCAAGAGCTTCTACTCCGTTATCAACGTGGAGTCACCTAATGAATCAAGAGGTGGCCAACGGTAAATTCACCTGCCTCCTACCGTGGCACTTTGTCCATGCCCGTGCACTCCACCTCGTGTCCTAATCACATCATTTTACACCCATTCCATTTTCCACATATACCCATCAACCCATAGCCATGTTCACATAACCATTTCATCATCACATAATTCACATTTTTCTTACAAGAAATTTGAGAGCAACTTCATTTAATCAATATAACAAGATGAGAGCTATTTCATTTAATCAATGTAACAAAATGAAAACAATTTCATTTAATCAATATAACAAAATGAGAACTATTTCATTTAATCAATGTAACCAAAATGAGAACCATTGCATTTTATCAATAACTCCACACATCAATATGAGGGCAATTTCACAATAATAATGAAGCAAGGCATTCCATTTCATAAAATTAAAGCCAACATTTTAATCTCATGCCAAAACTCCCATTTCATTTCATATTTCATGTTTCATTCTCAGTTCACAACTTGCCTTCCACCAAAACATCATGGCACTAGGGCTCTTCAAAACCCTAGGCCGAATTTCAAGGGTGGCCTCAAGCCCCCAATTTCATCACATATCCCTAGCCAATTACACATCTCAATTTATTGTTCCCATATTTCACAATGTTCATACAAGGAAAGAACATGAATAATAAACTTCCAACATTTCAAAATGAAAGCAACTTCTCATAATTAGCGAACAATCACTCAAGAGCATTATCAACTTATATAATTCATTACACCATAACATAGCAACTATCCATAGCCAATTTCACATAAGCATTTCATTATCAAATAATTCATGTGTACCATACAAAGAAATTAAGTAATAGGGCTTCCAACAATAAAAAAGAGAGCAATTTTGCAAATTTATTGAAGCAAGGCATTCAAGATCAACATGGGACATATTTGTAGCATCAATTAATTCAAACATCATCCCAATTCAAAATAGAATGCACCATATCAAAAATTTGCCACAAACCCTAAAAATGCAACTTTGAACTCAAGATGAAAATGAATGAATCATATGAGTAGGGTTGGAATCCTACCTCAAATCAAGGAGATCTCCACCAAATTCCAAGAGGAATCCACAATCTACAAGCTCCAAGCCCAAACCCTAATTTCATCTTCCCCCAAATCCTCTTTGACTTTCCCCCCTCCAATTTCTCCTCTCTTCCATCAATCTCTTTTTCTTTTTTTTTTCTATTTCTCTTTAATTTCTTTCTTTCCTTTTTTGACCTGGGAATCAAACGTCAGCCTTTTTTTCCTTCCTTTTTTTCATTCTTCCTTCATTTATCCATTTCTTTCTTCCTTCTTTTTTTCATTTCTTTCTCCAATTTTTGTTTTTGTCTCAAGGCCTCACAACTTTGGCTGTACCTGGGGCATTCGGCCTTCAAGAGGAAGCATGCGACAGGGCATGGGGAGGGGAAAAAGAAAATATAAAATTAAGGGAAGAGTGTAGAAATTTAGAGAGAAATAAGGAAACAAATAATTAAATGGGAGCCCATTTCCAGGTTTGCCACCCTCAGCTCATTCTCTCTTTATAATAATAATCCAAGCCCACTATTAAGCCCAACAACTCTAGCTAGTAAAATTAATTATAGGCCCATCCAATAATAATAATAATAATAATAATCCCAATCAACAATAATAATAATGACACAAAAATTAGTATCGTTACACAAATATACATGCATCCACATGCATCCAAGTAATACATTCATATCCGTACACATCCACCCATATATTCATACAATGAGGCAACCAATAGGATATTACCATACACACAGCCAATTACTATACACACCGCACACTATACACTCGCATACAAGTCTAAATACACTATACAAGTACGTCATGTATACACCTTACGCATATGGCACTTAGGCAATTACACACATCATATCCCTTAGAAAATTCAAAATTTTTAATCATTCCTACATTCACTTTCCAATATTCTTCAAAAGAATATCCAAAAGCACTAAAAATCTATTTTCGTGAAAGTGCAAATATAGGTGCAGAAGTCAAATTTGAAATTGATGAGACATGTCATGGCTACTAAAAAGATAACAACATGTTCATGTATTTACAACAATAATGAATTAACTTCTACAAGGGATAGATTTGAACAAACATTCAATACCACTTATGATAAACATAAAAGTTATTCACTTAAGATCAATTTTTTTGCTGTTTTTTGCTGTTTTTTTCAGAAATAAGAAACATTAAAATAATGTAAACAAGCACACAATAAAAATAAATCAAGCACACAAAACAATCTATGATGGTATGTAATGAAATGCAAAGAGTGATAAAGATTATACCTTCTCGTCGCTATTTGACGAAAGAGCTAAAAGAATGAGTCATTAAGTTTATTGCTCCTTGCCAAATTTCCAACACACCTACATGAAAGGTGTTAGGTGTGACCTTGAAACCCAACAAGGTCCACTTGTGTTAGCCATTATTGTTTTAGGAACCCACACTTGTTTAAACTTGATATTTGTGTTTCTAAATTTACAATAGTATGATGTGTGGCCTACACTATCACAAGTAAAGCACTTTGCATTCATGTTTTTCACAATTAAAGGCACGTTGTGGAATTTCTTGAATTTTGGCTTTTCAACGTTTTTCAAGCCAAATCCAAGTCTTCTATAATTTCCATATGATTGATTCTCTAAAATATTATCCAATGATTTTTTTCCTATATAGAATTTTTTAATAGACAATTCAAGATGAGAAACTCTGGATTTTAATAGTTTATTCTCATCCACAAGCAAAGTACATCTATTATATAAAACACAACTGTTTTTGAATCCTAGGGCTGACTAGGACAAGCTGACTAGGACAAACAGGTTGATAGAAAGACGGTTTAGATTTAATCTTGGGAAATCAACGGTTAAGAAGAAAGATTGTGAAATTTTTTGGGAGCAAATCAAAATTTTTGGGGAAAAACTTTGGAAAACTAAATTATTATTATTAGTTAGCCGTGCTTTGGAAAGCGAAATCTTCCTATTAACATGGGCTCTCTCTCTACGAAAGAGGAGGGTTTTCGGTCGAGGTAGGTACTGTTTGAATGCATTTCATTGTCTCGCCCACCAACGAGGGAAAGAAAAAACCCACAGTAAAAAATGTCGCCTTTCTGTCTCCCTCTGAGTTCCTTGCCTTACTTCAAATTTCTCTCACCATTCTTCTACTACTTCTTCTGGCGCTTCTTCGCCATTCTTTTCTCTATCCTCCTCCTCCTCTCGAAGCGATCCCTCCCCTTCTCTATCCCTTCAAATCTCTCCCTCGCCCCCCCCCCCCGCAACTTGAATCCCCGTTCTCCGCCATCCAATCGTCGATTCCGCCGTCAGATCCGACCCAAGAACCGTCGATCTCTGCCTCCGAGGCTCCAATCTCGGCATCTAGGTCGGAGATCTCGGATATCGAACCAGTGACACTGGCCGATTCGGTCGCTGACGAGATCGGAGATGGGGATGAGGATAGAATCTCTAAAGAGAGGTGTAATTTGTATGAAGGGAGATGGGAGAATGATGAAGAAGGGAGGTATCCTCTGTAGGCCGCTGGATCTTGCCCTCACGTCGACAATGTCTTCACTTGCCTAGAGAACGGGAGGCCTGATGGGGATTATTTGAAGTGGAGATGGAAGCCCTACGATTGCGAGCTCCCGAGGTAAACCAAATTAAAATTTTTTTGGCTCATTTCTTGATTATTTATCACTTTGAAATTAATGCACTATCAAGTAGATGAAAATGTAATCAGTTACCGTGTTTGTAAAAAGTAAAAAAATTATTCATTTGCACTTTTCTGCATACTATTATCGAAAGTCAGATCATAATTTTTGGCATTAGCTGAAAATATGCCCATAAAAGAGCACAGGAAAACAACTGGAACTTCTTATGATGGATAACATATCAAACGCTGGCCTTAGGGGGTACAGAAGCTTGATTTGCTAGCCAATGTTTAGTAAGAGGACACAGCCTGAGAGTGATTAGAGAGGAAACAACCCACCAAGCTTACAATGGTTGTTGCTGATCCGAGAAGAATTAATTTAAGAATTGTTTTCTCAACCGTGCTGAGATCGTCGACTTTCTGCTGGTTCGACCTGTTCGTCTTCCTCCTCCTCTCTTACATCTAATTTGTCAGTATCTGCATGGGCGTCATCTGCCTTTACTGCTATGCCCGCCAATTGTTCGACAGGTGTTCCCTACATTTTCTCTTCGAATTATTTCTGATTTTTTTGTTTGGCAAGGAATGATATCAATCTGTTCTTCCATTTTTGCTATGTTGTCATCTTCCATTTGTCATTTTTCGTCACTCTGGTAATGATCTGTTATTTTTTCGTCATTTTTCTTAATTCCAGTCATTTTTCGTCACTCGGGTCACTCTGAATTGTTGTAAAGCATATATACAGAGGTAATTTTGGAATACAGGCTAGCAGTCGTCATGGCTCTACACCTCAACCCCGTTTGTTCAATCCCCCTCAAATTCTTCGGATTGACTCCGACCCTCTGAATTCTCCCGCCCAAATTCGTTCCATTATCCTCCAAATTTGCGAAATTTGGGTTTCGTCTCCAGGGCGCGGCGAGCAGAGGAGAACCATGGCGGGTCTGATCACGGTGAAGGAGACGATCGATCTCACGAAGGAGGAGAAGATATTCAAACGATTACGTTATAGGTTGAAGCACTTCGAGTTGGATACTCAGCTTCGAGTCGCACGCGGTTGGGTCCGTGATAAAGTCATATTTTACTCCATACTGCCATTAAATTTGATTGATTCTGCTCAAATAAGATTACTAAAGCTAGATAAACATACATTATTTAGGTCAAGTGTAAACATTATTCTTATGTTTTAATACTTTAGCTAATCAATTAGAATTTCTTCTGGAGTTAGTATTTAGTAAACATTTATATACTTGTGCATTTAATGTGTCAACGAAAACTACATATGATTGTGACAATTTGTTACCCGGTAATTTGCTAAATAATTATATGTTATTGGACGGAGATCTTAAATTTTCTTAATTAATTAACACGAGAGAGAGATCCGAGAGAGAGATCCTGGCTCCGTCTCGGGCCGCTAGGGTACAAGAAGGAACAGGGTAGTATAAAAGTGAGAAGTAAAAAAAATTAATTAATAAACAAGGTAGTATAAAAGAAAGAGATCTTGGCTCCGGTTCAGCGCGCCGAAGGCGCCCGCTAATTTTTTACGCTAATTTGTTGTTTTTGTTGTTCAGCGCCAAAGGCGCCCACGCCGAATTTTTTGTTCTACGCCGAATTTGTCGTTTCGTGTCGAAGGCGCCTCGCTGAATTTGTTGTTCCGTGTGAAAGGCGTATGTGCCGAATTTGTTGTTCTGCTCCGAAGGCGTCTGTACCACTAAATATTTTTACGTTGATTTGTTCCGCATAATTTTGTTTGTGGAAATAATTTTTTGGGAAACAAAGATTTCGCGAGAGAAAATCTTAAATGAATCATGCCCGCGGGCACTTAATGCTGCAGATTGAATGCTGCTGCAGATCGAATGATCTCTCTCTCAACACGGGGCCCACCGTCTCTTCGACGCATGGTGCAACAAGATAAGAATAATTTTTCGCCTCGAAGGCGCCCACTAAATTTTTTACGCTAATTTGTTGTTCCGCGCCAAAGGCACCCGGCGTTGCTAAAAATTTTTACGCTAATTTGTTGTTCTGCGCCTAAGGCGCCTGCACCGAATTTGTTGTTCCGTGTCGAAGGCATCCGTGCTGCTAAATATTTTTACACTAATTTGTTGTTCAGTGCAATTTTTGTTGTGGAAATAATTTTTTGGGAAACAAAGATTTTGCAGGGGAAAATCGTAAATGAACCGTGCCCGCGGGCACAGGTTATGACTAGTTTACTTATAAAAGCCAACTTGTTTTCCTCTTCCTTCTTTTCAAACTCAATTGTTTTTCTCTTAAGATCGTTATCTAGCATGCAAAATTTATCCTTAAGCTCTCTTATCACATAGTCTTTTTCAGCTTCAAGCTTTAATAGGTCTTGTTATAACATGCTAATATTGTTCAATAATGAAGGGCAAGAAAGACAAGGTGCTTCATCATTAAAGCTTGATTTTTCCTTTTTCAATATGTCAATAGTAGAGTCACGAGCAACAATTTCAATTTTCAGTTTTTCAATCTCCTTAGACATATCATATTCTGATTGTTGCATTTCAAAGTTTTCATTTTGATAATCATCTATAGTGGATTCAAGCTCTACTATTTTATCTTGCATTTCTTTACAAAGAGTAAGGAGTTCAGCTTTACTACCAGAAATTACCTCATCGTGTATTCCCATCAATTCCATGCATAAGTGGGCTTCATGATCATCCTCCTCATCCTCAGCTTCGCTATCCACATCCCAAGTTAGCACCTTGGATTTTCCTTTTTCTTTAGCGACCTGAGCTGTCTCATGTGGGCAATCCCTCATTCGATGTCCTCTTTTCTTGCATTTAAAACAAGTCATTCTATTAGTAGCATTCTGATCATAAGTTTACTTAGAAGACTGAAAAAAGTTAGAGTGATTAAACCTGGGTTTCATTTCTGTTCTTCCTTGCTTGGCCTGGACATAGTTTCTGAAATTTCTGACCATTAGTGCTATGTCCTCATCATCATCTTTACTTTCGCTAGCTTTCAGATCAAGTGGCTTTGTAGCTTTTTCCTTTTCCTCAGGTTTCTCTCTTTCATCAATATTTTACAATTCAAGCTCGTGGGACATTAAATTACCTATCAAGTCATTCATCCTCATCTGTAACAAATCTTTCGCTTCTTGGATGTAAGTGACTTTAGGCCTGAAAGAGCTTGGCAGTGCTCTTAGTATCTTTCTCACCTGTTCAAGGCTAGAATATGGCTTACCGAGCGAGCTAGACTTGTAGACGATGTTGGTGAATCTCGCAAACATCTCTAATATGGTCTCTGATGGTAGCATGCGAAATCCCTCATACTCTGTGCTCAGAAGTGCAAGTCTAGACTCCTTCACCTGTGACGTTCCCTCGTGCGTCACTTTCAATGTATGCCATATTTCCTGCGCAGTTAGACAATGTGAGATACGATTGAATTCAGATTTATCTAATGAACAAATGAGAGCATTCATAGCTTTAGCATTAAGAGAATAAAGCTTCCAATCATTATCATCCAATTTATCACCAGGTTTGAGCATCTCAGTAATTTCAATTTTAATAACAGGTGGTTTATAGTCTTTTTCAACAATTTGCCAAGCTTTATAATCAATAGAAATCAAGTAGATTCTCATACGATTTTTCCAATAAGCATAAGCTACTCCATTAAATCTAGGTGGACGTGAAATAGACTGACTCTTAGCAAAAGCACTATCAATGTGATCCATGATCAATCCTAGGCTAGATCCTAAAATCCGCTCTGAAACCACTTGTTGAATCTGAATCCTATCCTGGAGGGGGGTGAATGGGCTTATAAAATAATTCGTGCAACCAACGAATAAACTCATGCAGTTATAGCAACAGCAGGGTAAATAAAAATGCAGACACAGAGTACACAGCAGATTTACCCTGGTTCGGTCGACCCTTCGACCTACATCCAGCCCCCAAAAGCAGATACTAGTATTGAATAGCGCAATAGGTACAAAACCACAAGTTAGAGCACGCTCAGAGCACCCTCTATGTATCTACACTCGCCAAGCTCTCAATACCCACACACACACTATGTTTTCTCTCACTATCAATCCTAATAACGCTTTCTACCAACTAGTCCCAAACTAGCTGGGTCCCACTTGTCTAGTCCCTCACTAAACAAGTCCCAAAATTCCCCAAAGATGGTAAAGTTTCCCCTACAGAGAACATTACACTAAGACATGAATATGAAGGATAAAGTGTTTAGAAATGCTCAGTTCGTGTCTGTGTAGACGTCTCTGTCAATCAGCACGTCGTCAGCTCCAATTTGACGCAAACGGTGTCTCGATCCGATTCCTGGATCTGAAATAGCACACTAGTCTGTGCGTATAGCAATTGCAGTTCAGATCAAATAATAGGCGGTCTGTGTGCAAAGAAATCCTCTTTAAACTCAAGCCACATCAGCAACTTTATTTCGATTCGTTCTCTTTGTTTTTCAAGTTTGCATAGCGGTGTCCACGTCAGCAAATCACGATTGCTATGCTTACTTTGTTCTCAGGCACATTTCCTTCATGTAAGCTCGCCGTTCTCCGTCTCCGACTTATCCTAGGGGATGCATCGGCTCACTTCACGTCGTCCGATGTCTCCAAGCGTCGTGGCTCTCCGACGGTGACATAATGACCGACAGCTTCTTCGAGTACGACGACGGTGGCTTCTCCGACTGCAGCGATGATTCGATGGCGAGCGAAAAGCTTCAACGGCGACGGTCTCCTCGACTGGAAGGTGTAGGCGGTGAGCTCTTCTCCAATGGCAGTAGCGATCTCGACGGCATTTGCAGGCTCTGGATACGACTTCTCCGACTCTTGTCAGCGGGGACGAAAGATCCCTCTACTTCGACTTTGTCAAGAGCATCGATGATCGGAGGTTTCGACTGCGGCGTGGAGTTCGTCTTCGATGTTGACGGGGTTGGCTTTCATGTAGCAACGAGCGATGATACGGCGACGGTGTTTTGTGCAGCGGCGATGGCTTCAAGGTACAACGACGGAGAATCCTTCGACTTCAACTTCTTTAATAGCGACATGCAGCATCCCCTCCGACTGATCGACAGCGTCGACTTCGAGCGCTTCTTCATGGCAACAGTGAACTCGTTGATGAAGGCAATGGAGAACGGGGGGAGGGCGATGAACTCGGCAGCAACAACCCTTCACGGCGTAGGATGTGATACTTGGCTCTACTTGGGTATCCATTGACTGTGCACAAGAATAATTACTCCTTTAACGTCCAAACAACATGGATGAAGAACTGGAGTTGTGCTAAGGCCAGATGAAGGTGATGGCACTCCCACGAGTCGCAGCAGCCGTGATGCAACGGCAGTGGCTAGGAGCTTGATCAAGCATGACAACAGGGGGGAAGCTCCACATGGGATGAAGTCGCCGACTTGTTGAGGAGGAAGGTTGCTCTGGTGATTGATCTGAGGATTCGAATATTGTGGCTTTTGTTTTTCGAGTTGATGATGGCTTCTTTTTGTTTAACAAAAGATTTTTTTCGCCTTGGGACGTGCTTGCTTCAAGTGTAATATATGTTGCAGCTTGGATGATTGTTTTGCTTGAGGGAATTTGTATTGACTGTATATGATTTTCCTTTTTGGCCGACCCTTCGATTTTATGTTGTCGCACAGCTCTTCCCTCTTGATACGAGAACTAATATAGGATGTGTACTAGGGTTTTTGGGGTTCGTAGAATGATGAGGAGGAGTCCCTAGAATCAAGGGATTTAGAACACCATAGGGATAAGAATGGGAATAGATTAGGTGTTTGAATAGGAGTTTGGTAGAAATCAAATATTTGCAAATCTAGCTAACTGATTTGATCAAATCCCTTTTGGACTCAAATTGGCATCCATCTCATCCCATATTGGACCAAGTCCAATTTGCTTTGTGTATGGCACTTTGACCAAGTCCATTAGCTATGTGGATAGCAGTTCCTCCAACACGTTGACTTAGTCATCTCTTCAAGAATTACCGCTTTGCCATTCCTGAAACACACTTAGTACACACGTTAAATAGTTCGCACACGTTTGTCATCATCAAACTAAAGTTCCTAGATCGTTGCATCCAACAACAAGTAATATCAATATAATGTAAACTAGGGCTTTAGGAGTCACCACTAGGATCATCGGATGTCGATGCTAGGTTAAAATTTCTAGGTTGGAATGGTTTTATAGGGCGAGATTGTCGCATCTTGAATGTGGAATTCGTATCCAACTATCGTTGGACTACTCATCTAACGTATCACGTACTTATCCTCACCATCGTGGATGGCCTTGCACACGACACGTGCATTACAATCGACAATTATTTTCAATCTACGCTCACGCCACTATCGTGAGTTAGAGTTTCGATCTATGATAGGATGGCTCATATTGATGCTGCTTTCGTAGATCACCAATTGTAGTATATGTCATCAGTAGAGACCCTCAAAGCACGTGCCACTATCGTGGATCACGAACCCTAAGTGAATTAACTAATGACCTTAATCAAGCCTATAGAATAATTTTTAGGGCGAGTGCCACTATCGTGGATCGCCAATCGTAGACGAGAATTCTATAAACATGAATAGATCAACCACATCACATCCCTTATTTACCAAATCAACCTAAATATCGTAACTTTACATTTAAGTCCTAAGATCCTAGGGCACATCCATTAGCTCTAGATAGAACTACTCACGATCCATAGAAAAAGCTATAAAAACAATAGCAATAGCAATATTAATCATCATCGCAACAATATACATCAAAGCAATAAGGAGAGGTGAAGAAAACGTTTCCAAACCAATGAGAAAGAAGAACTAAATTTCAAAAATTTAAGACCCAATATACCAAAGCAAGAACAATAACCAAAAATCCAAACTTTGTCTTCAAAAGCAAAATAGCGACGGCAACTCTCCAAAATTAAACTCTAAAAGAAGCTCTATAACCTCAGAAAGAAAAGATGAAATTAGCCAAAAGAAACAAACTCGGCCCAGAAATTTGTTGGAGCACCGACCTACTCAACCAAGTTGCAATGCCAGTCGGTCCGAGTAGGTCATCGTCGCTCCGTCGGCACTTTGATCCTTCGCCTGGAGAAGTTGGTTGCTTGGACCGAGTGGATTACCCACTCGGTCGAGCTGCAGCGCCTTATGCTTAGGCTGGAATCATCTCTACGTCTTGTATTTGACTCGGTCGAGTAGCAAGGCTACTCAGTCGAGTGGCCGTGTCTGCTCCGACGAGCTGCAGGCCAAGCTTCAAGAGCCTCAAAATTGTGGCTCTGTTGAATATTTGACTCGGCCGAGTAGCAACGCTACTCGGCCGAGTGGCTTTCAGCTCTTCAAATTCGGCTAAGTCCTTGAAATCCTCATCTTTTACCTCGCCTACTCGATAGAGTAACTGGTCTACTCGGTCGAGTTCTGGACTCGATATTGACCTAGAAAATGTCATGCTGCCATGCGTTCACTCGATCGAGAAGCTCGACTACTCGTTCCGAGTGACCTTTGAAACACGAATGCTACTGTGGGAGCTGAAGCTTCCTTTGGCTGTAGCTACTCGGACCGAGTGGGCAAGTCCATGTTGGATCCTGTGGATGGCAAACAACACTAGAATGGGGGTTGAATAGTGTTGTACGAATACAACTTTTTCAACAATAATTAATCCACAACAAATTTTCCCTTCTAATGTTGCCTAAGAAACCAAGTAGAGTGATCTACGCTTGGTTCTTAATCAACAAAATAATCTTACAAATAATATGAAAGAGATAAGATTACAATCAGATAATAGACCTTTACAAAGAGATCTTTACACAGTGGAATTAAATAAATAATCTTTGCAAAGATATAATCTTAGCAAATGAAAAATGCTTGTACAAGAAATATAAACAATCACAGAAAAACAAACGCAGAGAGAAACAATTCTATCCTGGTTCCCCGTAATCCGGGTACATCCAGTCCCTGACCAATCTGGTACGAGATTTAATCCACTATTGCCTTAGTAATACAATTACCTAACTTCACTCGTTAGGATTTTCAACGACTCAGCCTTACGTAGGATTTCCAACGACCCAGCCTTAACTAGGATTTCCAACCACCTAGACTTGTCTAGGAATTCCACTATTCCCTTATACCACAGAAATTTACAATTCAAAGTCTTCTTCAAAGACTTGCAACAAATATGAAATTAATTACAAGATTTCCTAAAGCCAAAAGAATATATTTTTGTATATGTGGCTTAAAGAAAATCGAAAAACTCTTGATCAAATTAAATGATATAGATGAGCACAAAATTGATCATAGGAGTTATCTTGAAAATTGATTTTATAAAAATATGGACTTGAGCTTTTAGAGATCAAAGATCACGTCTTTTTAATCTTTGAAAGAATATAATTATAAAACACAAAGATTAAAAAGAAAGACTTGTATTTTGAATCTCAATATAAAAAGCTTTTAGCTTTGGAGATAAAAAACAAGTAATTCAAAAAAGTTGTCTTGAAAATGATCATCTAAAATATGCACTTGTGCTTTAGAGACCAATGATCAAGATTTTGATCTTTGAGAGAAATATAAAAGTTAAGAACACAAAGATCAAAAAGAAAAACTTGATGTTTGAATCTCAAGAAGAAAAGCTATGATCTTTGGAGATCAAACCAAGTTATAAAGGCTAGAAATGATCAAATAATTGCAAAATTAAGCACAAAAGAATTAAAAACTTAGCCTTTAGAAAAACTGAAGAACTTTGAGGGCTTGAGAACTTTGAGAACTTTTCAAAGAATTATAGCTTTGCTCAAGAATAAATGGGTGATGAAAATGTTCTTAAGGGTCTTCTATTTATAGAGTTTAAGAAAGGATTTTGAATTTCAAAATGGTTTGACTTCAGCCCCACAAATCAAGCAACGACTAAATGCAAGAGAAAATCTGGAAAGTCAAAACGCAGCTGGTAGTCCACTCAAAGAGGAGGTAGTCGACTCCCTCCTTTGGTAGTCGACTCCCAGAGAAGTTTTTCAGAGAAAAACTCTGCAATATGTAATCAACTCCTGGGTGTTTGGAGGTTGACTACAAGATTTAAATATAGCTCTAAAAAAGTTTAAAAAAAGTTTAAAACTATTTTCGAAAATCATTTTGTGTGTGTGTACAGAATATTCATTTGGCTTTTACATTCTAAATACACAACTTACTATTACACTCATCTTTAGCTCTCGTTCTTCGATCTTTGACTTGCGCCATCTTATCTTGATCTTAAGTCTCCATATGCTTCATTTTGTTGAGCTATCATATGCTTCATTTCTTGGCTCGTAAATAGACTTCCGATCATGGCTTCTAAGTCTGCATTTGAACTTCATGGCTATAAAATAATTGATCAATGCATATACACACTTGAATTAAACATATTAGTACACATATCACTTTGTGCACATCATCAAAATCCACTGGGGTGGGTCTCAATATCCCAACACTCTTTCCCTTTTTGATGATGACAGCAAATGATATAAAATATTGAAAATATAATATGACAACAAATAAAATTACTTACGCTCCCCCTGCAGAAATGCATGTGCATGATTGCTATGGAGAGGTTACCCCCTGCATTAAGGCAAGTTAGCAATAAGAAGAAATGTGTACATTTTCATATTATATTTCTTTTTGAAGTGTTGAACAATATCATTTTACAATGAAACATTATTTTATATGCATTGTATTTTTCTCCCCCTTTATCACATCAAAAAGTGTGACATGAAATTCAATCCAAGTGTTAAAAAATATTCGTGACACCAAGTGTGAAAAAAAAATTACATGGAGATAATAATATGCATACTATGTGAAAAAGATATTTAAACATTCATAGCATGTAATATTTCAATTATTCAATGATATAAAAATGTCTCAATATCCCTTTATGCATTTATTTCAATTTAGCATAAATTGAAGCATGAATTAAAAGAAATCATATGTACTCCTACTATAATGATGCATTAATCTCATAGAGGTGTTACTCTCCTGGCATTAATTGTTAGAAAGAAATAAGCAACATTTAAACATAGAATATATCCCACAACAACAACAACAATTGTAGTCAATATGCATATTCAATTTCAATATGCAATTTCTAACATAAAACATATTAATGATCTTAACATATGAATAAAATCAAATATCATGCATAAATAATGCATAACAACCAAGTATAATACAATCTTTTGCTTTCCATGAACAAATGAAATATTATTCATTAAGGATGACTCAATAGCAATTTTTTTAATCTTTTGAGTCGTAAAATAATTTTGTTTCCTAATGAATAAATATTCGAGCATTCATAGATTTTAATAGAAAGTATGATACCAAGTGTTATGTCAATGCCACATATAGATAACAAAATAATAGGCATGGATTCATATCCTATCAATGGTCATATTTCACAAACTGATTGCATAAGCAAGAAATATGAACAAGTGAAATGTGAACATGTTGTGTCATTTAGAGAATAATTCTATCATGAATTTTTATGACATTGTATCTAAAGTAAGCATTACGATAGATGTATGAGTATGCCAATCATAAATGCAATCAAGCATATATGTGACAATTAAAAGATGAACTCCAAAAGAGTTATAGTACAAGATGTCACAAAATAAGCTTAACTCAAAATATTTTCATGGATGTCACATATCAACATATGCATGTCTTAGCATTTTATGAATATGTCATGATTATTTGTCCATAATTTCAATATATCATTTTCGAACTTATCAAATGCATAATATATTCAAGAATGTTATAATAAATAATATTGTCATCAAATATATTGCAATGTAATGATTTCTATGAGTATGATATTAAAAATGAGTCAACAAATATACATCAACCAATAATTTTAATATTTTAACAATGTGCGATAAAATATCCAAAATATCCAAAATATCCAAAATGCATAATGGATATCTAAATAATAGCATGAGCATTATGATGCATCAAATATAATCAATGAGATATTACAATTAAGTAATAATATCTTACGAGTAATTGATATTCAATAAAAATTAAACTTTTTATGACATCTATTAAATCTAGTACTTATGTTACCAAGTGTTAAAAAAATCACGTGTTGGATTAATAAACATATCGCACGTGATTCATAAATAAATTTTCATATGTACGACTTTTAGCTCCCCCTACAAATGAGCATATCAAATATCAATCTCCTTCTTTGAGTGACATTCTTTGAAAATCAAGGCATTGCAGGGGTTGGCTCCACTTTGTAAATAATACCTGAAAAATAATACTTTTGGTACCTGTAATTTTTAGGGTCCTTGGGGTTAGTCATAAATCATACTAATTTCTTCATCAAAGAACATAACATTATATTCAACTATAATTAATTCTATTTTATAGTTTGAATATCAACAAGAAGAAATTATAGGCATGACTACATAAGCATGATAGTTTCTGTTACGACTAATATCAACGGGCCCGAAAGACGACGGCCCACAGCCCGACCTCAAAGGAGAAGCCCACTAGAGAAGACGGGCCCGCCCGAATGGGGCCCATGGACGGAGCGGAAGGCCCAGCCACCTCGCCCTCGGGTGCACCCGACTGGCCCCCATTCGGCCGGATTAACCGCCCCTCTGAATCCGTGATCCCATGATGGCCATTAACGGACCCGTTAATGGGCCATCCTACGACAACGCGCGAGTGGGAGGAGGCGGAGGCGGATCGTGGGGACGTGAGAAGAGGCAGGACGTGGGGCAATCGCGGAAGACCCTATAAGGGGAAGGCCAGGACGACGGAAGAGGGGATCGAAAGTCAGGTAACCAACACAGAGGTACTCCATCAACGACCTAGGCTTTTGCCACTCCATTTTCTCCCTCCCCCAAAACTCGCGCCGCTTGGGTTGACATTCCGGCTTCCACACAAGCCGGATCTCCCCCGCCGAGTATCCTTTCAGACCCTGATCTGACTTAGGCATCGGTGGGGCTTTGGCCGGAACCTAGGTCCGGCCTCCCTGACGAGTTTCTTCATCTGTCCAGGAAGAAGACATACGAGGCGCCGAGGCTACCCCTCAGCGTCGGTCGGCCATCACCGTCGCAGTCGTCAGGTGGACGACTGATCAAGTACCGACCTACTCGCAAAGCACCGAGGCTACCCCTCGACGCAGATACGGCCGAGGCCGAGCGCGATCCAGCCGAGGCCGAGCGCGACTCACCGATCCGAGGCTTCCCCTCAGCTCCGTAGCTCCGAGAACAAGCGGGCTGGCGAACCCAAGGGACCCTCAAGTCGGCCCCTTGACCACGTTGACCATACAGCCGACGGTCAACGAGCTGTGGTGAGAAAACACCCGTAAACATCTGGCGCCGTCTGTGGGAACGAACTAACACCCACGTCAAACCACCAAAATGGAACCCATTGGCAACGGCCTGGGGCGCATGCCACCCATCCTGGAGGAAAGCGTGTACCACGCCCCCGTCGAGACCCCGAACGGCTGCGCCGCCGAGGGAACCAACAACGCCCAGCTGGCCACACAGGGGCAACTCCGAGCCTACGCGCAGGAGACCAACGCCAACATCCAAACTTTAGTCGCGACGATTCAGCAGCTCGTTAGCAGCACTCCCATCCCTGAGGGTGGGGAGGGAAGGGCCTCCCGCCAGGAAGAGGCCCGTCGACCTCTTCGTTCCGCCGTGATAGCCGACCACGGAAAAGGAGCGCAGAACAAGGAAAGGAGGTTCACCATACCCGGATTTTCCCCGGAGCGATCTCCCACTCCCACCTCACTCAGAGAGGGAAATGGGGGGAACTCAGAGCGGACGGGCGACATCTCAAGGACGACCTCGTCCGCACGCCCGGGGTCGCACAAGCGTAGGCGGGATGATCGTCGGTCAGCAAGCGTCCGGTCTTACCAGAGAGGAGGTAGCCAACGGTCAAAGGCCCACCACCAGAAGAACCGGAAAGAATGTTCGCATCGGTCGAGCCCGGCACCCAAGCTGGCAAAGACCCAAGAGGAGATCAAGCTTCCGTCGGCCCACACGTTGCAACCAAACGGTAAGGAGTCGGGTGAAGGGGATCGACCCAGATGCATCAGCAGAGAACGATGCCCCCTGACTCGAAGGATAACCGAGGCGCGGATACCCGCGAACTTCAAGGTACCGACGCTGGAGAAATACAACGGCGTTAGCGACCCCGCAGACCATGTTATGGATTACGAAGGGGTTATGGCATTCCAGGGGGCCGATGACACCCTGCTCTGCAGGGGCTTCTACTCCACCCTACGGGGGGCTGCTCGGACCTGGTACCTTAGCCTGCCCGGTCGGTCGATAGATAGCTTTGAGGAGCTCACCCAGTTGTTCTGCAAGCAGTTTATGGCCGGGCGGCAGGTAAAACCTGACTCGGAACACTTGTTCAATGTGGTGCAGGGACCGGTCGAATCGCTGAGGCACTTCATGCGTCGCTTCAACGTGGAGCGATTGAGCGTGGATAGCTGCCCCGAACTGGTGGTAAAGGCGGCCCTGAAAAAGGGGCTACGACATAGGGGCTTGAAGAAGTCGCTACATAGCGACCCACCGAATGACCTCGCCGGAATTATGGCCCGAGCGGAACGCTTCATGCTGACAGAAGAAGCCCTGGCTGAGGACGAGGGAAAGACTAGACGTGAGGCTAGGCGCGGTGAGAAGGAGCGCCGCAGCACGGAGGAGCATCGATCGGAGAAGAAGGCTAGAGGAAGACCACGGAGGGAAGAGCTCCGACACTCCTCGGTGACCAACGCCCCGGACGTGATCCTAGCGCAAGCCCAGAAGGAGGGACACACGGGCCGACCTCCCCGAAGAATGAGGAAAGGCGGGAGGGATGAAGAGAAATACTGTAAGTACCACAAGGACAACGGCCATGATACCGACGACTGTTGGCACCTAAAGAAAGACATTGAGAAGCTTGTGAGCCGTGGGCACCTGAAGAACTCCGCCAACGACCCCGCCTCAGGAGAAGGAACGTCCAAACAGTAGGACAGGGAAAAAGGGGTGAACGCGGTCCAGACAGTTGCGCGTATCATCGAGTGAAGAGACAGAATGAAACAGCCGCCGATCCAACGGGGAGGGCTACCCTGCCAGAACCTCCCCGTGTCTTGTCACCTTTTCTTTTTCATTACTCCAAATGTATTATCTCACAGAAATGAAGGCATACAATGCAAACTTTATCGCCTATTTTGAGCAGACAATTCAAGGTGCGTAGGAGGCCTCAATCAAGGCAACCGCGGTCCGACTGATATGGACCAGCCCGAATCGCATCGGCCGTGAGGCAAGGGGCGACTCCCCTCGCCACCGAACGGATCTCCCTCGTCGGCCGTAAGCCGAGGGGCGACTCCCCTCGCCACCGAACGGATCTCCCTCGTCGGCCGTAAGCCGAGGGACGACCCCCTCGCCACTGAGCGAGTCTCCTCTGGTGACCGAGGGGAAACTCCCCTCGCCACCGAACGGATCTCCCTCGTCGGCCGTAAGCCGAGGGGCGACCCCCCTCGCCACCGAGTGAGTCTCCTCCGGCGACCGATGGGCAACTCCCCTCGCCACCAAATGGATCTCCTTCGTCGGATGTAAGCCGAGGGGCAACCCCCCTCGCCATCGAACGAATCTCCCTCGTCGGCCGAGGGGCAACCCCCCTCGCCACCGAGCGAATCTCCCTCGTCGGCCGAGGGGCAACTCCCCTCGCCACCAAACGAATCTCTTTCGTCGGCCATAAGCCGAGGGGCAACTCTCCTCGCCACCGAATGAACCTCTTTTGTAGGCCGTGAGTCGGGAGGCGACTCCCCTCGCCGCCGAACGAATCTCCTTCGTCAGCCGTAAACCGAGGGGTACCCGCCCCCACAAACGGAGTGAAGCTCTCGCTCGCAAGGTTGGGGGCAACTCTCCCATCCGACGAGCGCAACGCCCAGTCGAGGGCCGAGGGGTTCTCTCCCTCGTGGACCGAACTAAGCACCCTCTCATTAGGCTGGGGGAAAATCCCTCAGCCGAGGAGCACGACCGTCGACCGTAAGCCGAGGGGAAACTCCCCTCGCCACCGAACAAATCTCCTTCGCCGGTCGCAAGCCGAGGAGGCTCACCTCTGTGGACCGAACGAAGCACTCGCTTATGAGGTTGGGGGCAACTCCCCCGGCCGACGAGCACGACGCCCGATCATGAGCTGAGAGGGAACCAACCCCCGCGGACTGAGCACACCGCCCGCATGCAAGACTGGGGGCAACTCCCCCAGCCGAGGAGCACGACTGCCGGTCATAAGCCGAGGGGAACCGAGCCCCGCGGACTGAGCAGACCTCCTGCTCATAAGGCAGGATGTAACTCCCCCCTCCGAGGAGCGTGACTGCCAGTCCTGAGCCGAGGGATACCTACCCCCACAGACTGAGCAGATCGCCCATGCCTAAGGCTAGGGGGCAACTCCCCGGCCGACGTACATGACCTCCGGCCACAAGCCACAGGATGACCTCCCTCGCGGATCAAGTGACCTCCCTCGCGGATCAAGCCACGGGATGACCGCCAGCCGCAAGCCACGGGATAGCCCCGACAAACAGACTCGGCGGGAAGAACGACACCCCGAGCCGGGCGAGCTCAGGACAACACCCCTAGACGAGGGCGACGATGCCCGTCCGGCCTAGGAACAATAAAGGCTATTCCGAAGGGGGAAACCGCCGAGAAAGAAACCTGTGGCACAAGAAGAACTAACTAGAAGATATCATTTTCATTAATGGTATGGGTTACATATAGCTCAACAACGTCCTCACGAGCACTGCTGTTGACAACAAAATTTGTCACCCAAGAAAGGAGACGGGATACAAGGGCTTTACAAGGGTCCGGAGTGCAAGAGACAATGTCGCCAGGAGTCCACAGCACCGTTGATGACAACAAAATTTGTCACCCAAGAAAGGGGACAGGATACGAAGACTCTTCAGGGGTCCGGAGCACGAGAGATAGCGTCATCCGGTGCCTCGCCTTGCTCCGAGCCATGGGGATCGGCGTGTCCCGGAGGAGGGAGGATCGGCTCCCGAGCGAGCTCTGTGAACTACCGGAACGACTCCCTGATGACCTCCACTATGTGAGGGGCGAGGAGGTCCTCGTATGTCCCGAAGACTTCCTTCAGGACCGACGCAATCTTTGTCCCTATGGCCGTGTCAACGCCCTTCTCAGCTTCCTCGGTAAAACGGAGCCTCCGACGCAGCTCGGCAAGCTGGCCCCAAAGATCCTTCCTCTCCTGCCAGAACTTCTCCTCCGCTTCTCGGCTCAAGTCATGGACATCCTCAAGCTTCCGCTTGAGATCATGCACTTGAGACTCGAATTCGTCGGTACGACGGCGTTGCTGCTGAGCCTCCATGCGAGCACCCTGAAGGGCTACGTCAGCTTCCCCGGCCCGGGCTCGTTCCCGATTTAGAGAATCCTCGAGGCTTCTCAACTGGGTCGCCCGGCGCTGCGCCTCAAGAGCCATCGCGGTGGCCTGCAGATAAAAAGGAAGTGGATAATGCTGAGGAAGACTGAAAGGCAAAACAATCACCCGAAAGGGGCGGGAATTCGAACCTGTTGGAGGTGACCGACCCGGGAATCCGACATTACGTCCACGGGGGACAACTCCAAAAAGGAACGGTCCCCCGAAGGGACGGCGTCCACCGCGGGCCGGTCCACCGAGGCCAAATCAAGACCTGGAACCGAACCCCTGAGAGGATCAGCGAGGCCTGCTGAGGGGCTCGGCAGGACGCAGACAGCCCCCGAGACCGAAGGGGTAGCCGAGGGAGTATCAGCGACGTGGGCGGCGGCGGCGGTCGTAGCGACTGCCTTCCTGGGATCCGTCGACGCGACGGCGGGAGTCGGAGAAGAGGCGCGCCCGCCATTCTTCCGCGACTTTTTCCCGCTGGGGGCAACGATCGCTGGGGGGAGCGCTTGCGACTCCCGCCCGCAGACGGTCGAGGAGCCGATCCGGAACCCTCAACAGGGAGGGGGTCACCTCCAGAGGCTTCCCTTCCGGGGGCACCAGATGCGGCCCGTGGGGGTGACCTGGCCTCAACCCTTCCCAAAGGAGGCTTGGACCGGCGCACCTCTTCATCAACAGAGCGGCGAGGCGCCCGTCCGGAAGAGCTCCCGCGGCCCCGACGGGATCCCAGGTGAATAAGCTCGTCGACATCGTGGGTGAACTCACGGCCCGCCATTCCTGCGAGAGGAAGCGAAATCAGGGTGAGCCAGGGGTTAAACAGAAGGAAAAGAGACAACTAACCGGGGGACCACAGAGTGCACTTAAGAAGCAGGTCGTCCAGCAAATGCCAGACCGACCTCTCTTCGAGAGAAAGGGACGAGATGAGGCGGGCCGCAGCCTGCTCGGCCTCGGATAAGGGTACCATCCTGTCGGTATGTTGCGAACTCCCCCAACCTGTCAAGATCACCGAGACCCGGGGGAAAACAACAAAGACAAAGCTAGAGTCCCAGTTTTTCGACCCGGGTGGCAGACCGAGAAGGCACCCTCGACCCGCATGGCCTCGGAGGTGCAGCCATGATCCGAGGCCGACCGTCTGGATCCGATAAAAGTAAAAGATGAGTGGGAGAGACGGCTCCAGGCCGTGAGTGATACAAAGCATAATGAACCCGGTCAACACCGTGACTGAGGAGGGCGTTAGTTGACACAGGGCGACTTTCAAGGAGTCAGTGAATTGAATGATGAAGGGGTGGAGGGGAAAGCGGAGCCCCAGATGGAACATCTCGACGTAGACACCGACCTCGTTACTCGGCGGGAAGCAGATCCGCTCATCCCCAAAGGGAATTCGGACGTCATAAGGATGTCATAGATACCTCTCCAATATTTCCCTAGTAACTAAGAACGGGGCCATAGATGACGACCGAAGGATCGAGGGAGGGATGCCCAACCCCTCGAAAGACGAGGCCACATAGTCCCCAATGGGATCCGGAAAAAGCTTCCCTTTTCCTTTATCCGGGACCCCGGGGACGGCGAAGAAACTTTGAGCCCCGAGGGAGGGGCACGATCGGGGCCAGGCGTCGGTTCGCCAGGATGCGTATCACCTATTCTAAGCATGGCCATGGCCAGAGATAAAGGGTGGAAGAGTTACCTTGATCAAAGCTGGAGTAAAGACAAAGGTTGGGAGGAAGAAGCTGTCGGGACGAAGATCAAGAAGGAATGAGTGCGAAAGAGTTGAAGCCCGAGGGATCGGAACGTATATATAGAGGGCAACGGTGGGATCTGAACCGTCAGGAGAAGGCGCGTGGCGACATCAAAACGGCGGCGACGCTTCGAAAAATGCACTAACGGGAGTTCAAACGGAGCGGTAATAATGACCCACATTTAATAGCGGAACCTCGACTGACGCACCCGTCGGATCATGAAAGGGTCACATCACCCGAACCGAACCGACGGAAGCCGAACGGTCCGGGCGATGGGGGAAATTGTTACGACTAATATCAACGGGCCCAAAAGACGACGGCCCACGGCCCGACCTCAAAAAAAGCCCACTAGAGAAGACGGGCCCGCCCGAATGGGGCCCATGGACGGAGCGGAAGGCCCAGCCACCTCGCCCTCGGGTGCACCCGACTGGCCCCCATTCGGCCGGATTAACCGCCCCTCTGAATCCGCGATCCCATGATGGCCATTAACGGACCCGTTAATGGGCCACCCCACGACAACGCGTGAGTGGGAGGAGGCGGAGGCGGATCGTGGGGACGTGAGAAGAGGCAGGACGTGCGGCAATCACGGAAGACCCTATAAGGGGAAGGCCAGGACGACGGAAGAGGGGATCAAAAGTCAGGTAACCAACACAAAGGTACTCCATCAACGACCTAGGCTTTCGCCACTCCATTTGCTCCCTCCCCCAAAACTCGCGACGCTTGGGTTGACGTTCCGGCTCCCACACAAGCCGGATCTCCCCCGCCGAGTATCCTTTCAGACCCTGATCTGACTTAGGCATCGGAGGGGCTTTGGCCGGAACCTAGGTCCGGCCTCCCTGACGAGTTTCTTCATCTGTACAGGAAGAAGACATACGAGGCACCGAGGCTACCCCTCAGCGTCGGTCGGCCATCACCGTCGCATCGTCAGGTGGACGACTGATCAAGTACCGACCTACTCGCAAAGCGCTGAGGCTACCCCTCGACGCGGATACGGCCGAGGCCGAGCGCGATCCAGCCGAGGCCGAGCGCGACTCACCGAGCCGAGGCTTCCCCTCAGCTCCGTAGCACCGAGAACAAGCGGGCTCGGCGAACCCAAGGGACCCTCAAGTCGACCCCTTGACCACGTTGACCATACAGCCGACGGTCAACGAGCTGTGGTGAGAAAACACCCGTAAACAGTTTCAAAAAAATGTATTTCACCCTTCTATAAAAGGGTATCAACAGAATAATCATGTAAGCACATAGATACACGTAATCAAAGGTTAAGACTATCCATTAGGGACCCAAATCCTATTTGGATTTGATGTTCCATGAACAAATGAATCATTATAAAATCCATGCATGCTTCTAATCAAATTATGAACAAAAAATATTTTTATCATGCAAGCCGAAGTGTTTAAGCATCCATATCATATTATTTCTAACATTGTGTATATTGTGAGGTTTGTGTACAAAATGTGAACTTTGGTGCGCATTGTGTACAACATTTTCGGATACCTATTATGGGATATAACATGAGGTTTATTGTGTGCATTATGTATAACATGTGGATCATGTGAAGCATGAGGTGCATTATTGTGTCTAGCATTTTTACCATACATAAAAGCATACTTTTTAGCATTGACATGCACAACATTTACATTTCTACTCATATCTTTAGATGTAGAAGCTTGAGCATGAGTAGATCTATTAACAACATTTCTAGGAGTATAAGAACAAGAAGAAATAGAATTATTCTTGATACAATCAAATTTTGCAATTAATTCTTCATGCTTTATACGGCTAGAAACAATAATATTTGCAAGTAAATTTATCTTACCATTTCAACAAGAAACATACAATGCATGTTCATTTTTCAATAAATCATTAGTAATCAATAATGCATCATATTTTGTTTCAAGGAACTATGATCATGTAATGAAATATTACCACAATCATTTTTCAAATCATTATAATTATTCAATAAGCTATCATATTTCTTAGATAAATCATTATGGTCATCATGCAAAGCATTGTATTTATTATCTAACCTTTTGTATTTATTTATCAATCTTTCGTATTCTCTATACAAATTTTCATTTGCACTAGCAATGTCAAAATAATTTTCATCATCAGAACTAGATTCACATACATTATCCTTATTGTCTTGATAAGCCATCATGCACATATTATTTGTGGGTTGCTCTTCCTCTTCTTCATCACTTTAGTCATCCGACTATGAATCGTTCGCTTTTTCGTTAAATTCGCTCTCTTCTTCATTGGTGATGATGATGTCAAAAACCCATTTGTCTTCAACAATCTCCTTTCCATACTTGGCTTTAAGCCAGCTTCATATTTGAAATGCCGTAGTGGTCTCTGAAATGTACTCAAAAATAAAATCGTCAATATTAAATAATAATAAACTCATTACCTTAGAGTGAAGAACGGCTCTGTCCACGTCTCGGTTCGTCCATTGGGATGTGGGAGTGGTAGGCTTGATGTACGGGAACTCGATGAAACTCCAAGCCATATGTACAAGGGATTCAATGTCTCTCAACATCCTCTTTCTCCAATCCACATAATTTGTTCCATCAAATCGTTGGAGGGTGGATGCTACCATTGTTGATGCCATCTCGGTACCTCCCTCTGATATCAAGTGTTGGATCATGTGGATGGCAAACAACACTAGAAGGAGGGTTGAATAGTGTTGTATGAATAAAACATTTTCAACAATAATTAATCCACAACAAATTTTCCCTTCTAATGTTGCCTAAGAAACCAAGTAAAGTGATCTACGCTTGGTTCTTAATCAATAAAATAATCTTACAAATAATATGAAAGAGATAAGATAACAATCAGATAAGAGATCTTTACAAAGAGATCTTTACACAGCGGAATTAAATAAATAATCTTTGCAAAGATATGATCTTAGCAAATGAAAAATTCTTGTACAAGAAATATAAACAATCACAGAAAAACAAACGCAGAGACAAGCGATTTTATCCTGGTTCCCCACAACCCAGGTACGTCCAGTCCCTGACCAATCTGGTACGAGATTTAATCCACTATTGCCTTAGCAATATAATTACCTAACTTTACTTGTTAGGATTTCCAACGACCCAATCTTAACTAGTTTTCCAACGACCCAGCCTTAACTGAATTTCCAACCACCTAGACTTGTCTAGGATTTCCACTCTTCCCTTATAACACGGAAATTTACAATTCAAAGCCTTCTTCAAAGACTTGCAACAAATATGAAATTAATTACAAGATTTCCTAAAGCCAAAAGAATATATTTGTGTATATGTGGCTTAAAGAAAATCGAAAAACTCTTGATCAAATTAAATGATATAGATGAGCACAAAATTGATCAAAGGAGGTATTTTGAAAATTGATATTCTAAAAAATATGCACTTGGGCTTTTAGAGATCAAAGATCAAGTCTTTTTAATCTTTGAAAGAATATAATTATAAAACACAAAGATTAAAAAGAAAGACTTGTATTTTGAATCTCAATATAAAAAGCTTTTAGCTTTGGAGATAAAAAACAAGTAATTCAAAAAAGCTGTCTTGAAAATGATCTTCTAAAATATGCACTTGGGCTTTGGAGATCAATGATCAAGATTTTGATTTTTGAGAGAAATATAAAAGTTAAGAGCATAAAGATCAAAAAGAAAAACTTGATGTTTGAATCTCAAAAAGAAAAGATATGAGCTTTGAAGATCAAATCAAGTTATAAAGGCTAGAAATGATCAAAGAAAATAATTGCAAAATTAAGCACAAAAGAATTAAAAACTTAGTCTTTAAAAAAACTGAAGAACTTTGAGAGCATGAGAACTTTGAGAACTTTTGAGAGAATTATAGCTTTGCTCACGAATAAATGGGAGATGAAACTGTTCTTAAGGGTCTTCTATTTATAGAGTTTAAGAAAGGATTTTGAATTTCAAAATGGTTTGACTTTAGCCCCACAAATCAATCAACGACTAAATGCAAGAGCAAATCTGGGAAGTCAAAACGCAGCTGGTAGTCCACTCCAAGAGGAGGTAGTCGACTCCAAGAGAGCTTTCAGAGAAAACTCTGCTACATCAGGTAGTCGACTCCCTCCTTTGGTAGTCGACTCCCAGAGCAGTTTTTCAGAGAAAAACTCTGCAATATGTAATCAACTCATGGGTGTTTGGAGGTTGACTACAAGATTTAAATATATCTCTAAAAAAAGTTTAAATCAAGTTTAAAACTATTTTCGAAAATCATTTTGTGTGTATACAGAATATTCATTTGGCTTTTACATTCTAAATACACAACTTACTAATACACACATCATTAGCTCTTGTTCTTCGATTTTTGACTTGAGCCATCTTATCTTGATCTTAAGTCTCCATATGCTTCATATTGTTGAGCCATCATATGCTTCATTTCTTGGCTCGTAAGTAGACTTCCGATCATAGCTTCTAAGTCTGCATTTGAACTTCATGACTATATAATAATTGATCAATGCATATACACACTTGAATTAAACATATTAGTACAGATATCACTTTGTGCACATCATCAAAATCCTCTGGGGTGGGTCTCAATATCCGAACAGTCCACTCGGTCGAGTAACCTGGGAAAAAATGATACACGTGTGAAGATACCTCCTTTAGCTCTCCTTCTTCATCCTCTCTCTTCTCCTCCTCCAATCTTCTTCTCCACACCCTCAAGCACCTAGTAGGCTGCTCCATGGATGCTTCAGATGTCTCAGATAAGTCCATGGTCCAATATGTCTCCAAATCACTCCAAAGTTCCTAAAATACACAAATCTCTACGAGAATCAAATATATCTCGAAATGCGCGATAAAGTATAGAAATTTGAAATTTGGACGATAAAAATGCTATAAAATCATGAAGTAAACGGGTGGAAAATATAGACACATCAGAAATAAAATCAGATTTAATTCCTTTGGGCTGTGCTTCTAAATCTCGTTGATTTGGGTTCCAAAAAATCTCTAAAAAATCCTCACAATTCCAATATTAATCCCGAGACATTTTTCGTGTTGTGCATCGAATTTTTTAACAGAAAGCTCGTCTATGTTGAATTCATAACATCGAATCACAACAATAAACTTTTCACCAAGATTCTTAAAGAAGTCGACGTGTTTTTGTTCCCTAGGGATCATCCATTTCCAGATCGATTTTGGCAAGAAAAATGTCGTTGCCATTGCAGGACTTGGCAACCAGGAACCATATGGTATTATCACTAGTTTGCATGTTTGTAATGTTTGTTTCAGACCAGACACTGTTCCAAGTTTGTATGGTTTACTGCAAAAGTTTGTATGGTTTACAGCAAAAAGACAATATCAGTCTATAAGATAATCTACTTTCCAACACACAAACTAATGTGTGCAATTATAGTTTCCAATAACGTTGCCAAACTAGACATTCCGATCGCGAGTACTTCACAAATGTTCGTAAAACAGCATACAGATAAATAGGAAGTTCACAACAAAAATAATTAAAACTAGCAGAGCATGTGGACAATTAAGATGTAAAAGTAAAAACAGGCAAATAATACAAAGAACGTCCTTGTGAAGACTCTAATTAGTTGGCCATAAACCATTACAAGGAATATACCTGTTTCAAAAGCTAATATCCCAGCGACTTCAAGAGAACTTTCACATTTCCAATAATTGTTTTAGTTCGAGGTTGCCAGACAGATAAGTAGGGCATCATAAGTCCATTTATTTCAGGTTGAAAGAATGAATTGTATCCATTCACTACAAAAAAGTGAGTTTCTTGTGACCAAACTTAGTGTCGACTTAAATTTGCTGATACTAAAAGTATACTTTTAGTGTCGGTAGAAGAAAGTCGACATTAGAAAAGCCATTTTTTGGATTCCTACATATATGCCGACACTAGAGCTCATATCTTGTGTCGATCTTAAGTTGTCGACACAAGATGATAAATTGTCGACACTAGTAGGTGATTTTCTTGTGTCGGCTGCAGCTGTCGACACTAAAATGTATACTTTCTAGGGTCGACCTTGGTGGTCGACACTAGAACGTATACTTTCTAGGGTCAGCCTTGTTGGTCGACACTAAACGTATACTTTCTAGGGTCAACCTTGGTGGTCGACACTAGAACGTATACTTTTTACTGATATATAAAATTAAAAATTAAACTATACATGTGCACGTGCGGTGGAAGTGCACTTAATTTTGATAAAAATCAGACCGCACGTAAAAGGTCTGCTAATCACGTCACACATTGCGCTAAATATATTTGGTCTTTGTTAAATTTATCAACTATAACGGCAAACCGGTAAATAAATTGAACCATGCTAAACAAAATGCGAAAGGGGTCTAGTAGCCCTATCTTTTTGCTACATGCGGAGGAAGCGGAGCATCCCAATTTCTGATATCATCCCATTTTTTAGAAGTACATGGCCTTAATGCATTGGCATCTGTAAGGATTCTAAAAGATAGAGATTGGCATATGTCTTAGGCTAAAAGAATATAGCATAAGATTTTGGCCTAAGATTTTAAAAGTGCGACTACTAGTATTTTACATAAAAGAAGATAGCCTTTAGCTGTTGATTTAACACCACTGCTTAATCATTCACTTTGCTCAATGGTAACTATATTTGTTGGGGCCATTCACGCCCTTCACCAGCCAAATGAGATATCTTATAGTGGGCATTGATTATTTCATAAAGTGGGTCAAGGTTGAAGCATTGGCTAGTAAGATGGCGGAAAATATAGTGTTCAGAATTTTTGGCTATGAAATCAAAATTGGCAAAAAAAATTGCCACGTCCCCGCAATTTCTCCCGCGCCGCCTCCCCAATTTCTCCCGCCTGAGGATCAATTGCCGCCTCCCCAATTTCCGGCTCCTCTCCAATTTCTCCCGCCTGAGGATCGATTACCGCCTCCCCAATTTCCGCTCCTTCTTTATAACTTCATCTACCGGCCTCCTCTCTTCTCAAGGAAATCAAAACCCTAATTTTTTCTTCAGCGGTCTTCAATTCCTACGGTTTACAACAGGTATGATCAAACCTCAAACTGTTAATTCTAAGTTTATCAAAACCCTAATTTTTGAGAGTGGCTGGCTCCTCCCCCACTGTAATTGGAAAAGGTTGTCGCCTGCTTGCCTGGATATGGAGGAGTTTTGATATAAGCGGCCTCCGATTCATATTTATTCAAATTTATGAGCTACCGTCGTTTTTGACGAACTACTTCTAACGCTCATAAATAGTAAGCTTTGGATTAGTTGCTAGTGGATTATTAGATCTGCAAGAAGATGATCTCTGTGTGGGGGGTTAATTTTGGAAACCATTTGCCCTAATTTTATATAATATCTCCAACTTTGGGGGAAAAAACTAATTTCAGGTGAGAATTATTTGCTTAAATATCTGATTTCCATATAATTTAAGTTTAATCTCTCTATATTTCTCTGATTAGGCATCTAATTTCGAGATAAAGAAGATCAAGTCATGTCGATCTTAGCAAATTCTTCCTTCGGCCCACCGATTTCACTCTAAAAATTTTCAGGTGAGAATTTCTTGGATTTCTTTAGAATTTCTTGCATGACCTGGTCTAATTTTTTTTGGATTTCTTTAGAATTTCTTGCAAATTTTTACGAGAGTAGGATTCTTGGATTGATACTGATTGATTTACTGATTAATCTGGTGAATTTATTTAATACTTATCATTGAACGTGTCAATAACAATATTTACAAATGAGTGCATGAAACCTGAAATTGCATTTTAGATCATTAGATTAGCAAATAATATAACATAAAAAGTCAAATATTAAAGCAAGTAACAATCGTACAAAAGAGATTTTGAAATTCTACTTCACATATACCAGATTTTGAAATTCTACTTCACATATACCAAGAATCCTAAAAATATTCTATATCCCATTTTTAAATAACCCTGTATATGAAAAAAGCAATAACCAAAGTAGACATAATTATGTGAAACGTAACTAAGTTTATTTGGATTTTCAAAATTTCTCCTTTTTCTCCTTTTTCTCCTTTTTCTTCTTTTTCTTTCTTCATGGTGCTTCATGTCCTTGACCTCTCTTTCCTTTCTCCTTCTGGCTACCCTTATCCCTTTCATGTTTTCTCACTTTTTTTATGTTTCTTTTTCTTGGTTTATGGTTTCTTCTCTTATTTATTTATTTTGTTACGGTGCAATGCTTTTGGTCTCTACATTAAGTAAAGATACAATACTAATTATCAACTGAAAAAAAAACCATGAGAATGTGCATTGAGTATATATTACTGAAGGTAAGTAAAGGACATAAATCCTTCACCACAAATGAATGACGTGTTCAAGATGTCTCTAAGATAACCTTTTGGATCTATCTAAGATCATTTTTTTGGATTTTAGATGGATACATACTTTATGCATGCATAAAACTATATTCAGAAAGAAACTATATATTTATTGTATGTATTTGCTCGCTTGCATATGCGTGACAAAACAAATAAGGTTTTGCCCATTTCATCCTAGTTTCATTGAACATTGAACCGAAACTGACATACATAGTTTTGATTTGCTTATTTTGAGCGAAGGGTGGTTGATATCAGACAGTTTTGGTAAGTTTCAGACATCTGCTCCAAAATCTAATTAAAAATAAAAAACAAAAAGAGAAAGAGGGATAATATATTGTCTGTAGTTATTAATCATAACATGTCACTCTACTTTCAATTGTTGTGCGAAATCCCTAAACATTAATCCATCGTAATTTGATATATTTTTAATATAGCTTTTCTTATGGCCTAAATTTAACCTGACTCGATGAATTTCATATTAGTTACGATTAATATACAATTGAGTTGTATTAGTTGAGTTTTGTTCCCACTTGCATACATGGTTATACTATATACTATATAGGTACTACATATAACTTGAGATGGAAACATGTCTAGTGGGTATGAACATTTCCGCAACATATTTTTATACACCAAACCACTATCAAAACTCCATACTAAACCTTCAAAACTAACAAAACTAGGCAAACCCCTAAAAGGGGCCAAAATTGAGGCCAGAACCGAGACCGAGTTCTCAAACTTTGGTGTAAGTGTAAACCCATATATAGGTAAAGATAACAGAGTTTAACTGCAAATTATCACGATCACTTGACCAAAAGAGTTGGTGTTGATTATGCTTCCCCTTGATTTTCTAAGATTAACCTTATTTATACCTCGATCAAATTATGTTATTGAACAACCTAGTAACAGCATGTAACATTTCTAGTGCAAGCACATTCCCAATCTTTTGTTATATAATTCTTGATCATGTCTTCATGCATCTATATACATCCAGTTTTTATACATACAGATTTTAATACTAATTCTGCTCTTTGTTCTCCCCCAATGCCATTTAGTTCACTCAGTCCAACATGTAAAGGTGGTTATGTTTCCCGGTATCAAAGCAACTTGTCAGAGGATTCCCATCAATCTTTTAAGGCCACAGGCTCTGCTTATAGACTCAAATATGTCAATGAAAAAGTCAACATGCACATTTGGACCTGGAGAGGAATCTGCTAGGTTTCCACTTTATCATCATTTCAACGTTAATGTCATCTTTCTTGAAAAGGCAAATGCTATTTAGAGTTCTAGATATCCATGGATACCTAATCAAGTGACCAGCCTAGAATTGCTTTTAGTTAATATATGATTCTCTTCATGGAAAACCTGAACAACCACGGAAAAGGGTGATAGGAATAGGAACTAAATGAAACAAAGACAGACCACGAGATATTTCACTTCACATGTTGATTAAATTGTTCCATGCAAACCGGCCCAAGCAAACAAATTGAAGAATATATAATCATTTCAATTACATGGAGGTGATAACATCAGTGGAATAGTTCCCCTGGACCAGATTGTTAAAACCATGTAGCATGCGGACATGCCTACAGGTTGATAAATCGAAAGATAATGGTTGACAGTCTGGGTTAATCTGATTATCATGTGATGCTAACACAAGTCTAAAGCACCCTTTGCTCTGCTTGTATGGCATTTGATATGGTGTAGTAAAAGAAACAAGGTCAATAGCCAAATGTTCAATCCAGCCCATGAAGACACTACACTTTGAATACGGACATGCATCCTATGTATTTTTAAGGATTTGCCGAGTCACGACATGTCATATCCGTGTCAGCATAACCGTGTATGTGCAACAGAGGTAATAAACTTCCATTTCATCAAGGATTGATTAATCAGCAAGTTGAAAAGGAAATAATACATGAGTTACAAAATAAATAGGCTTGAATGGCTGTTCTCAAAAAGAGATACGTGTTAGCTTCTTCGCTCATCTTTCAATAATCCTTCATGGCAATGAAAAAGTGCTTATTTTGGAAGTTGAAACAAAGCCACGATACTTGAGCAATACTTACATCTAGATAAGCATTTGCTTCAGCTGTATCATCCATCAACTTCTGAACATCCTCCAAGTTGATCTCGCTCTGTATAGCTTTGATAGCATTATTCCCTGCCTTCAAGCTTTCAAAAACAGCATGTTGCCTGCTTGACACTTCAGTCAATATAACAAAGCAACAAATTATCAATTATGGTGTATTATTTTAATAGTGATAAAGTCTGCTTTCTGTTCTACTTAATTATTCTTGTTTAATACTCTGTAGATAGATTACAAATTTTTTGAATGGTCAATCTTCTTCCCTCTTACCAGGTTGTTCTTCATATATGCATTTCATGACAAATAGATAAAACATTAAATTATCTCAACTTGAATATATGTAGTTTAGTGAACGAACATGATTTTTGGATTGATCACATAAACATGCTTTGAAACCAGATAAAGTCGAAGGATTTAACAAGAATAAATTATTTGTGAAGTAGTAAAATAAAAAATTGATCCATAAATTAAAAGAAAGTAATATCAGAAGCAAAGATTTCTGTGATTGATAACAAACAAATTATCTTCGAATGAGGTATTACATATTATGGCAGTGAGCTCTGTAATTATATATAATCAGAAGCAAAGATTTCTGTTCATCAGAAACTTAATATAGAGAGTGGATATCTTTATATAATTGATATTCAAACATCTTGGATTTGGAACAGAAGTTGATATCTAAGTGCTTGATTTCAAAGCCAGTGAATGTATATTTTAAGACAATGTTTGATTGCTATCTATTTGATCATAATTTTAGTAGTCGAATTCATACAAGGCATACATCTTATTCCATATATACATGTTGGTCATTGCAGTAAGATGTCTAGAGATGGAAGAGAATGGATGAGGTTTTCAAAGAACCATCCATCATACATTCGCGGGTTCGAAGCATTCATGAATTTTGCATATTCTCATCCAAGGCCAGCATCTTACAAGGATGATATATTATGTCCATGTATTAAGTGTCTTAATAAGACCTTATTAAGTAGAAATGAAGTGCGTCGACATATATTAAAAGAAGGGATTATGCAATCGTACATACATTGGACAGAGCATGGAGAGAGTAGGAATGAGGAACATGAAAATATTAGGAATGAAGATGTACATGCTTCTAACTTTGAGCACCAGGGTTCTCAACAGTTTGATGATATACATGGATTGATACAAGACGCACTTGGAGTAAATGGCTTTGATGGTAGATATAATGATGAGAATAGTGAGGAGTTGGATGGACAACGTAGAATGGATGGCGAGAATGATATCAATGAAACGTTTCTCAAGCTTTTGGATGTAAGTAAGACTGAGTTATATCCGGGCGTTACCAAGTTTTCAAAGTTGGCATTTCTCGTACGTCTACTTCACATTAAGTGTCTGAATGGATGGAGTAACAAATCAGTTGATATGCTACTTGAGTTGTTAAAAGAAGTATTTCCTGGTATTGACATGCCTACCAATTATTATGCTACAAATACTCAACTTCGTGATCTTGGCATGGATTATAAAAAAATTCATGCATGCCCAAATGATTGTATGTTGTATTGGAAAGATAAGGAAAGCAATGACAGTTGTGACATATGTGGTAAATCTAGATGGAAACCAAACACTTGCAGCCCAAACACAGAAGGTTCTCCAATTTCATGCACGAAGACACCTGCAAAGATCTTAAGGCATTTTCCATTGGAATCAAGGCTTCAAAGATTATTCATGTCTTCCAAAACATCGGAGCATATGAGATGGCATGCCGAAAAACGTATGAAAGATGGGATATTGAGGCACCCAGCAGACTCGGATGCATGGAGGACTTTGGACAACAAATATCCATCATTTGGTTATGAAGCTAGTAACGTTAGGCTTGGATTGGCAAGTGATGGATTCAGTCCATTTGGTACCATGACTACCTCTCACAGTACTTGGCCACTTGTTCTTATTCCTTATAACCTCCCACCTTGGATGTGCATGAAGCAACCTTTTTTCTTTATGCCGTTGCTTATTCCTGGTCCTAGCAGTCCTGGGAATGACATTAACGTGTACTTGCAACCATTGATCGAGGAGTTGAAGGATTTATGGATAAATGGAGCCCTCACCTACGATGCTTCTTCAAAAGAGAATTTTCAGATGCACGCAGCTGTGTTGTGGACTATTAGTGACTTTCCAGCATACACCAACTTGTCAGGTTGGAGCACTATAGGCTTCCTTGCTTGTCCTTGTTGCAACAAGGACACCGTTTCAGAAAGATTGAAATTTGGAAATAAATGTTGCTACATGGGGCATCGTAGATTTTTACCTCCCGACCATAAGTTTCGAAAAAATACCATGTCTTTTGATGGTTGCGTTGAAATGCGGGAAGCACCAAAAACTTTATCGGGAGATGATGTGCTCGAACAATTAAGTGGATACGATCAAATCATTTTTGGCAAGCAGGATGACAGTGATAAGGTTGGTCAGAAGAGAAAACGAGAAGCCAACAAACTGCCACATAACTGGAAGAAGATCAGTATTTTGTTTGACCTCCCTTACTGGAAAGATATCAAATTGCGTCACAATTTGGGTTTGATGCATATTGAGAAGAATAATGCTGAAAGTTTTCTTATGACACTTCTAAATATATCGGGTAGAACAAAAGATAGCTTGAATGCTCGAAAAGATTTGGAGCTAATGGGTATTAAACCAATACTTCATCCGGTGCTTAAGGGAAACAAATATATGCTGCCACCGGCGAGGTACACCTTGTCTCCAGCAGAGAGAAGAAAGATTTGCCAATACTTACAAAACATAAAGGTTCCTGATAATTATTCATCAAACATATCACGTCGTATTCAGGTGAAGCAATGCAAAATTCATGGCCTGAAAAGTCACGACTGGCATGTACTCATACAACAACTACTTCCTGTTGCAGCACGTGGACTCTTACATAAAGATGTCACACCAGTTTTAGTTGGGTTATCTACATTTTACAGAAAGTTGTGCTCGAAGACGTTGGTGTTGGAAGAGCTAAAGAAACTTAAGTCAGATATTGTTGAAACTTTGTGCAGAATGGAAATGTTCTTTCCTCCTGCATTCTTTGATATTATGATGCATTTACCTATCCATTTGGCAGAGGAAGCGCTAATTGCTGGACCTGTGCAATATAGATGGATGTACCCAATTGAGAGGTTAGTGCGTAACAATAATACCAGCGTTTTCTCACAGACACACCCAAGACACACACATATTCCTATTTATATGTATAATAATTTTATATTGGTGCATAGGTATTTGTTTACCCTCAAAAAATATGTCCGTAATAAGAGTCAACCAGAGGGTTCAATTGCGGAAGGGTATCTTGCAGAAGAATGCTTAGCTTTTTGCTCGAGATACTTGGATGATGGAGTTGAGACAAAGTTCAATCGAATTGGACGAAATAATGATGGCGTTGATGGCGAGGAACTACATGGAAGTCTTTCTTTATTCACGAAAACAGGCCGTTCAATAGGGAATGGATCTCATCAAAATTTAAGTTACGAAGAGTGGGAACAGACTCGTTTATACGTGTTGAGCAATTGTAGTGAAGTATGGCCATATATTGAGTAAGTCAACTCCAAAAAAATTCTTCACTCTTTGATTTTATTTATTTCTTAACTAACTAATTTTTTGGTAGGATGCATAAACACATAATTAAGAATCGACGTAGAGGCATGTGTGTCAGAGAAGTGGAACGCACTCATAATAAAGAGTTTGGTAAATGGTTTGATCAACATGTAAGGAAATTTTTGATCGAGTAATTCATTGTTTTATAGTTAATAGGATCACATCATTCAAACATTGGTGTGCTTACTATTTTCATTATATATTCTTTGAACAGATTTATCAAATGAAAACAAATGGAGAGCCAGTGAATGAACAACTTGAGAAGTTATCTCGTGGTCCGCTACATACTATTACGTGTTACAGAGGGTATATTGTGAATGGATTTAGGTTCCATACTAAGTATTGTGATAGGAAATCTCAAAATAGCGGAGTCTTTGTGAGTGCAAAGACACCTAGCTTTGCTAGTGCAAATGACAGTAATCCATTATTAGGCAACATTGGGTACTACGGTGTCTTAAATGACATATTTGTGTTGCATTATCATGGGGGAAATAAGATTGTGTTGTTTAAATGCAATTGGTATGATGTCATAAACAAAACGGGAATTAAACATGATGATTATGGCTTCACAACCGTGAATTCAAAGAAGAGCTGCGCTACCGATGAACCTTTCATTTTTGCGTCACAAGCACAACAAGTTTTCTATGTGGATGACAATTTGGATGCTAATTGGCGTGTTGTTTTGAAGACTCAACCTAGGGACTTATATGATGCAGGGTCAGAAGTTATCGAGCCAAGCATGGTTCATGATTTACATATGTTCGAAGATGTGATTGACATCACAAACACTGGTGCGAATGTTATCAATTTGAATAGGGAAGATATTGAGGGGGTGGAAGTGGATGAAACAGCTGGTGATACTAGTGAAGAAGATGTTCTCATTAATGCTGATGAATTTGTTCATCATTTTGATGATGATGATGATGAAAGTGGAGAAGATGATCTCGTTGATGATGAGGAAAATGTTCGTGAATTGGGTAATGTTAGTGTAGAAGACGATCTCATTGAGGACGACGACTGATACTACATCTCAATTCTGGTATTCCATTGACGTTATTACTTTATCAATATTGTATAACGTTTTCCTTAATATAAAAAAGGGGGCAAATTGAAATATAACAAGTGTTGATTGAGAGTTGTATTTCCTCGATATTGTATCCCTGATATTTATGTATATGCACATAGCCATATGTTAGAACAAGCTAATGCCATAATTTTTAGTATCAAATATATAAATTACATTTTTTTTAAAACTATGCAAACCTTTTTGATCTATATGAGAGTGCCTAATCGATTGCTCGCAATCATGTCAAAGGAATAAAATGGAATGTTCCAGCTGATAAAATAAGTCATGCTTTCTGTCAGTGAAATTGCCAGTGTTCCCGTGTCAGTACCGAATAATTTGGATAACTGCGGCAATATTGCATGCAAACTCGTTGACCAATGCAGGTTAGAGAAGCTGGATATCTTCTTACCAGAGTGCAAGAATTAATTACTTTCCAAAATTGTGATTCTGACTTCCTATAAAATCCTAGCCAATGTTGACCTGTAGGTCCCCACACACCACCATTTTCTCTCTACTTTGTTGCTATTGAGGAGCTCTACAGGTAATTTAATCTTGTCTCTGTCCTCCTTTATTTTCTAATTATTTATTCATCATAAATGTTAGCTTTGCATGCTTGTTTTTTAATTGATCTGTTATTCGTTGACTTACGGATCATAGGATAGATTATTCTTCCTTTTAGTTGAATAATCGTATTCCCTTTCTTTTAATTTTTAAGAGAGAAAGAGAAATATTGTATGTATAAGTAATGGCCATATAACACTGTATTTTTCACTAGATCTACAAGAATCAATTATTGAATTAGGACGTATGTCTTTTTCTCGCATTACTAATTTCTAGGCTATTGTTTTATTTATATTTCTGTTGTAATTAAAAAATGTAGGATCATGCCTATCATGAATATCCATGATCACACGAGACAATGTTAACTGTTAATCTTAAAGTTGATGGTAGAGTTAGTGACTTACTACATCTTTCCACCAACGTATTAACGTCTAGCAATGAGATCACCACTGTCCTCAAAGCCCAATCTCGCTCGCTCACACCTGTCTCCTTCCTCCCCTGACGTTCCGAGAGACGCCGACGGTCAATGCTTTGCATAACGGCGCGCAGCTCGGACGTGGCTTTGGTGGTATCAGTGGTCATAGACACTACCTTGGTGCGACGGCTGCTCGTCGACACCGGCAGCTCCTGTGACGTCCTGTTTATGTCAACCCTGGAGAAGATGGGCCGGCGGAAAGAAGACTTGCGACCTCGCTCGGGTCCCGTGGTCGGATTCACGGGTCACTCCACCCCCATCATCGGCACCATCCATCTCCCGGTAACGCTCGGAGACACACCAGACTCAGTGACCCTGGCGGTGGAATTCATCGTATTGGGGATCGGGTCGGAATACAATGGGATCATCGGTCGACCCCTACTCAACACCGTCGGCGCGGTGGTCTCGACCCTCCATCGGACCATCAAGTTCTGAACGCCGGGGGGGATGGGGCAAGTCGAAGGCGACGCGGGGAGACCGAATACCTGCTATCAACTGGCGGAGGAAGTTCCCGAGGATAGCTGATCGGATGGCCAAGGTGATTGTCCTCCAGAGTGCACGGAGGAAGCTATACTGATCCTGACAGAAGCGTGGATAGTTCACGGCACGATGGAGCACGAGGTGATGGCGATCGACCAAGAGCCCACCTGGATGAACCCGATCATCCGACGTCCTCCCATTCCTGCAAACCAGGACGAGGGTTCAAAGACAACGGGAAGGTTCGGCGTCAGAGTATTGCGCGGATCTGGGTTCTGACGAACACGTATTCACTGAAACAACCACAAATGTTCATTTTGTTGCCAGATGATATGTGTGTTGGAAAATTCTGATATGTTGTATGTTCTGATGTTGGTTTGGTTTATTTGATCGATATGTCTATTAATAAATCAGTAATCGGTTATTATATGTTGATGTTAAAGTAACTAAGCCTTTTTGTTTGTTTGTTTGTTTGTTTTGATCAAGCTTGCATACTTTTTTTATCATTTTTTACCTCACAATATTGTTGTTGATGATCTACTCAATATTTTGTAAAATTGTGTTCAACAATTTTTTTGATTTCAATATGTAGATCAGTAACCTGTTTGTTTTTAACTGGACAAAATGTGTATTTCACATTCATTGATGATTGAACTTGTCAGATCAAACTGAAAGTATGCTACTTATTAGCGTTTATCTTAGCACTTTTACACATTTATAAAAAACTTCAAGAACAAGAGTATTGTTTTTTGTCAAACATAATTGTCAATTAAACATGTTTGCTAACAAATATGTTTTTTGCCCCCCCTTAAATTATAACATTACAACCATGTAGAGATCCTTTTTGATAACCCAAAGCTTATAGCAATATAAATGAATTGAATGAGTGGAAACTACATGAACCTAATATAGCAGTGCACAAGAGTTGACAACATGATTTCAACTCCAAAATGATTTTAACTGTACATACATATAATAATTATAACTATAAATAATCTGTAGAAATGAACACTTTTAATTTATCTTCACTTTGATATGAAGTATATCTTCACCACACCTAATATATTATTCAGCTAATACACTTGTAAATAGCTTTATTACAAGACAGTTTATGCTTAGACCCAATTGTTCTAAATTAAGATATGATGCATGAAGTTAATGGGGTGACTAATAAAATCCTGCCAGTTTAGCATTGAAGAAATGAACCCAAAGTGAACCTTGATAGACTCTAAATGTTTCTAAAAGATTTGGCAAGATGATATATTTGATGTACTGAACTGTGTCCAACTCTTAACGAACCATATCGTGATTCTTGCCAAATGTCCGAGTCCTGCATTGCCTGAATATTTCCTACTTTTATTTATATATGACTCTGATATCATCTATTACAAATATAAACACACAAGTACTCGTCATTTAGTCTAGTTATCATTATTAGGCAGGTAAATGATGTGTATTCCCATCTGATGCAGTTTGAGATGGAAAACTCTGTATATGCGACATCAAACAGCTTGTGTGCATAACATCTGACAAACAGAAAGCATATGCTTTTGAGATGGACTAGTTGTCGTATAACCATAAGAAATAAGAATGACTAAGGATAAAATATAACTTACGGAAGCAACCCAATCTAGTAGTTTGGGAGTCACTTCCTGCTTGCAGGACATCATGGCAATGAGAGCACAGAGGAGGCCAATCATACTCCCCATCGATTACCTAATCAGAATATTTTTTGACCTAGCATTTGAGAAGAGAAGATTATGGTTTTATCATGTTACATATTATTAATAAAAAGAATCCTAACAAATAAAAAAATACCAAATTGTGTTTGGAATCAAGTGATGTGCCTTCATAGATAATTTATATGCATGCAATGTTTATTCAAGATCTAAAAGGCATGTGATTTTTATGACATTTGCCTTCATAGCTCATAGGTGTTTATTCAAGATCTGAAAGGCATGTGCCTTCATAGCTCATAGGTGCATTTGCCAGGAATTTGGCATAGGGTTTGATGTTTGGCATACATCTGATTTCTTGACATAGCCAAATTCCTCTGTGTTGGAAGTCTTAAATGATCATGCCAAAGTTATAGGTTGCTTATGTGATTATCTTTAGTTTAGAAATTTAATCGTCATCATGCTGGTTTAAAGTGTTTGTTAATAGTGAATATTTGATTGCCATTCGTGATTAAGAATAATAAATGCAAACATGATCATGTAATATGATTTATGGTATGATTGATTTAGTTGTTTACAAATAGTTGTTAAATGCTTTTGAAGACGGCTGTTGGCATGTAGCAGAAAACTTGTATTTATGCATCTTTTTTTAGTCTTTGCATATGCACATCTTCATCATTTGGGGATACTACTACGTGATACATTAAGACTCATTTTTACACCAATCTGTTTCGATACAGTATGTGAAAAATGTCTCATGCATTATATTTAGAAGTTGAACTTAAATGTTCTACCTTGACATTTTTGTGTGATAAGTTACCCTGTGAAGTACGTAATTTTATCATGAAGAAAGTGTGCACTAGGTTGACAGTTGCCCTAGTACATATTTGTGAATAAACTTGTATGCAACCAGCATCATCAGTGAGGTTTCATTAAGGTCATCAACGGTACATACATGCAAACCGTTTTTCATTGCAGTTGAGAACAAGATGGAAATAGATAATCCATGAGCACTGTTATCTAAATTTTACAAGCAAGCATGGTAGTGGAGATTGGAACAGTTTGGGAACTGTTATAAGAAAACAAATAGCATAAGTACTTTGTAAGTGTGAAACTAGCAAGGTAACATTGGTTAAAAGGCATTGGTGTCATGGCAATCAAACTTATGACATTTCATGTGATTTTTAAGTTGTAATAATGATCCCATTATGTTGGGAGAATTTTCAATTATGTAATTTCAGTTGTTAAATTAATGTCTACAATTTTTGAAATTCTGATTTGCATGGAAAATCTACTAGCAGGTTAACTCATCATGAAAAGAAACCGAAAATTGCCACGAGCAGGGACCTCTCTACCTGAGGTTTCAGATTATTCACCTTCAGATAGTGGGGGAACTAGTACCGATGGAGGTGCTACATCTAGTAAGTGATACATTAAACGATACGAACTATGTTCAATACTTCTCTTGAGTTTAGAGTTGAATTGATTACGGGTGTGCGGTAATTAAAGGTTCTCATTCTTTTGTAGGTGGAGAAACTTTAAGTAAGAAGAAATGTCGTGGTCCTACTCGTCTTGCTCGTGTCTTTAACCGAAAAGATGGTGAACCACAACCACGGATCGAGTTTGATGAAGATGGTCAACCTGTGGGAACAGAAGCATCTACATTTTCACATACATGTGGAATTATTTTGAGAACACCAGGTAGGGTTCCTTGGTCTAAAAAGAACTGGGATTTGGTGGATGACTTTATTAAGGACTGGATTTGGGAATCAATTAAGGTAAACACATGAACCATGTTTGATATATTTCTTATTTTCCTTTTACATTTGCTATATCAATATACTTACTTATTATTTGCTTTGAACCCTTTATAGGATCGATTGGAAATTGAAGAGAATATGAAGGAAGTTGTTATTCACACACATATGGGCGAAAAGTTTAGGAAAACAAAAGCAAGATGGAAGCGCCAACATTATACATGCTACAACACTGATGATGATCGTAAAAGAAATAAGCCTCCAGATTGTGTGATGGATGAATGGGTTGCTCTAATGCAAGTTTGGGCTACTCCCGAGGCACATGTATACAATATATTTGTAAAAGCAATAGAGGTAGATATAGATGATACCAACACTTAAAAGCAATAGAGATAGATTGATAGAGAAATCAACATTTTTTTTTCCAAAATTGCATGTTGAGGTAGGTAGCTTACTATTGTATATATATTTTGGAATTGTGTAGGTTATATCTAAAAAATGCCATAAATCGAAGTAAACAAGAAATCAAAAACATTGGAGGGACTAAAAGTGCAGCTTGCTACCGCTACGATCTGGTATCTAATTAAGCATATACTACATTTATTTCTAACTTAATTTCATATGGGAATAATTATTTTGTTGTTTTGTGAATAGACTAAGACAAATGGTGTGGCACCATCAGATGGAGATATGTTCATCCATTTTGCATTCACGCTCCAATAATGTAGCATCTGATCCAAAAGCGAAGGAGTTGATTGTATGTCAAGAAATATTTCGAACTTTAGTTGTCTATTTCTCTTATATATATCATCAGGATTATGATTGCTTGTCTAAATTATGCAGGATGAACTGCGTGCGGTGGCAACAGAAAAGAATGGAGGAATCCTACCCACGTCTATAGATGATGCTACATACAATCAGGTGATGCCTCCACAACATAGTGGTCATCAACGTTCTTATGGACCTGGTGTGACAGCAAAGACTCGTTTTGGTTCTACTTCTACACAATCCAGTGGAACTACATCATCTCAAATCATGTCCATGCAAAAGCAATTAGAGGAATATCGTCAACGGGAACTTGCAAGAGAGGAAGAACATATGCAAAGAGATGAGGAATATTGGCGAAGAGAGGAGGAACAGAAGAAAAGAGATGATGAATATAGGCGAAGAGAGGATGAACAACAGAGAAGAGAGGATGAATATAGGCGAAGAGAGGAAGAACAAAAACAAATTATAGAGGAGAATCGAAAACGTGATTTAGTAAGGGATCTAAAAATTCAACAACTTCGTGACATGTTACTAGAACTCCACCGCTAGGTACATATTTAATATTTATATTCCATATTTACTGTTTTTTGACATGTTATTAGAACTCTTATAATAACATGTGTGTTCTTTAAATTATTTTCATATGCTTTGTTTGTTTGTAGGGTTAGAGGTATAGAGGATTTGAATATACTTTTTTGTACATATGCTAAACAAGAGGATGCTCCAGAGAACTTGAAGATACTTTTTGGTGATATAAGGGCAATGAGAGATGATACATTAAAGGTTGAAGATACTTTTTGGTGAATACAAGGGCAAGAAGATAATTTTTGGTGATTGCTTGTATTTCTTTTGTGAAAAATAATGTTGGAACTATTTTGATTAAGAGAATGTTTGCATAATGCATGTAATGAATATTCTCTACTTTCATTTATCCATTTTATTGTTTCATTTTTATTTATGAACAAGGATTTGAAAAAAATATGAATTTGAAATTGCCTAGCTTCAGAAATTAGCTTTTGCGTAAACAGGTTTTTTTGTGTCGACAAACTAGGGAACTAGTGTCAATATCAGTTATCTGGAATCTATTTTTTGTGTTGGTTATTGTGGACACTAGAAGGCATATGCTCTAGTGTCGTTTTATTTCCACACAAGAATACTTGTTCTAGTGTGTATTTGTTACGTCACTAGAACCTTACTCGAGAGTCGACTTGTTCCGTCACTAGAACCTAACTCCAGTGTCGACTTGTTTCGTCATTAGAACCTAAATCTAATGTCGACTTGTTTCTTCGTTAGAACCTAAATCTAGTGTCGACTTGTTCCGTCACTAAAATGGTACTATAGTGTCGACTTATTTCGACACTAGAACAGTACTCTAGTGTCGACATTATCCGTCACTAGAATGTTACTCTAATGTCGACTTAATCTGTCACAAAAACCTATGTTGTTGTGTCGGTCTCAATGTCGACACTAAAACCCGGTTTTACTTCTAGAGACGCCCCTTTAGGTGACGGTCCGTCACTAGAAAAAAACCGACACTAGAATCCTATAGTGTCGGTTTTTTACCCTTTTAGTGTCGAAATTATTGGACACTAGAAACTCACTTTTTTGTAGTGATTGTTGAATAATTAGAAGCTCGTTGGTATTCCCAATAGAGGTACAACACTAGAGGAGGATCTAATTTGTACGGACCAATCCATTACGGATACAATCTAGATTTGACAAAATTGCAATTGGGCATTGATTTAAATCTCAAGCAGTGAGGAATTTCTTAAGTTGTAAATCACTAGACAAGGGGTGTGGCCAATATCCTGACCGAGCAGTTTCCACCCACAGCCAATACACATAACACAAGGTATTATCACTAGTTCGCAAGTTTGTAATTTTAGGTTCAGATCAGACACTGTACCAAGTTTGTATGGTTTACTGCAAAAGGTTTGTATGGTTTACTACAAAAAGACAATATCAGTCTATAAGATAATCTACTTTCTAACACACAAACATGCATGTTTCTCATTACAACCATCCACGAGTCTTCATGTCACCAATCCATAACGGATACATTCTAAACAAGGGGTGTGGCCAATATCCTGACCGACCCAATGTGTCTGCAATCGAGCAGGATCCACCCACAGCCAATACACATAACAAATCAGTTAAGGTTACATGGCAACTGTAGCTCAAAGCTCAGGGTTTGGGCTTTAGGGGCTGACCACTACCATGAAAATCTAGTAATCATAACAAATCAGTTAACAGTTGAACCGGTTCATTTATCTATGGGGTTCAGTGATCAAATTGGCTCACCAAAGGGAGAGAGGCATGCACATAAGCCTTTGTATTCAACTCTCTTTTTCCCTGTATACACTCTTCCATATGTTATCAGAGTAAGTAAATAGCATCATTTTTAATCCCTGAGCGCATCAAATCATTATTTGTTGAAAATTAAGAGAAAAGGAGTACTAGTTCCAGAACATTAGGTAACCACAACCAATACTCTTTATTTAAAACATACCTAAACCGTGAGACAATTCATTACCTGGTTTTTTCAGATCGAAATCCTGCATAACTTTCCCTCTATATATAGTGCACAAGTATTGAACAACTTCAAGTCATCCCATCATCAAATGCTCATTAACCAAGTTCCTTCTTCCTGAAAATTTTCAAATATTTGGCTCAAAACACTATGGCTTCACGCTACCTCTGCATCATTTTCATTGCCATCAGCGCATCTCTCGTGTTTGCCTTGGATCCGAGTCCCCTCCAAGACTTCTGCGTTGCTGATAACATGTCCAAAGGTATATATGCACAGCACAATTTCCACAGATTTCTTAAGTAAGTTTCATTTCAGTCCTTGACGTCAAATTTAGTCACATGGCTTGCCCATTGATTGCATAAGCTAATGCTGCATGAATCATCGGATAGAACTCCACCAAAGTGAATATAGGATGCTAAATATATCCCTCATTTGATGTTGCAGTGTTTGTGAACGGGAAAGTCTGCAAGGACCCAAAGCTTGCCAGGCCCGAAGATTTCTTCTTCCAAGGACTCGACAAGCCTGGAAACACAGACAACAAAGTGGGGTCCAACGTCACCCAGGTCAATGTGGCTCAAATTCCAGGCCTCAACACCCTGGGCGTGTCCCTGGTACGCATAGACTACGCACCCTACGGCCTCAACCCGCCCCACACTCATCCTAGAGCGACCGAGATCCTAACGGTGCTGGAAGGCTCGCTCTACGTCGGATTCGTAACATCCAACCCCGACAACAAGCTCTTCGCCAAGATCCTCAAGAAGGGAGACGTGTTTGTGTTTCCTGAAGGGCTCATCCATTTCCAGTTCAACTTTGGCAAGACAGATGCCGTGGCCATCGCCGGGCTTAGCAGCCAGAACCCTGGTGTGATCACCATAGCCAACGCCGTCTTCGGATCCAACCCCCCAATCTCCGATGATGTCCTTGCAAAGGCATTTCAGGTGGACAAGAAGGTGGTGGACTTGCTCCAGTCTCAGTTCTGGGTGGACAACAATTAGAGCCTGCTGCTACTTTTGAATAATAATCCCTGTGTTTACTGGTTTGTAATGTTCTGCTTGGCTCTCACCAAACATGCTATCATGTTTCTATGTTTTGAATAATTATCTCTTGTTTGCAAGTTTGTAACGTTTGGTTCAGACCAAACACTGTACCACTTTCTATGGTTTATTGCAATAAAGACATTATCACTCTACCAGAAAATACACGTTGAAATTTAGTACGCAGTCTCAAAGACTAAATATGCAAGAACAATAGAGAACTCGAAATGACACAAGGAAATTGGTAACGCAGTTCGGTGCGCACACCTACATCCGCAGGGCCTCGTCCAGAAAATCAAATTACTCCACTAAATATCAATGATTACAATCGCTAATACCACGTTTCTACTAGGAGGAACAATCTTTCCCACAATACAACCCGTGTTGGGTGGTCTCTACCAAACACATGGAGTAATTTGCGCAAGATCCTTTTGCGTGCAAGATCCCCTTGCTAAACTGACAAAGATCAACTCCCTTGATCCCTTACCTCTGTAGTAGTCAGCCTCCTCCCGGAGCTCCTTGCAGCTTTCGCAAAAGCTATCGTTCAAGTCGTAACCCTAGCCGCCAATCAGCGTATCCCTTTTAAGCGAACTCTCCCCCTCAAATATGGAGCCGTTAAAGGAAGTACACGCAATCAAATCTCGGAAGATTGGCCGCCCGCAATTAACGCCGCCAAGCTAGGAAATGTGTTTTTCGCCTCAACTGCTAAAAACAACAATAACAGTATTTGAGCGAAAACCAACTTCTCTCTATAACCACCTCAACCAAAGCTGGAGATACACGATCCCAACAGAATCTGCAACGATTCTTTAGTTGATGGAAAACCACCAGAGCCTTTGAAGGCAATATCCAACAACCAAACAGCCTCTCATATTCAATACACAGCAATACGACCAGCCTCATACATCATCTCAAAAACCTGATTTTGAATGTTGGACATTATGTTCAACATAATGTATGACATATTATCTAACATTTCCAGACACACCCATTGTGCCACTAATGACAACAAAGTCATATACAAATGATCTAACAATCTCCCCATTTGGCTTTTAGTGGCACAATCAAGAGTAAACATAGTCGAGGTCAAGATGAAAGACATACTGAAGTATAGCACAGAAAAGTTGCAACCATGCAGATGGTATATCAGAGAGACAACATACAGCATACCCCACGCACAGAGAACAATCCAAGTGCACTGCATCACCACCACAAGGTTTCAAGGCCACTACCATATACAATACAACTACTCTCCCTCTTTGGGACACAAAAAGACAATGGACATACATTACTGGATACCTCTTTTTGAAGAGAGTTTGGATTTGGGCTGAGAAATTCTGTCCTGGAGTAAAACCTTATGAGATTCTAGTAAGACCCTCTGACTTTGAAGAAACAATAGCTGATCATCCACATTCTTCACACCTCTTTCGAGCACAAGATTGTCTTCCAGTATAATCGACTGTCCATCCATGGAGACAGATGAAGATGGAGGCACTTTGACACCAGATGCAGAGGCAGATGGGGGGGGGAAACAGGAGAAGTAGGAACAAACAACTGAGGAGATGCAGAGACAACAGATATATCATCAATTTTACCTGCCACAGATTTGGCAGTAAAGGTGATCCCTTCACATGTCAAGGCAAGCTCAGATGAGTCAGGGACAATACTCTGGGAGAAGAGCACCATGGATTTAAGAGAGGCATGAGGGAGAGAGGAAGATGGTGCAGAGGACGCTGAAAGAGAGAGAATGGAGTCGAATATGATCCGTCCCAGATTGATGGGCTTCTTTGTTCCTGCCGCATAAATCAGTTTGAACATGGCCTTAGTTACTATACACATATTAGTGGTAGGTAGCCAGTTTCGAGTAGCAATCCGATAGAGCAAGAAAAATTTAGCAGTTAGAGCTGAGGATGGAAAGGAGAAATTAGATTTGGCCCAACATTTGTACTATCCTCCTGTGACAGGCTTCACAAAAAGATCAAAGTCATCACCCACAGAGATTACATAAGCAGGCAGATTCTGAGAGCAGGGCCACTTCAAAAATTTGTTAATCAAAGATGGAGAGGAAGGGACTATTTTGCTCCTAATATAGGTCCTGAATACCCATCTAGATGAAGAATCCCCTGAGGATTTGGACAGATTGCAATAAAATTCTCGAACTAAGACAAGATAAAACGTCTTAAAAAATTCGCTGCATGGAATAGATCAATCTCCTTGAGGAAAGACACAAATTGTGTCTTTGCAAACGAGGAAATGGCTATAGATTTTTCGCCTAGAATGGACCTCTCAGGGTATGAGGGCCATCTCTTTGACAGGATTTGTCAAAGAATTGTTTTGACATAGCATTGGATGCAGAAATTGAAGAAGATGAGGGAGAACCTGAAGGGCCAGACACTTTGGACTTCTTAGAAGGAGAAGGAGTAGACAACCTGGATGAAGCAGCATGCTTGCGAGATCCAGACCTTGTTTTGCGAGGGTGAGAGGGAAATGGATCCATAATAGGAGAATCGGCTACTGGGACTCCTTCTTCTTGAGCATCAATCCTCTCTATTGCAACAGATGGTCTGACATTTGATGCAACATTATTGCTAGGTCCAACATTGACACACGGAGTAGTAACATTACCAGGAGAATGATCAATCTCTTCTTCTTGTACAGTCACAGGAGCCTCAACTTGAACAGCTTCTTCATGGACAGGAGACTCATGCAACTCAGATTGAAACACTGGGTTCACCATCACTGGGGTTTCTCCAGAAAGAGTACCATCAACTACAACATTTGGTGATCCAGCTCCTATACCCACATCAGACATGACTTCCTTTCCTGGAGCAGCAGGAGTTTCAGCCACACAGGTCACATTCACCACATCGTTGTTGTTAAGATCAACATCCATATCAGCCAATGTATCAACCTCTCCCTCAACATGCGTATCTGAAATACTAATACCACCACTTCCACAATCATTATGAGCATCACCATAAACTCCTCTTCCTGAGGGATCACCACAGCCACCATGATCTTCAGTACACACATCAACATGACTGGATTCAGCATCCCCATCAATATCCGTATTGGGAATATCTGTAGACATAAAGGATTCAGAGTCTGACATCTCCACAACAACAATTTCAGATATTCTCACCGAAGATCTACGGGGATTCCAGGTTTTGAGGATGATCATGTCATCAAAACCAATTTGCCTCGCACACTTTTAAGTTCGCGAGACCCAATACGAACTTCTGATAGATCCAACCAAGAAACATCCAATTTTTGCCCAGTTCGACGGAGGTACCAGAACCAATCTTGAACAGTGACATGATGTGGAAATTTCTCATCTCCTTCAGATGCTGAAATTGAGGGTTTTATCGGTAAAAGTGGAATATCAAGAATAGGGGAAAATACAACCACAGCCGAATTCGATGAGGAAATAGAATGCATGTTATCATGAGACATTGTGGACGAGGTGAGAGGAGAAGTACCAATCGGAGAAGCCTTGGGGACACAAGACGCCGTCCCCTTTCGTTTAATACGAGAAGACGAAAACGAAGATGGAGATCTATGAGAAGATGCGGCCTGACTGGAGGAGCGGCGAGGGTTCGGAGAGGATTTCTGACTCTGAGCGTGCCCCATTTGTCGAAGGGATACAAGGACTTTCTTTACCGGAGGAAAACAAGAACCCTAAGAGCACTTTGGAGCCTTTTTGAAATAAATTTGAGAAGCGAAGAGCGCTGAGAGAGATTAACCCAATATAATAAAGGCAGGGTAAGTAAGGAAAACCAGTACCTACCAAAAAAATATACTCAGAACCCCCTCTATGATGCAACATAACATGCAACATTATGTACAACATAATGTGCAACATTAAATACGACACAGCCCAAGAGCTTGTCATAATTCTTCAAATCTGCTGGAGTCCAAGGGTTTAGTAAAGATGTCCGCTAATTGACTAGTAGTTACAACATACTCCATGACAAGAACCTTCTTTTCAACCAGTACTCTGATGAAATGATGTCGAATGTCTATATGCTTGGTCCTGGAATGTTGAACGAGATTCTTGGATATATTTATGGCGCTCTGGTTATCACACAAAATGGTCAAGACATCTTGCTCCACACCATAATCTGTTAGCATCTGTTTCATCAATAGGAGTTGTGTACAACAGCTTACTGCCGTAATATATTCGGCCTCGGCAGTGGATAGGGAGATAGAGTTCTGCTTCTTGCTGTACAAGGAAACAAGATTATTTCCCACGTAGAAGCATCCTCCTATGGTACTTTTTCTATATCATCTGCATATCCTGCCCAATCAGCATCACTGTAGCCTGAGAGTAGGGTATTAGTGTCCTTAGAATACCAAATACCATAATCAGCTGTTCAGCTGATATATCTTATTATACGTTTCACAGCAGTAATATGAGATTCTTTAGGACAGGCTTGGTAGTGTGCACATACCCCAACACTAAAACTGATGTCTAGCCTGCTAGCTGTCAGATATAGTAAACTTCCTATCATAATTCTCTATAATGTGACCTCTACTGATTTCCCATCATTATCCTTAGACAGCTTTTCAGGTGTGAAAATCGGGTTGCGAACTTGTCGAGCTTTTTCCAGACCAAACCTCTTAACAAGATTTTTAGCGTACTTACTTTGAGAGATGAACAACCCATCACTAGATTGATTTATTTGCAGTCCACGAGACATGTTTAATTCACCAACCATGCTCATTTCGAACTCTTCTGCATGAGGACAATAAATTCATGCACCAGCTGTTGTGATGTGGAGCCGAAAACTATATCATCCACATAAATCTGAGCAACAATAACAGCTGACCTGGTTCTTTGAACAAATAATGTCTTATCAGCTCCCCCTCATTCATTGCTCTTTCGGAGGAGATATTTGGTCAACCTCTCGTACCAAGATCTTGGCGCTTGTTTCAGACCATAGGGAGCCTTCTTCAATCGGTAGACATGATTAGGTAGAAATGGATCTTCAAACCCCTTCGGCTGTTCGACATACACCTCTTCATTCAGTATCCCATTCAGAAACGCACTCTTCACATCCATCTGATGAAGCTTGAAGTTTAAATTGCAGGCCACTGCCAGAAGTAGTCTGATAGATTCCAGCCGAGCTACAGGTGCAAACGTCTCATCAAAGTCAATTCCCTCAATCTGAGTGTAGCCTTGAGCCACCAACCGAGCCTTATTACGCGTGACATTTCCCTTCTCATCGGTTTTATTCTTGAATATCCACTTTTCCCAATGACATTTAACCCTTTCGGTCTCTCTACTAGACACCAGACATCATTACGCTGAAATTGATTCAGCTCTTCTTGCATGGCTAACACCCAAAAATCATCAAGAAGTGCTTCCCTCATATTCTTCGGTTCAACAATAGAAAGAAAGCACATGTACCTGGCAAGATCACGATAGTTGACTTGACTAGTACCTCTTGTTCGAAGACCATCTTGAACATCACCAATAGCAAGTTCCAGAGGATGGTTCCGTATGACTTTAGTGATCCCTCTTGAGGAAGGAATGTCATTTTCCTCCGAAAGTGGTTCTTCTACGGATGTTGAACCATGTGTCACAACATTTTTTCAACATTACCTTGTGTTATATCGAATGTTGTAACATTTTGTTCAACACAGTCTTCTTCATTAGCGTCGTCTTCCTGAGGAGTTGTCCTTCACTTATAGCAGCTTCTCCCTGATCAAAGTCATCGACAACAACATTAATTGACTCCATCATGACATTTGTACGATGATTTAGCACCGTGAAAGCACGGTTAGTAGGAATACCCAAGGAATATCCCTCTGTCGCTCTTAACATCAAACTTTCCCTTAGGGGTCCGATCCTGCAAGATGTAACATTTGCTTCCGAAGATATGAAAGTAAGATACATCAGATTTTTTACCTTTCCAGATCTCATATGGAGTTTTCTCCGTTCTGGGTCTTAGATACACTCTATTTATGGTGTAGCATGCAGTGTTAACCGCCTCTGCCCACCATCTAGTACTAACTTCCCTAGCATTTAGCATCACGTGCGCCATTTCTTGTAGAGTACGATTCTTTCTTTCAACCACCCCATTCTGTTGAGGTGTCTTAGGAGCTGAAAACTCATAGGCAATTCCCTGTGCTACACAAAAATCAGCAAAAGAATGATTCTCGAACTCCTTGCCATGGTCACTTCGAATCCTGACGATCTTCCCAATGATGTCTCCTTTCTAAGTCTGAAGGCATATGCATAGCTTCTTGAAGCATTAAAGGTATCTGACTTCTCATTGAGAAAATTACCCAAGTAAAAAAATCGTCAACGCACACATAGATGTATTTCTTACCTCCCATGCTAACTTCTATTGTGGGTCCGATCAGATCCATGTGTAGCAGCTCCAAGTTCTTAGATGTGGTGATGGTCTGAAGTTGTCTATGACTAGTCTTCTTTTGATTTCCTAACTGACAAAGACCGCATACACCTTCTCGTTTCTTGTTTATGGCCGGTATCTCACGAACAGCTCCCACTTTGGATATCTTCATCAATGTCTTGTAGTTAAGATGTCCTAGCTTTTGGTGCCACTGCTCAGAGACATCAACACCTACACTGAGGCAACTGTTAGCTTCCTGAAGTAAATATCAATTGTCAGCAGATCTCTTCCCAGTCAGAATGCAGGTTCTGGCTTCATTGAGAACCGAGAAGACTCGTTTTTGGTAAATTGAACAAAGAGACCTTGGTCGCACAACTGGCTTAAGCTAATAAGATTAGCCTTCAAGTCTTCCACTTGCATCACATGCTTCAGAGTAATAGATCCCGTCATCTTCATCTCTCCCTTCTCAATGACTTTACTCCTTTGACCGTCACCAAAAGTAACATGACCTTTGTTGCCAGTAGTATATTCAGTAAGAAGACTTCAATTACCAGTCATGTGCCGGGAGCATCCACTGTCGAAGTACCACATGTTCTCTGAAAAAGCAATCATAGAGGTGTAAGCAACCAAACTGAGCAGTTCAGATTTTCTTACCCACTTCTTCATAAGCCTTTTTCCAGAATATCCATTGTTTCTTCCTTCTTGCTGATGTTTAATACAACTAAGTCAATTCCTATCTGTGTGCCCTATAAACTGACAGTAATTTCACACAGGACATCTGGATGTTGCACTCCTCTTCTGCTTCAACTTCTGATCACCTTGCTCGCAGTGCCTCTTCTTCTTCCGACCTTCAGTAGTAGGAACCTGTCTTTCTTTGGGAGCATGAAGATAGCCTCCTCTATTGTACCCTACACCTTACGATCTTCTGAGACATTCCCCATGTTTAGGATGTCGTCGAGCTTTGCCTTCCCGGAGTTCCACTTGTTGAGGATGTTCTCTACCTTCTCGGCTCTGAGAAGCATTCTCCTGAGTAGGCTTTCGAAATTCCTAAGATTGAGCTCAGTCTTCAATAGTTGAGCCCTAACCTTATCCTTTTCCCCTTTCAGTCTGACATTTTCTTTCTTTAAGGATTTGTTGATCTCATAAATATTCATCCAATTGGTGAACATAGTTTGATAAGCAGACCAAATATCACTTTCATCAACCTCCTCAACACCACCTGCTTCTGAACCAGAGTCACTGTTAGATGTTGTACTATATGTTATAACATTTTTTCTGACATTTCCAAGTTTATTCTCCAATGTTGTACATGTTGTGACAACACTTGGTCCAACAAAAGTAGAGGTGTCACAATTGGATTGCTCGTCTAGAATGGCTGTAAATGCAACATAATTGCTGATGATGTCTTCATCTCCAACACTTCATTCGGACTCCTCATCACTCCAGGTACTAGCTAATGATTTTCCTTTTTGTTTCTTGAGAGTATTAGCACATTCGGCTTGTATATGACTAAATCCCTCACACTCCCTGCACTGTATCCCCTTGCCTTTGCTCCTTGGTTCATACTTCTGAACGGGACGACTGATACTCTTTCCTGTAGTGTGGAGATTCGGTCGCATTTCCTTGTTGACAGATCTGAAATTCTGGCCCCTGTTGCCGATCTTCCTCATCATCCTGCTAAAGTTCTTAGTTAGCAAGGCGATGTCATCTTCAAGTTCTGATTCATTTTCAGACTTTGGTGCTTCACTAGCTTCCACCTTTACAGCTACTCCTTTGTCTCTTTTATTTTGCTTCAAATTCATTTTGTAGGTCTGTAGAGACCCCATTAGTTCATCCAATCTCATAGTAGATGTGTTCCTCACCTCTTCAATAGCTGCAATCTTTGTCGAAAACTTGTTAGGTAGAGATCTCAGAGGTTTCTCAACCAACTTCTTTTGAGAGTACTTCTTCCCCAATTGGAATGCTTGATTTGTTACATCACGTAATCTACTATTGAATTCAGGCATAGTTTCATAATCATTCATTCTGAGATTTTCAAATTGATAGGCAATCATTTGGAGTTTAGAGGCTCTTACTGTACTAGTCCCTTCATGAATATTCTGAAGAATGTCCCACGCTTCCTTAGCGTACTCACATGTAGAGATTAACTTGAACTGCTCTTCATCCACTACAGTAAAGATAGCATTCACGGCCGTAGAATTTCCCAGAGCCGCTCGTTCTTCTTCAAGACTCCAGTCTTTAGCCGGTTTGAAGTGTTCCTTTCCTTCTTCGTCATCTTGAACTGGAGGAGTCCATCCTTCTATCGTTGCCACCCAAGCCTTCTCGTAGAGAGACTTGATAAATGCACGCATCCGAGACTTCCAGTAAGTGTAGTTAGTACCAGTGAGCAGCGAGGCCGAGTCACTGATGCCCCTCCCTTCGTATTCATGGATGGCATGCTAAAAAACAGGATCACACCCACTTTGACAACACAAAGTAGCACGGATGACCTGCTCTGATACCAATTGAAATTTAGTACGCAGGCTCAAAGACTAAATATGCAAGAACAATTGAGAACTCAAAATGACACAAGGAAATTGGTAACGCAGTTCGGTGCACACACCTACATCTGCGGGGCCTCGTCCAGAAAATAAAATTACTCCACTAAATATCAATGATTACAATCACTAATACCACGTTTCTACTAGGAGGAACAACCTCCCCCTCAATACAAACCGTGTTGGGTGGTCTTTACCAAACCCATGGAGTAATTTGCGCAAGCTCCCCTTGCGTGCAAGATCCCCTTGCTAAAATAACAAAGATCAACTCCCTTGATCCCCTACCTCTGTAGTAGTCAGCCTCCTCCCAGAGCTCCTTGCAGCTTTCGCAAAAGCTATCGTTCAAGTCGTAACCCTAGCCTCCAATCTGCGTATCCCTTTTAAGCAAACTCTCCCCCTCAAATATGGAGCCGTTAAAGGAAGTACACGCAATCAAATCTCGGAAGATTGGCTGTCCGCAATTAACGACGCCAAGCTAGGAAATGTGTTTTTTGCCTCAACTGCTAAAAACAGCAATAACCGTATTTGAGCGAAAACCAACTTCTCTCTATAACCGCCTCAACCAAAGCTGAAGATACACGATCCCAACAGAATCTGCAACGATTCTTTAGTTGATGGAAAACCACCAGAGCCTTTGAAGGCAATATCCAACAACCAAACAGCCTCTCATCTTCAATACAGAGCAATACGACCAGCCTCATACATCATCTCAAAAAACCTGATCTCGAATGTTGGACATTATGTTCAATATAATGTACGACATATTATCTAACATTTCCAGACACACCCATTGTGCCACTAATGACAACAAAGTCATAAATGAATGACCTAACACACTTTGTAACATGAAGATCTTTTGCATAATCCCCCAGAGGGCATAGAAGAACTTATGACAGCTTAGGAAGCTGTTCTTGTTACTTACAAGAGCTAATCCCACTGTCATCCAGTGAGCAGTGTATTGTTGATAACTATCCAAGTTTTGATGTCACCATCATTATTGTAAATTACGGACCTTTTTTAGTGGCCATATTTTTATGCATTAGTCTCGGTTAGGCAGGATCTAACCTAAGCTGACATCGTATTTTTGTTTTCTAATCAGGATAAGTCATCCGTTATGAAAATTGCCCAAAGATTATGTAGAAATACTCTCTGTAGACGCATGATCTGCCATATATGTTGCTTCTCCTAACATCTTGGATCATCCCCATGAAAGAACTAAAGATCTAGATTAATGTTTTCAAGGAAAATAATACAGATCTACATATGCCATGCTGAATCTTAAATCGTTACCTTCTCTATTTAGCGGAAGCGTACTTGAATCCATCGCTAATAGTCTGAAAGAGATCCTGACGATAACGTAGCAGACGATCTTCCAGAACAACACGAATCAACCGTTGGAGAAATCCTTTAGCTTTCTCCCGGTTTCTCTCCTAGCGACGGGGCGTGGAAAAGACGGCTAACTTGTTCGTGTGCTCCAGGGATCATGACCGCATATATATATATATAGGCTAGCCTCCTTAGCCCTACGGTTTCCCACTCGGCCCATCAACGAGTTGAAGCCCAATAGCCTCTAAACATAAAGGCCCACAACCTATATGACTCATTTAAGCCCACTCAACATAATAAATGAGATCACTTATACATTGGACTTTAATATGACAGTGCAGCACTATATAATTATATCCGCATAGTAACCCAACATTGGATTAAGATCCAACTGTGTTGGATAAGTTCCAACAATCTCCTGTTGAGTATTGGACTTCTCCCTACTTGGTGTTAATGATGAGCAAACATAAATACTTGTGACTAATCCCATATTTTGCAGTTAATCCATTGCCTAAGCTTATTATGAAGATCAACTAGCAATGGATGACTCACAAATGTCATTGAAGGCAAATGACATGGATTGGATGATCGTAGATGATGATTGAAGCTCTGTAAAGACTTCAAGCTCATACGATGGAAAGAAGAGATTATTCGTCAATGTAATTTTTCTTTTATCTCTTCTAGTATGTAGCTTCGAAGTAGAACTTTGATGGAGCACTCACACACATCTACATTCTGTCATAGGACTTCATTAGATCAATTGTCCTTTGATTCCAATTCAATTCTCTTTTGTTTATGCTAGGATTGTTTATAACAGCCGACTGCTGAACAGTTTACAGTCGCCTGTCTCAAAAACAGTCGACTGTGTTTTGCTCTACAGTCGCATGTTATGCACAGACTATTACAATATAGTTTTGGGTCTTCTCTGATTATTTCGCACAGGCTACTGATGAACAATTCACAGGCGCCTGTCCAAGTGACAGTCGACTGTGTTTTGTAAATCAGTCGCATGTCTATCCTTACCCAAACTTTATTTGATCTGACTTTTACGGCCAGTCGACTAATGCTGTATATACAGTCGACTGTCTATGCTGCAACAGTCGCCTGTCTGTAAGTCATTTCTTTGACTCAGCTCTCTGGAAATTTCTCTTGCTTTTGACAGTCGTCTGTTTAAGTATTTACAGTCACCTGTTCTGATTAACAGTCGACTGTATTATTTGAATCAGTCATCTGTCCTGTATCTTGTGAGATTTCCAGTATTTGTCTAACTTACTCATCTCTCGGCCAGTCGCATGTCGAAGAAATTACAGTCCCCTGTTGGTTTAACAGACGACTGTATTTGCTTCATCAGTCGACTGTCCACGTGGTAAGTTACCGTTATGAATTCTCACCTACCCTTGCTGACTATGCAACAGTCGACTGTGGATTGTTCAACAGTCGACTGTCACGAGTTCAGATTCTATCCGTTGAGATTTTTCTCACAGATTTCAATTGGGTTTTTGCCTAAACTGTTTTGTGGATTTGAGAAAGCTATAAATAGAGCTTCTACTATTCCATTGGAAGGTTACTCATTCATTGCAAAATCTCTCAAGCTTTCATTTCCAAAGATCAAAGCTCTCAAATCCAAAGCCCTAAGTATTTCCATATCTTGTTCTCTTGCTCTCCAACCTAGAACCAAAGAGTGATCATCTAGGCAATTGGTGCAGTCAAGAGAAAGGGCTTTTCCTCTCTTCCAAGAGAGTTCTTCAACACACATCACACTCCTCCTTCAAGTTCTACTTCAAGGCATAGGTGATCCTAAGTGTTGTTTTCATTATTTCATAACATTTGTTATATGAGTTGTGCTCTCGGTTATGAGAGTGGTTTTGCTTGCTCCCTGGTTGTGGGAGTCAAGGACATCGATTGTATTCGATTGCACTTGTAGGGTTGCTACAAGTAGGCTTTAAAGAAACCTCAAGTTAGGGTTCTAACTTGAGTATCAGGTGGTATCCGGGTGGTAGGGACGTAGGATTACCGGGAACAAGTCGGGAGTTGACTTGGGTAATCCGAACCCTTGAAACATCTCTGCGTTTGCGTGTGTTTCTTTTTGGGTTGTTTTTCTATTCCGCACTATTTGTTGGATTGCATTTTATTTGGCGTAAATTCCTTTTAAATTTGCATAAACACTATTCAACCCCCTTCTAGTGTTTTCCCCATAGACAGGGTCCTTACAATTGGTATCAGAGCACAAGGTTTTATCTATGGCATCCAACAACAACAACGTTCCTCCTCCGCCTACGTACAACAATCACGACCGTGATGGAGCGTCCACACTTTTCGGAGGTCAATCTACGGTACGTCCTCCACGTTTCAATGGTACTAATTTTTGCTATTGGAAGTGTAGGATGGAGACATTCCTTAGGAGTGCTTCTCTTTGGAGAACTCTTCACAAGGAGTACGTCGAGCCCGCCGAAGAGGATTTCGAGAAATGGACGACTTCCGAGAAGTATACCGAAGTCAACAACGCTAAAGCAATGAACGCTCTTCATTGTGCGTTGGACCCGAATGAGTTCAACAAGATATGCACATGTAAGAGTGCATATCAAATTTGGAACCATCTCATCGTTACCCACGAGGGAACGAATAAGGTAAAGCTTTCAAAGTTATATGTTGCCGTGCAAAACTTCGATTCGTTTCATATGCAGGAGAATGAGAGCATTGCATCAATGTACGGTCGCTTTACCGACATCACAAATGAATTGGAAGCCCTTGGCCAAACCTACACCGAACCTGAAAAGGTAAGGAAGATCATCATGGGGATGACCTCCAAATGGGAAAGAAGAGCAATCGCCATCGAGGAGGTCAATGACTTGAAGAACTACACCGTGGTGAATCTCATCGGAACTCTTATGTCTTATGAAGTAAGACGGGACAACCGATTGAAGATTCAAGCCATGATGAATCCTTCGGAGGCCAAGAAGAAAGCTTTGGCATTCAACGCCAATTCATCATCCTCCGAAAGTGATGAATCCGAGAACGAGATGTATTTGGGTGAAATGGCCCAAATGGCGAAGAAGTTCCAACGCTTCTTCCGCAAAGGTAAATTTCCCTCAAACAAATGTTTTGAGTCAACTAATGCTACTTTCTCTCTTTGTTATAAGTGTAATAAGCCAGGGCACATCAAGAGGGATTGCCCAATGCTAAACAACAAAGAAAAGTGGAAGGCACCGAAGTACCACAAGTCCGATAAGAACAAGAGAGACAAGAAGAAAGGACTTGTAGGTACCTTCAATGACTCAAGTGATGACTCATCAAGCGATTCCGATGATGAGAAGGGTGAGAGCGCCCACATGTGTTTCATGGCACTAGAAGACCCACTCTCGGATGAGAGTGATTCCGACACGGATGACACCGATGTAACAATGGATGAACTTCGTATTGCTAATGAAGAACTATTTGCTAAATACCAATCTTTAATGCTTAGATACACTAGCTTAAAGAAATCAAATATTAGCAAGTCATCCATTCCATGCATTATCAACAATGACACCATTGTTGATACTTTAACTCTTGAGAAAGCGAACTTAGCTTCTCAAAATGTCACATTGAGAGATGAAGTGAATTCCCTCAAATCTCAACTAGATCAAACACATCCTAAGGATAATAATGATCTAGTTACACGACACACACAATTGGTTTTAGAGAATGATTCTCTTAAAACCCAAGTGCACGAGCTCACAGCACGGGTGTCCACTTTGGATACCAACATTTCTTCTTTAAAGGAGAAATATGAGCTCATGTCCTCCCGTATTGTGAGATTCAATAAAGAAAAAGGACAATTGGATGATTTACTTGCAAATCACTTTCCGGCCACACATCGTGTTGGCCTTGGATTTGTAAAAGCGAATGCATCCAATGCTCGCACCTCCTATAGTGGTTTCATTATAGATTTTGTGAGGCCTTCCTCCGGTGCATCCACAAGTGATGTCAAAGACACTATAGGTAGCAAACCTACCAAGAATGTCACTACTTCACCTTCTCTTCCTTTTGGCAAGAAACTCACTAAGGGTGGAAACCAAAAGTAAGCCATGCTTATATGTACACTAACACTCATCCACGTAGGAAACATCCTACTTCATAAGTGGATAATCATGACACATTCTATGCTCCGCACCCACGGACAGGTACACAACCACACATGAGAAATACTCATGTACGTGCTCCTATACACTCGTATACTCATACGCATCATTCTTTCATGTATGCTCATCCTCCTCATGTCATGCATGATCCATATGCTTTATATAATATGCATGTTCCCAAGCATACATATCATACTAGAGTGTACAATGCATATCCTCCACCACATCTCTATGCTAGAAATCATGTTTCTAAGAAGCATGCACCACATAGAAATCCAACACATATGCATGCAACTAGGAATAGGACTCCCAAGATGTACACTATTTGGGGTCCTAAGAACACTAGTCTTAATGATAGGAATGCTTATGTTGATTCCTATTTTCATGATGTGATTAGAAACAATAATTATGTTTGGAAGCGAAAGTCCACTTGGACTTGGCTTCCAAAGGGCTAATCCCCTTGGACCCAACAAACATTGGGTACCATAAGCTTATGGTCTATTACATAGGTACCCAAGAGAAAGAAGAAGAGCAATAAATGTCATATTAGCTCTAAAGGGAAAGGATGGATTCTTGATAGCGGTTGCTCCAAACATATGACGGGAGATCCCTCATTGCTCTCCGAAGTGATTAGCATCAAGGATGGTGCAACGGTCACTTTTGGAGGTAATCAAAAGGGAACCATCATTGGAGTAGGTATAGTTGGTAATCCTTCAAACCCCTTAATTACTAATGTTTATCTTGTTAGTGGTTTGTGTCATAATCTCATTTCCATTAGTCAACTTTGTGACAAATGTGACAAGGTTAACTTTGGAGAAGGATTATGTACTATTGTTGATTGTGATTCAAATGTTTTATTTTCCGATATTAGGCGTAAAAATATTTATTATTTAAGCTTGCCTAAAACCGTAGAACATTGCTTAGTTGCTAACACAAGTGAACAACGTTTATGGCATCGCCGTTTTGGTCATGTTCATTTCAAGCACTTATATAAGTTAGCTAAGCATGATCTAGTCAAAGGTTTTCCTAAGATTGTTTTTAATAAGAAAAACTTTTGTGATTCATGTCAAAGAGGTAAACTAAGTAAATCTTCATTTAAGCTTAAAGAAGGGATTACTTCTAAGAGGCCCCTAGAACTTCTTTATCTAGATTTATTTGGGCCAACTAGAACCGCTTCTTTATGTAATGCTCATTATGGATTAGTTGTCGTTGACGACTTTTCTAGATTTACTTGGGTTTTATTCTTACCTAACAAGAATGAAGCTTATGAAGAGTTTACCATATTTGCAAAGAAGATTCAGAATCTTTTAGGATCCACCATTATCACTATTCGTAGTGATCATGGAGGAGAATTTGAGAATGAGTCTTTTACTAAGTTTTGTGATGACTCCGGGATAACTCATAACTTTTCCTTTCCTCGTGCACCACCACAAAATGGTGTTGTAGAAAGAAAGAATAGGACTCTTATTGAGTGTGCTCGCACTATGCTCCATGATAGTCATTTAGGACTACAATTTTGGGCAAAAGCAGTGCACACGGTATGTTATGTGCTCAATATGATCCTAGTGAGGCCCCGAACGGATAAAACTTGTTTTGAGTTGTTTTATGATAAAAAGCCTCAAGTAAAATATTTTCGTGTTTTTGGTTCAAAATGTTTTATAAAGAACACCTTTGGTAATTTAGACAAATTTGAGCCAAGATCCGATGAAGGAATTTTTTGTTGGATATTCCACTCGTAGCAAAGCCTACCGGATTTACAACAAAACTTCTTCAACGAATGAGGAATCACTTCACGTATCTTTTTATGAAGATTTTAATTTTCCTCATGTTGATGATGATAATGTAGATATTCTATGTGATTCTCTTAATAATGTTAAGATTAATGATTCTATTGTTGAGACTAACACTTCTAACGAAGTTGTTGAAGTTGTTCCTAGTGATACAGGTATACCCAAAGCTTATCCGACCGTTCGTAACCATCCCCATAACCAAATAATTGGAGATATTGGTGTGGGTGTTCGAACGAGATCGAGAATTGAAGAATTCTCTCATTGCGCATTTGTCTCTACCATTGAGCCCAAGAACATCCAAGAAGCTTGTGAGGATAGCTCTTGGATAGTGACGATGGAAGAAGACCTAATGCAATTCGAGAGAAACAAAGTTTGGGAACTCGTACCTTTTCCAAGTGGTCACCAAGTCATTCGGACCAAATGGACCTTCAAGAACAAGACGGATGAGAACGAGGTAATCACACAGAACAAAGCAAGGTTAGTAGCTCAAGGCTACCGGCAAGAGGAAGGTATTGATTTCGAAGAATCTTTTGCCCCCGTAGCTAGATTAGAAGCTATTAGGTTGATTTTAACTTTTGCATCCCATAAGAATTTTAAATTATTTCAAATAGATGTTAACAGTGCATTTTTAAATGGGTTTGTCAATGAAGAAGTTTATGTTTCTCAACCTCTCGGTTTTATTCATGAAAAATTTCCAAACCATGTTTTCAAACTTAAGAAAGCATTGTATGGGTTGAGACAAGCTCCTAGAGTTTGGTATGATCGACTTAAGACCTTTCTTTTGAATTTAGGTTTTAAAATGGGAGAAGTTGATTCTACACTCTTCATTAAAGATTATGAAAATGATATTCTTTTGATTCAAGTTTATGTAGACGATATTATTTTCGGTTCTACTAACTTTAATCTTTGTCAAGAATTTTCTAAGTATATGAAGGATGAGTTTGAGATGAGCCACATGGGAGAGCTCACCTACTTCCTTGGATTGCAAATTCGACAAATGGAGAATGGCACATTCATACATCAGAAAAAGTACACATGGGAGCATATTAAGTGATTCGGAATGGAATCGTCTTCGAGCAAAAGGACTCCCATGAGTACTACTACTCATCTACACAAGGATGAAAGCGAAAAAGATGTAGACGTTCGTCTATATCGAGGTATGATCGGTAGCTTACTTTACTTAACCGCTAGTAGGCCCGATATCATGTTTTCCGTATGCCTTTGTGCTAGATATCAAGCAAGACCTAAGGACTCACACTTGATTGCGGTTAAACGAATGTTTCGTTATCTCAATCATTCTCTAGATTATGGGTTACTTTACCCCAAGTCTAGCACGTATGAGTTAATCTCATATAGTGATGTCGACTTTACCGGATGCAAGTCCGACAGGAAAAGTACTAGTGGCACTTGCCATTTCTTAGAAAATTCCTTAGTTTCTTTGTTTTCTAAGAAACAGAATTCGGTGTCATTGTCCACAACTGAAGCGGAATATATTGCCGCGGGTCTTGCATGTGCACAAGTTCTTTGGATGAGACACACTCTTAGTGACTATGGTGTCAATTGTGATACTTGCCCTATCATGGTTGATAATCAAAGTGCTATTTGTCTTTCCAAGAGTCCGGTACACCACTCCTGTACCAAACACATAGACGTGAGACACCATTTTATAAATGATCATGTAGCTAAGAAGGACATCATCTTAGAGTACATTGAAACCCAAAAACAAATTGCTGATATCTTCACTAAACCTCTTAAAGAAGAGTCATTTGTGAGGTTGCGTGGAGAATTGGGAATTATGGGTGAATCTGAAATCTAGAAGCTCAATCTTTCATGTTATAACTTCTTTTTGAGCTCATATCTTTTTGTTGCCTATCTTCATGTGCTTTATTATATATATGTGATTAAGAAAGGCAATTGTGACTTAATTGATTTCATGAGTTTTGAGATTGTTTGGAGTGATTCGTGTTTCAACGGATTTATTGTTTTATATTATTTTTACGATGTATTTGTGATTAGAGTATAGGTCTTAGGGTGAGTGTTCTTATTCTCTAGAATTCTATCTCACTGTGCATTTGGACCAGGACAGACGACTGTCTTTCCTTCGACAGTCGACTGCCCTACTCTATCTCCTCAGTCTGAGAATTGGTATCTTTCTCACAGCCGACTGATGACTGATTTACAGTTGACATTAGTTTAATAGGCGACTGCATTTTAGTCATCAGGCGACTGTTATCTCTGTCAAATTTTTTCAGTGTTCTCTGTTACTCTTGATGAACTGTATTAATTCTCGGCCAGCCGACTGTTTAGTATATGCCAGTCGACTGTCCAATGGACAGGCGACTGCGTGTTACTTGCCAGTCGACTGCCCCTCTCTCTGAGCTTTATTTTTATCACTTCATCCAGTCGACTGACTTTTGTTCTTCAGTCGACTGTCTTCTGTTGTGCCGGTTCAATTGATTTGATCCGAGCTGTCGATTCCTTGATCCAACGGCTCAGATTCATTCTCCAAATTTTATATTTAAGAATACGCGATCACTTCCCCACGTCGACTCTCTCTCATCCGAATCGACCGCTCGTCTTCCCGCTCGATTTCTTCTTCAAAACCATCGATCACATGCTATCGTTGCCGTCGATCTCCTCCTCCCCGTTCGTCGTTGCTTCTATACTTGGTTTGCTTCTCTCTCTCTCTAGCCCTTCGTTCGAATTTCTTTGCATTGTTTCTCCTTCTCTCGTTTCCATGGCTCCCAAACCTAAGGGAAAAGAGAAAATTGCTGCTCCTAAACATCGTAGGGCACCCAAGAAACCTGTAGAGGAATATGCCCTCGGATCATTTGTATTTGATGCAAATGATAATCTAAGCTTAGATATGGACTATTTTGCATTTGATGCAAAAGAGATTAAATGTGACTTAAATTTTTTAAGACTATATTTAATTAAATAAATGCGTTGAAAAGGTTACCTAGATGACGGGATCGTCCCGCTCTAAACGCAGGTTCAAACCGCGTCAAAAACGGAGTCCAAATGCACAAGTTATAGCCAAAACAAGTCAGCCCAAACTGTTGGGCTGAAACCTGCGAAAATGGAGGCCCACCAAGCCCGAATTTTCTGGTTAGGTTTTTTGAAACCTGGGATTTTCTTGACGGCTAAGTTTCTAAGAGAAGCATGACTTTTGGCTATCTTTGGACAATTGTTTGAAGGGTCAAACAGACTCGGATTGACGAGCCGTTTTTTCCTACGCGTTCACCGTTGAACACCCTTCGAATTGATAGGTTGTATCAATCATGAAGCTCAACGGTGAGTGAGTTAAAATTCACGGAAGTTTGCACTTTGTGAAGTGCAAACTAACTTGATTTTGATTAACTCAAATTAATAGTCCCACATCGAATTTTGAGAAAGGGGAGTAGTCAGCCGCCTATATAAATAGGGGTCTGCTCTCCTCCTCAAAACTCGTCCCAAGCTCTAGATCTGAGCGGCTCTCGTAAATGTTGGAGCACGCTCGGATCTAAGCTAAATTTATATTTCTCCTCTCCCTATAAATTTCTGCCTTGCTCCTGAGGGCTCTAGCAAAGCCGCAAAGGAGTTCGGATTCAGATCCGAAATCTAGGCGGAGGTTTCACTCGCGTGAAACTTTCTTCGGCGGTGGGTGGCTCGGCGACACGGGGATTGATCGCCTCGGGATGCGGAGCGGTTCGAGGAGCGGTGCGGGGAGCGGTTCAAGGAGCGGCTCGGCGTGAGACGGGAGCAGCTCGGAAGACGGCGCGGAACATCTCGCCCGCCCCAGGGCTGAGATTCCGGGTATGTGTTTAAGTTTTCATTTAATTATTCGCAGTAGTTAGATCCCTCTTGGGGTGGTTAGATCCACCCCAAGTTGGCAGAGTTCCTGGCTAATAGGGTCTGGTTCCTTAGGGTTGCATGTTAATTAGATTAACATAAAAAATTTTCCGCTGCATTTCTGTCTATGTTTCGTCCGACTTAGGACGGGACTAGAGTTTTTGTGCCCTAAGGGTCCCAGAAAACCCTTCATTGGTATCAGAGCCATCTCTGTATGCTGATCTAGGACTGCGAATTTATTATTTGAATGCTTTTACAGAAAAATGTTTTCTTTAAATTTATGCGATAAATTTAAATTTTTTTTGTTTAAAAATTTTATATGATAAATTTTAAACATGAAAGTTTTAAAATGGAATTTTAAATTTATGTGATAAATTTTAAAATTGTTTTAAAGCTTTAAAACTTTATGCGATAAGTTTAAAATGTTGTTTAAAATTTTATGTGATAAATTTTAAACATGGAATTTTTTAAATGATGTTTTAAATTTATAAGATATTTTTAAAAACCGATTTTAAAAGTTTAAAATTTTTATGCGATAAATATTTTAAAGTAGCATGCAAATGTTATGATTTTTTAAAACAAGCTTTTACTTTATGAGATAAAATAAAATGTTTTAAAAATCGTATTTTTAAATTTAAATGTTAAATTTAAGTATGCATGCTAAAATTGTTTATGCGATAAACTTTAGTCTATTTAATTGTTAAATAGTTGTACACTTTTTATGCGATAAAATTAGTGTAAATTTTTAATGGCTATGTCTTCTTGTCCCTTATTTGATAACACAAGACAACCCTTTAGGTTAGCCATTAAATAATGATTAAAATTTATTACTTGAATTTTAATGACATGCTGTGTTTTAATAAAACATTAACAACACTTCAAGACCTAATTCTTGATTAGGGTAGTCCCTTTAATGAATTTGTAATTCTAATTGTTATAATTAACTTTCATTAAAGGACTTCGCTTTTAGCGTTGTTAATAAAATTTATTAAAATCCTAATAATGATTAGGATAGCACGTGAACCTTATAGTTGATAAGGACTTAATAAAAGTTATTAAACAAATCCTAAAATTTTGAATTTAAGGATGCAACTAGTTGATAGGATTAATTAGTTGTTAATAAAAGCTGTTTAGTCTATGGCACACATACAAAAATGACAAGCTTCATTCAATGGACCATGATCCAGTCAATGTGCTTGGCTAAGAGTTCTGGATCAACCCTTCCTAGTCTAAGGGGCAGTGATCCTGGCTTAGTCAATTCCCTGGCTGTGTTCCGCTGGACCGCAATGTCGCGAATCATGATTGTATGACACCCTGGACTATACCTAGTCAATGCATTATAAATCTTATTAAATATTAATCCGTATCCCTCCTTGATTTTGGAGCTTGGTAACTCAAAGAAGACAATTATAGTTGTTGAGTCTCCTCAAGCTATGACATGTTTATCTTTAAGGAACAAACTCCAACATACATGTGATGTAGTCTAGACTTAACCCAAATCGATACGTCGGGTCTCCTCGAGCATCGATCTAAGTCAAATCTGGACACGAAATCAAGGGTCTGACTAGACCAATCATTATGATTTGTTGAGTCTCCTCAAGATCATAAGTGACTATGGGTAAAAAACGATAGGGAGTCACATGTGATGTGATTGACTAAGAGTTAGTCTACCAAGCATGGAACCAATCAACTTGTTGAGTCTCCTCAAGGTTGTGAGGTTCAGGATGATTGGATCCCTCTTTCACTAAATTTTAATTCGATTAAATCGTTCGTTATTAAGCTTTGAAACGATCGTAAAAATAGTGGGAGGATATAGATAGATAAAAGCCATTCTACCTATATTTAATATTGAACATATGCTAAACTAGGGCAAGACTATGTTTACCGAAGGAATCAAAATATAAATTTTAATGGAATTAGTTAATTGGTCAAATAGGTTGATTAATTGAATATCAAGTTAAATTCTAATTGATAGAATCAAAACTATATTCTCGTTGACATTAAAATGACCTTCTAAAGAACAGACTTAAGAAATATGATTTCATTAAGTTCTGGGTCCAACAAATAAATTCACGCAACATGTCACTCGTCTCTATATGAGGCAGCTTGAACATATAGGATATTCGAAGTATGTTTCTCCCTACAACTTGTCGAGCTACCCTCAAGGTTGTATGGACAAACAATTTTGACCCGCAAAGTTCAAGAATTCGATCAAATTGTTTGAGTCGAATACGAGTGCATGAGCGATGCAAGGCTATGTATCCCAACCGGATCTTGAGACAAGCAACTTCTTGAGCTACACTCAAGATTGCAACTCTCAGGCGTTTGGATACATGAGACGCTTGTGTAGCCATTTATTTATGTTGGGCTATTTAAATATCTAAATGTGATTTAGAAAAGGAAGAAGGCACTCCGGAAAAGTCAATCGAGTTTAATAGTTTAATTTATCATTAGTAAAGGCATAAGTAAGAGGAAATGAAAATGTGACATATTTTGATGTCACGATTTTATAATTATTGTTATACAAAAGACGTCTAACACAATTTGACGAATGTCGTCACCTCGCTTCTGAAGCAATGTTTTGCGTTAGTAATTTATTTATAACGATAAAATATATATTAAATGTTAATATATATATACACAAGATAGTAGCAAACTTGTATGGAAAAATAGACTAGGCCGTATCGAGAGACTAAGCTTCACAAGTCACATAAAGAGGGGTCTGACCTCTTGTATTATGAAGTCTGTGGACACTTGTGAGTCTTATCCTCTTAGATAGAATGGCCGAAACCCATCTGTAAGACAGAGGGAGAATGAGTTGTCGAACTCAGTCTGGTACATACTGATGAACCCGAGTCTAGATTAACCAAATCAAGTTATTCGTATATTTTATTAAGACACGTGTTCTTGATGAAACACAAGTCTGATAAAATAAAGAACGAAATGACTAAAGTATTTAAATTGATTCGATTAGATCGAATGGTCAAATACTTAGCTACATAAAATCTTGTGAAATTAAAAGAAAATGTGATTTTCTCTCAGGTCAAGTCTGTAAACACATCCGTGTGTTAAAAGGTATGAATCACACTTAGTTAGACTTGGTGTGATCCATTGTAAGTGACTCTGAGTTAAGTCCTCCGTCTGGGTTAAGTCCCATATAGTAATGCCTAGGTTTTGATAATGTCCTGTGAGGACATTATCAATAAGATATTCATTAAATCAATCATTAGGAAGTTGTATAATTACTCGAATTTCGTGAGACGAAGAGTCGAGTTAAACATCATAACTGATGATGACTTAGTCAACTTCCGGGTTGAAATTCGGAGTAGTAACTCCGATTTATAACTTGATGCAATCAGAATAGGTCCATGTGCGTAAATAAATTTTGGAATTTAGTTTACGTACCCAAGGAAAATGTTTCCCCACTTTCTGCAAGTAAATCTTTAAGTTGAAAGATTGGTGCAGAAAAGAAAGTAGTGAAGTGTAATCATGTTGGTCGAGAACGGTTTTCATCCTAATTCCTATAAAATGGATTATGTTGAAACCGTCTCGCCAGTAGATGTGCACAGATCTACTCCGACCAAACTCGATGTAAAACGCTTAAGTTGACCATGAAAATTGGAGCATTCACTTATAAGTTCATTTTTCTAAATATGATTTAGACGGACCAACTTATATGAATTAGCCAGATAGTTTTCAAGGTCAGTGGGAGCGTATAAATTACATGCGAGGCATCAAAGGGATGGAACATATATTTTGACAAAGTGATCAAAAGAGTTTGATACTTTATCAGAAATAAATATGAGCCATTTGAAATGACCAGTAACTAATTTAAATGATTATCGTAAGGTACGATGAACTGGATAAGATCCAGGGAAATAAATATTATGGATTCCGACAGACCTAGTGAATTATTTGAATGAGATTCAAATGGTTGGTCTAATATGAACATAGAAACTCACTAAGTCTATAGTGTAGACGGTTTTAGCAGATCCACTCACGAAGGCTCTACCACATGAAGTCGGGAAAACTTATGTGTAAAAACGGTATTGGATACCGAGATAAATGGGCCTGAGTGCAAGTGGGAGATGTTGAGAGATGATACCATCGAGGCTATCTATCTTCATGTGTGAATAGCACAAACATCTTGTTCGAAATAACAGTAAGCTGTTTGGTAATAATTTATCTAAAGTTATGTTATAATGTAGTTAACATTGGATATTAACTTAGGTAAAGTCCTGAGACTTTATGCGAGGTCAAACATGTATCGAGATGAGTATCTCGATCATGGAGAAATGTTGACCGTCTGTAGCATAAGTCTAAAAAGGGTTCGTGGTCGTAGATGTTTCGAGACTAGGATATCGAAACATCGGATAGACCATTGTGTCTTAGTCTTCACCGTATAGCGGTGGCGATGATCTCATGATCGCTTGACTTGGCGAAGTCGTTGACAAGACACAGGTGATCATTAGAGAATGAGTTCACTGAACGATCCACAAGAGTTATCATATGGTTATATTGACCAATCTGTCAATGATGACTCTGAGTGATGATAGGCTAGTTGGTCTTTTGACTTAAGGTCATTTTGACGAACCTGTGCGTGAACAGTGCCACTTAGATCAAATGACCTAGCTTCGAGGCAAGCCGCGTCGAAAGGTGTTTGATTGGGTGACACTTGAAGCGTATGAGGAGAGTAATGACCAAGAGAGGATTCGTCTCTCCCGGTCAATGGGAGTTAGTGTCGTAGGGTTAGTTCGATCTTTGGTAAAAACTCTGGCCAGAGTATGTTGGAACAAGTCCAACATGATTTGACTAAAGATTGATAGAAACTAACCGGAGTCAAGTTATTGGGGTTGACAGTTTGACCGTACCCTAGACTTGATCTACACGACATAGTTAAGACGAAGAGACTATAACTGCGGAATTCATCACGGAAACAGTCAGGGTGGTCCCGACAATACTCATGTCAATGAGTCAACCACATAATGATGATTCCTAAAGCAGGGACGGCAACCACTGCTCGTGGTCACTGCCGTATAGGGCTTCGAGCCCAACATGTTGTAAGGGTCAGGCTGTAGGGTCTCACACAGAGTGTGACCTTCGTCTAGTAATAGGTAGAAATTAGTTAGGGAGAATAATTTGCATTTGATGCAAGGGATAAAATATTGCAAAAGATGTTTGCAATCATCTCCTACATTCGGGATAAATGATCCTGAGTGCAAGTGGGAGATGTAGAGGAATATGCCCTCGGATCATTTGTATTTGATGCAAATGATAATCTAAGCTTAGATATGGACTATTTTGCATTTGATGCAAAAGAGATTAAATGTGACTTAAATTTTTTAAGACTATATTTAATTAAATAAATGCGTTGAAAAGGTTACCTAGATGACGGGATCGTCCCGCTCTAAACGCAGGTTCAAACCGCGTCAAAAACGGAGTCCAAATGCACAAGTTATAGCCAAAACAAGTCAGCCCAAACTGTTGGGCTGAAACCTGCGAAAATGGAGGCCCACCAAGCCCGAATTTTCTGGTTAGGTTTTTTGAAACCTGGGATTTTCTTGACGGCTACGTTTCTAAGAGAAGCATGACTTTTGGCTATCTTTGGACAATTGTTTGAAGGGTCAAACAGACTCGGATTGACGAGCCGTTTTTTCCTACGCGTTCACCGTTGAACACCCTTCGAATTGATAGGTTGTATCAATCATGAAGCTCAACGGTGAGTGAGTTAAAATTCACGGAAGTTTGCACTTTGTGAAGTGCAAACTAACTTGATTTTGATTAACTCAAATTAATAGTCCCACATCGAATTTTGAGAAAGGGGAGTAGTCAGCCGCCTATATAAATAGGGGTCTGCTCTCCTCCTCAAAACTCGTCCCAAGCTCTAGATCTGAGCGGCTCTCGTAAATGTTGGAGCACGCTCGGATCTAAGCTAAATTTATATTTCTCCTCTCCCTATAAATTTCTGCCTTGCTCCTGAGGGCTCTAGCAAAGCCGCAAAGGAGTTCGGATTCAGATCCGAAATCTAGGCGGAGGTTTCACTCACGTGAAACTTTCTTCGGCGGTGGGTGGCTCGGCGACACGGGGATTGATCGCCTCGGGATGCGGAGCGGTTCGAGGAGCGGTGCGGGGAGCGGTTCAAGGAGCGGCTCGGCGTGAGACGGGAGCAGCTCGGAAGACGGCGCGGAACATCTCGCCCGCCCCAGGGCTGAGATTCCGGGTATGTGTTTAAGTTTTCATTTAATTATTCGCAGTAGTTAGATCCCTCTTGGGGTGGTTAGATCCACCCCAAGTTGGCAGAGTTCCTGGCTAATAGGGTCTGGTTCCTTAGGGTTGCATGTTAATTAGATTAACATAAAAAATTTTCCGCTGCATTTCTGTCTATGTTTCGTCCGACTTAGGACGGGACTAGAGTTTTTGTGCCCTAAGGGTCCCAGAAAACCCTTCAAAACCTATAGCCAAGAAGAAAGAACCCCACAAAGCCCGAACCAAACAAGCCAAGGCACCTATGCTTTCGTCTTCGCAGGGTTACTCACCATCAACATCTTCAAGCGACGCTCAGCCCCAGATCAAGCGTCAGCGGAAGCGCATTGATCTTGCCATCAATGAGCCTGTTGCTGACGCTCCTCATCTGTCCCCTTCTGTTTCGAGTTCTTCAGAAGAGACTCCTGCCGTACCCCCCTCTGATCCCTTAGTTCCAGTTTACCGAGACGATCTTTGTCTGGTAAAATTTCACTCTCTTCTAGGGATCAACCTACTTAGGGAGCGGTACATTGCTTTCCCCGCCTTCACAGCTGAGAGGCTTTCTGACATTCTCTCTACTACTCACCTAGCCGACCTTTTTCGCTTCTCTCAGAGCGAGTCCCCCAGAGCCTATCCATTTCTGTTGAAGCTCTTCTATGCGAACCGCGTTTGCGGTGAGTACTCGTCTACCGGCATCCTCGATACTGTCGTTCAGGGAACCCACATTCAGATCACTCCCTCTCTCTTAGGGACTATTCTTAGGATTCCCTCTGTTGGTTCCCTTCCCACTGATATCGGCATCTCTGAGATTGACGATCTTGACTAGTCTGTCCTCTAGGATATGTTTAGAGAGGTACCTTTAGCTCTTGATTCGGGTGTCAGGTCATCTATGTTCTCTGCGAGAGGTTGGGCTGTTCACCTAGTAGTGAAGTCCAACATCCTGCCGAGGTATGGATCATCTGATCAGCCGTCTCAGGATATACTAAAGTGTATGTATGCTATTTTCTCTGGCATGCCCGTGAACTGGGCCAGTGTCCTCCTTGATAGGATGGACAGGTTGAGTTCACGTCCTCCTGGTCTCACATTCCTTACGGTGGTCTTCTGACTCGTGTCTTCCGTTAATTTGGTGTTGACTTGACTCGTTACGAGCCCATGCCCTTTGGTCCTCTCCTCGACGCATCTGCAAAGTCGAAATCTTCTTCGGCTCTGCAGACTGCCTCGAAGAAGAGGAAATCTACTTCAGCTCCGTCCTCATCCACTGTTCCTCCAGCTGATCTGCCTTCCACTTCTGCTCCACCATCTCGTGATATTCTTTTGGAGATGGTCTCTGGTATTTACAGATTGATGTCCCTCTCTTTCCTCCATCAGGAAATACCCTTCCCTGAGGATCTGAGAGAGTTTGTTCCCCAGCATCATGATCCTCCTCAGCCCACTGATGTCGTTGAGCCTCCTGGTGTAGCTTCTACTCAGGATGTTGTTGCTGCTGCTACTGTTGGTCCTTCTGACCCTCCTCCAGAGGATACTCCAGCTGCTACAGAGCCTGCTTATTCTTCTGCAGCCCTTGGAGACGCTCGCTCTTAGATATGTGTTTGAGTGGTGTTAGTTTGGTGAAGATAATTTTTTGTGATGTATGATGGATGATGTTATCAGTGAATTTATATATGTATGGTTATGTACCTTGCTGTCGTCATGATGATGTATTTTTTTGTCTTGATCATGATGTATCTTTTTGTGATGGCCATGTAGATGCCCATTCGTTGATGTACTCATTTTCTATATATCTATATATGTTGATGCTGTTTATCTTGTGTAACGCTATGCTATACTGTTTATCTTATCTTGTGTGATGAATGATATGTTGTCTTCATGTATGCTATACTCTCTTTGATATGATTTTGAGACAATATATGAATTTGGTATTCGATTTTTTCATGCTATCTCTGGTATGATGCATTTGTGAAATCTCGTTTGAAACTATTTTTGTGTATATATATCTAATGTTGATATTGGACTTCAATTCCATTACTCACATGTGTATATGATGTGATTTTATGAGTTTTTGATTCGATATATCTTTATACTCCTTGATTGTTGTTAGTTCGTATTTAGCACTATTATTGTTATTGTTATTTGCTCCCACATTTTTGGATAATGCCATAGGGGAGAGAAATAAACATAAAAGATTCGTAATGGATGTGCTAAGTATGTTCTAACGCTTGAATCTAAGATTTACGTTACCTTAGATTCAGGGGGAGTAAGATTACAATGAATATGGATTTTAATTCCTAGATTTCTTGAATTAAATTCATCCATATCTCACTCATTTGCTTCAATTGTTATGTAGATGCTCTAATATTAGTTGACTAACTTGATTGGCATCTATGTAGGGGGAGTAAGTTTTCATTGCGCACAATTATTTATCTTTTTGTTTATGTTTGTTTGTCATCATCAAAAAGGGAGAGAATGTTGAGTATTGGACTTCTCCCTACTTGGTGTTAATGATGAGCAAACATAAATACTTGTGACTAATCCCCTATTTTGCAGTTAATCCATTGCCTAAGCTTATTATGAAGATCAACTAGCAATGGATGACTCACAAATGTCATTGAAGGCAAATGACATGGATTGGATGATCGTAGATGATGATTGAAGCTCCGTAAAGACTTCAAGCTCATACGATGGAAAGAAGAGATTATTCGTCAATGTAATTTTTCTTTTATCTCTTCTAGTATGTAGCTTCGAAGTAGAACTTTGATGGAGCACTCACACACATCTACATTCTGTCATAGGAATTCATTAGATCAATTGTCCTTTGATTCCAATTCAATTCTCTTTTGTTTGTGCTAGGATTGTTTATAACAGCCGACTGCTGAACAGTTTATAGTCGCCTGTCTCAAAAACAGTCGACTGTGTTTTGTTCTAAAGTCGCCTGTTATGCACAGACTATTACAATATAGTTTTGGGTCTTCTCTAATTATTTCGCACAGGCTACTGATGAACAATTCATAGGTGCCTGTCCAAGTGACAGTCGACTGTGTTTTGTAAATTAGTCGCCAGTCTATCCTTGCCCAAAATTTATTTGATCTGACTTTTACGGCCAGTCGACTAATGCTGTATATACAGTCGACTGTCTATTGGATCAGTCGACTGTCTATGCTGCAACAGTCGCCTGTCTGTAAGTCATTTCTTTGACTCAGCTATCTGAAAATTTCTCTTGCTTTTGACAGTTGTCTGTTTAAGTATTTACAGTCTCCTGTTCTGATTAACAGTCGACTGTATTACTTGAATCAGTCATCTGTCCTATATCTTGTGAGATTTCCAGTATTTGTCTAACTTACTCATCTCTCGGCAAGTCGCCTGTCGAAGAAATTACAGTCCCCTGTTGGTTTAACAGACGACTGTATTTTCTTCATCAGTCGATTGTCTACGTGGTAAGTTACCGTTATGAATTCTCACCAACCCTTGCTGACTGTGCAACAGTTGACTGTGGATTGTTCAACAGTCGACTGTCGCGAGTTCAGATTCTATCCGTTGAGATTTTTCTCACGGATTTCAATTGGGGTTTTGCCTAAACTGTTTTGTGGATTTGAGAGAGCTATAAATAGAGCTTCTATTGTTCCATTGGAAGGTTACTCATTCATTGCAAAATCTCTCAAGCTTTCATTTCCAAAGATCAAAGCTCTCAAATCCAAAGCCCTAAGTATTTCCATATCTTGTTCTCTTGCTCTCCAACCTAGAACCAAAGAGTGATGATCTAGGTAATTGGTGCAGTCAAGAGAAAGGGCTTTTCCTATCTTCCAAGAGAGTTCTTCAACACACATCACACTCCTCCTTCAAGTTCTACTTCAAGGCATAGGTGATCCTAAGTGTTGTTTTCATTATTTCATAACATTTGTTATTTGAGTTGTGCTCTCAGTTGTGAGAGTGGTTTTGCTTGCTCCCTAGTTGTGGGAGTCAAGGACATCGATTGTATTCGATTGCACTTGTAGGGTTGCTACAAGTGGGCTTTAAGGAAACCTCAAGTTAGGGTTCTAACTTGAGTAACCGGTGGTATCCGGGTGGTAGGGATGTAGGATTACCGGGAACAAGTCGGGAGTTGACTTGGGTAATCTGAACCCTTGAAACATCTCTCCGTTTGTGTGTGTTTCTTTTTGGGTTGTTTTTCTATTCCGTACTATTTGTTGGATTGCATTTTATTTGGCGTAAATTCCTTTTAAATTTGCATAAACACTATTCAACCCCCCTTCTAGTGTTTTCCCCATAGACATGGTCCTTACATCTCCCACTTTGGCTATATGCTAAACCTTATAATTATATTTCATTGTGCTTACAACCGAATAAGATCTTAACTTACTGTCATTTCTTTAATGAGTTAAAAAACAATCTGGTCCATCAATTAGATTAGCAAGGGATCAAGGGGATCTACGCCCAGCAATTGCAGCTCGACCCATCAGTGGTCACCGTGCTAATACAAAAGAATGACATGGATTATGAAGTGGATGTGTAGCATGGAAATTTCATGTAATGTGATCTAACATGTCTATTTCCAACTGATCCTCCTTAACCTTAGTGAGATCATAAACATACCAAAATTGGAGTGAAGCCGAACTGAATCAAAACTTTATTTCTGATCAAAAAATAATCTCAAGCTTAAATTTTATCTATCATATGAGCACCCAAAAGAACAAACTCCCACAAAACTGAATGTTTTTAATGAAATGACATACATATGAGTACAAAACTTTTTGGACGACATTTCCTTAGTACAACGGACCCATAATTACATGGTTTGTTCCGATGTGCTCATTAGACAATTATACACTCCGAATTATAAATCAACAATATTCTAGGAACTTGATCTCTGAATATCTAACTTTGTCGTGTTCCTGTCGTTGCTAGAATATAAAACTGCATACTTTATTGTCACTAAATAAACTGTGTGGTGTTTTAATACCATCCCTGATTTGCAGTATAGTGAAAAAATATGCAGATATATTTCATGATTTGGATGTCATATAATATGGTATGAAATCTAAAGCCATGTCAGAAGAGACTATATAAAAGGGACTATTTAGATCTCTTCTAGTAGATGGAGCCTAACATAGATTTTCATACATTCTTTGCATCTAATAAATGATCATAGTCAGTATACCAAAATGATCTCAAACCTTTTTGACTACTGATCCTTGAACATGTAACCATTTTGTTCTCCATAAATACCGTAAGACCAATTTGGCTGTTGTCAAATGGTCTACTCCTAAACTTAACAATCTCCCCAACACACCTGTAATATATGCAATAACCAAATGCATATAAAACAAGCATACTTTAGACTCCCTATTGGTGAGGTATAGGGAATCTTCTGAAGTAAATTCTTGGGGCAATCAATGAGACTAAACGTGTCTCCCACAGAACTTGACATACATTACCACATAGACATCATGGAAATTACATGCTCCCACAGAACTTAAGATATATAACATCATCAAATATCATCTCAAAATCGAATGAGATGATCACTTAATGAAATTTAATATATCATTAACGATATTAAAATGTTGTACCAATGCCATTATAAACCTTACAGAGTCTTTCATGATAACTGAATAGAAAGTCTCTTTATTATTAATGCATTCTTTCTGTATAAAGTCCTTTGAATGATATGCTCTAAATCCTTTTTTATTACCCTTTTGAATTCCTATTGATTATAAAAATCCATTTACAATCAATAGGTTTCAAACCTTATGGCAATGGAAAAAAAGATTTTAAGTATCAGTCAAAGACTTTCTTAATTAATGCATAATCCAAGTTAGAGATGTAGAACTTTTATGACTTGATGTAAGTCGAACTACCATCGTCCTAATGTCAACAATGAACTTGTCATCTCTTTAATGGATTTTCTGAATGTTAATTAGTGATTTGAGGTGCTAGAGTTTGTCCTTATGAATAGTTTCCCAAATAGAAGGAATTGCAACATTATCTTGAATTTATTGTGTCTTGAACAATGTCAGGAATACTATCCTGAACAATACCAACAACTCCTGTGGGAATATAATCCTCTTCAAGAATAATGTCACTAACTAAATTTCCCCCTTAAACTCGACATCCTCAAATAGGTGTGCATTTCCTAATTCGTAAACGAACTTAATAGTGGGATTATGTAAAACCATACGAAATATCAACTTTTAAACTATTCAAAAAAAACTAGAAAATCTTTGGCATTATCATTATGTCCTTTGTCTTTATTAGGCTTATAAAGCCTTATCTTAGTCGGACATCTCCAAACACGCAAGTGATTTACGTTCATTTGTTGAAACTTTAGTAATGATATAAGCTGCAATCAATAAATAACTGAATTCTAAATTGTTAACTCTTTATTTATAACACATGTACTTAAACTGCAGGAATTCTAGAAATGAAGCAACATTTTCTAATAAATGAAGATTATAATGATCTTTTAAAGAACCGGAATAAACTAATTTTGAATCATGAGACAACCAAATTTTCTATTCATAATTGAACAATAATAACCGAATTTGTTCAAACTGGAAATAGAGATCCAAATTTCGTTAAAAACGGTGCATAATAGTCTAATAAAATTCAAATACAATCTAGCCTTTAAAAGAAATAATCTAAATTTAATTTACTTCTACTTGAACCATCTTGCCATTGCCCATATTAATGTATCTTTCAACATCATTTGACTCTTGTCATCATAGGCAATCCTGCAGAGACACAATGATGTGAATGGTTATACCAGGATCTTACCATCACGGGTCTATAAGTACCAAAGTTTGCAAGAAAAGAAATTAACTTAGAATTAAACCAATGTAAAGAAACATACCATTTTAGCATGCCAAGCGTGGTAATTTGTGCAATTCTTCTTTACATGCCCTTCAGCTCCACAGAAGAAACAACCATTCCTTCTGAACTTTTTAGTTCTCTTTGTTGTTTCTTTTGAGAAGCTGTATCTGCGGCTTCAGTAACTTTCTTCCTTTTGTTGAAGGTTGAGGTCAGGTGGGTGCTTTCTGTCATTTCTTGCTTAAGCCTTTCATCTTCCTTTACGCAGTACGAGATGAGCTCATCTAGAGACCAAGTCTCATCATTCAGATTGTAGCTCATCTTAAAATGGTTAAACTGTGATGGAAGAGATATCAAAACAAAATGCACTAGCAGAGCCTCAGAGAGGTCTAGCTCAAGTGCTTTCAACCTTGAAGCAATATTAGACATCTTCAATATGTGCTCCCTGATGTTTCCTTTACCTTCATATTTCATTGAAGTTATGTTTGTCAAGAGTGTACTAATCTCAATCTTTTCATTCTTGACAAACTTCTTTTCAAGCTCAATAAGGAACCATTTAGCTGTGACTCGCCCCTGAGATATTCTGGAATTGTATTCTTCACAAGCATAAGGCACATGCGATTTGATCTCTTCCACTCTTCCATCTCCCTCTTTTCATCAGAAGTACTCTCATCGGTGAGTGGTGGAGGACTATGAGTCCTTAATACCAGATCATAATCCATGACTCCGAGGATCATCAAAAGATTCTCCTTCTATGCCTTAAAGTTAGTGCCATTAAGTACTGTAATAGATTTGGGGTTGGCAGAATTTTTTTTAGGAATAATAGCTGAAAAAGAGAACAAGAAAATAATTGTGACATGTTCATATGAGTATTAAACAAAACAATACCAAATTCAAATTAATGTTATTTTCTCATCTCAAGACATCCTCCACTAGCCCAACATTTATCTTTGGATAATCTATTTACTAGTCATTGACATCTTGTTGTAGCAATCAGACAATGACAATAATAACATGCCAAAGATAAAACTTCCTTTAGGCCGAATTAAATTTGCATGCATTGATCTCACTAATCATCACCTTGTCTATTGCCACAGGTGCGCATAAAATGATATAGAACAGTAATCTTCCTTTGCGTCGATTTAGCATTCTTACGAAATCATGGGCACATAAAATTCCTTTTATATTTAAGAAACGAAATAACGCAAACAAGAGAGCCCACTTTGGTGAGATGATAATTGCACAAAGTCATTTCAAATTATATACCTTTGCAAAATTTGAACCTATGTCGCATTTTAATACATGAATTTATACCTTAAGTGGAAATATTCAAGTTCACTTTTATTCAAAATCAAATTTAAGGCAACCAAAATTTTATACAAAAGCCTGTATTTGACTTGTTATATTTCAAGATTAAAACTAATCTTCACAAGAAAACGCACTTTGGTGAGTTGCTGATCTAACTAATCTCTATTCGAAATATATAATTAACTGTGCCAAAAATTTGAAATTGAAACTAAACTGAATTTAACACAAAAAGGATTACACTAAGTGGAAATATATATAATAACCTTTTATTCCACCTTTCAAATCATTTATATTGAGTTAAATAAAATCCATAATTTGAACACAAATCTTCTTCTTCAAAAAGGGGTATATATGTGTACTAATGTGTATATGAACATACATATAAAGTTATATATATAAATATACACCCTATCCCATTTTATATATAACTATAAAATGTGTCTTCCTTAAGGCCATTTACTTGATGGTTAGTGCACAAAATTCCTTAAGGCCTTTTAAACTTATCCTTGAGGAGAAATATATGTTAAGGCCTTTTATTTGCTCCCGAAGAAAACACTTGAATTTTGTGTCTTAAATTAAATTCAAATATAGGGAAACTGGATTTTCATACTAATGTATGAATTCATCTTGTTATATATCAAAATATATATATTGTTTTATGCCATAAACTTCGAATTTAATTTATTTTAGCACTATTAACAAAAAAGTTATATTTGTTATATGATAATGAACTCAAGAGAGAGAGAGAGAGAGAGAGAGAGAGAGAATTTCATTGCTAAGAATAAGTCACCATGGCTAAGAGCCATGGTGCTCTATTTATATATCTCATAGTGGGGAGGCCAAAAGCCTCTAGGAGACCAAGGGTCCCCATTACTCTAAGTAATGGGGGCCTAATGAATGGGTAATGAAGGAGGGGAGGCCAAAGGCCTCCCTCATTCATAACACTCCCCCTTACACATTCATCACTTCGGTCTCAGCTACTGAGGCAAGGGGTGGATACTTCTGGATCCAGAGTAAGTGTGTTTGCCTCGTTAAAACCTTAGCTGTGGAAAACCCAGTGGGAAAACCCAACAGCTTAAGGAAAAAGAGTGCAACTCACATGTTACTCCCCCCCTGATCCGTACAAGCTTCAGGCTTGCAGGTCTTTCAACTGTCGCATACCAATGTTCTTTACAAGCTTTACAAAAGTACATTTAGGCAATGCCTTAGTAAAAAGATCAGCTAAGTTGTTGCATGACTGGATCTGTCGAACTTCAATCTGCTTGTCGTTCTTCTGCTCGTGCGTCCAGAAAAACTTGGGAGAAATGTGTTTTGTCATGTCGCCTTTGATGTAGCCCTTCTGAAGCTGAGCAATGCATGCGGCGTTGTCTTCGAATAGGGCAGTAGGCTCCAGATCACTGGTCTTCAGGCCAGTGGATTGGAGGATGTGTTGGATGACGGAGCGTAGCCAAAAACATTCTCTGCTCGCCTCATGGATCGCGATGAGCTCTGCATGGTTGGAAGATGTAGCAGTAGTGGTTTGTTTTACCGATCTCAAAGAGATAGCAGTACCGTAGGTAAATACAAAACATGTTTGAGATTTTGCCGTGTGCGGATCAGAGAGATAACCTGCATCAGCATAACCAAACAATTTGGGGGAGGCACATCTCTGGTAGTAAAGTCCAAGATCAATGGAACCCTGAAGGTATCACAGAAGATGCTTTACTCCGTTCCAGTGGCGCTTTGTGGGCGCAGGACTGTGTCTGGCTAGTAGATTAACTGTAAATGCTATATCGGGACGCGTACAGTTAGCCAGATATAGAAGTGCTCCAATGGCACTGAGGTAGGGTATTTCAGGACCCAGTATCTCATCCCTCTCTTCCAGTGGCCGGAAGGGGTCCTTATGTACATCTAGTGATCTTACGACCATAGGAGTACCTAAAGGATGACATTTATCCATATGAAACTTGCGTAGAAGTTTCTTTGTATAATTAGATTGGTGTAATAGGATTCCACCTCTTAGGTGTTCTATCTGTAAGCCAAGACAATACTTTGTTTTGCCTAGGTCTTTCATTTCAAAAGTATGTTTAAGGCTTTCAGATATCTCTTTGATCTCTGCAGGAGATCCTATGAGATTTAAGTCATCTACATATACAACTATGATGACAAATCATGTTCCCGTTCTTTTGATAAAGATACACGGGCAGACTTCGTTATTCGTGAATCCTTGCTGTGCAAGAAAATCACTTAGTCTGTTATACCACATCTTGCCCGATTGTTTTAGACCATATAATGATCTATGTAGCCTTACAGAGAATACGTCCCAAGGTATCTCTTTCATCTCTGGGGTAGATTAAACCCATCAGGAAGTCTCATATAGATATTTTTATCTATATCGCCATATAGATATGCAGTCACAACGTCCATGAGCTGCATTTCTAGGCTTTCCAGAGAAGTTAGGCTGATTAAAAATCGGAAGGTGATCGAATCCATGACCGGGGAATACGTATCTTCGTAATCAATCCCCGGTCTTTGGGAAAATCCCTGGGCTACAAGGCGTGCCTTATAGCGAACGATCACATTATTTTCATCTCTTTTTCTTATGAAACCCCACTTATATCCCACAGGTTTTACACCTACTGGTGTTTGGACTACTGGTCCAAAGACTTTGCGTTTCAAGAGTGAGTCCAGCTCTACTCTTATTTCCTCGTCCCACTTTGGCCAATCATCTCTGCGTTTACATTCCGCTAGAGATCATGGTTCGACGTCATCGTCATATTCAGTGACGTGAACGGCAATATCGAACGCAAAATCGTCGTCGACGACTATGCTATTTCTGTCCAGTACTTCTCCAGTACGTACATAATTTAATGATGTTTCTCCTATTGTTTCCTCTGCTGGGGAAATCAGGAGTGGAGAAGTAGCTGGTCTGAGCTCAGCATCCTGTGGAGGGATAATCTTAGTATCGCCAGGAGTCTTCCTCTTTCGAGGAACTTTATCTTTTGAACCTGGTGGGCGTCCTCTTTTCATTTGAGGTACAACCAATTCTGCTGCCGGTGGGCTGCATCCATCTATGTGGATGTCAATCCTAGCTGGCGTATTGGCAGCAGGGACGTGTGAACGGACAATCTTCTGGTTGTCCGTGAATTTATCCGGTAAAAGATGTACTGTATTCTGGATGTGAAGGATCTTCAGGATCTCATCTTCACATAGATTAGTACGTGGATCATATAGGGACAAAGACTTCTGGTCCCAACTAATGGTCTCAGAAGCTTCTGGCTTCTTAGACTGTGTGCCCAATTTTGGAAAAAATTTCTCATTAAATTCACAGTCTGCAAAACGTGCCTTGAATGCGTCACCCGTCAGGGGTTCAAGGTATCTGATAATAGAGGACGAATCAAACCCAATATATATACCTAGACGACGCTGAGGACCCATTTTGGTCCTCTGCGGTGGTGCTATTGGGACATATACCGCACAACCAAACACTCTCAAATGAGAGATATCCGGAGGTGCGCCGTATGCTAGTTTCATCGGGGATAAAGTGTGACCTCCAGAGGGTCTTATCCTAATAAGTGATGCGGCATGTAAAATAGCATGCCCCCAAGCATCCACAGGCAACTGGGATTGCATAAGCAATGGACGTGCAATCCATTGGAGTCTCTTTATAAGAGCCTCAGCTAATCCGTTTTGGGTGTGAACATGTGCTACCGGATGTTCAACTTCAATACCCGTTGCCCGGCAATAGTCTTCGAAGACTTGTGAAGTAAATTCTCCCGCATTATCAAGACGTAGTTTCTTGATATGGTTATCGGGGAAATGAGCATGCACCCTTATTATTTGTGCCAATAGCTTTGGAAAAGCTAGGTTGCAGGTGGACAAGAGGCACACATAAGACCATTTGGTTGATGCATCAATCAGTACCATGAAGTACCGAAATAGGCCACTTGCGGGGTGAATAGGCCCGCAAATGTCACCATGAATTCTCTCAAGGAAGCCAGGAGACTCTAATCACACTTTCAGGAGGGATGGTCTCGTTATTAGTTTTCCTTTAAAACAAGGGAGTCTTTAACAGTAAAGACTGTTGGCGGCTGTACACCTGCCAAGTTTGTTTCAGGTCGAGACTTCTGACTCGCCTGATATAGATCCTGTAGGTGGCGAGGAGTGCGACAGTTTCTGGACGAATGGCCAGTCATGCCGCATCTATGGCATTTGTCCTCCCAGGTCTTCTTTGGAAGTGACACGTGCTTGGTGTCCTTTCGCTTCCAAGTGAAGTTTCTATTCCCTTTATTGTTTTTGTTTGTCTGGGAAGCTGCACCTCTTGGTTGCTTCATTACCGCTTTCCCTTTAGTATTTTTAGTCTTCCTCTTGTTTTTCCACTTCTGGGGAGAAACATGGTGGGCTTCAGGGATAGGGGCAGTGCCAGCTGGACGTAAGTTATGAGTTGCTAGCAGTAAATCTCGATTCTGCTCTGCTCTAAGTAGGCATGAGATCAGATCGGAGAATCTCGTGAAGGTGCGTTCACGATACTGCTGCATGAGGATTGCATCTTTCTCGTGAAACGAGGTAAATGTTTTTTCCAACATGCGCTGTTCTGTCACTTCTTCACCGCACAACTTCAGGCGTGAGGTGATGTTATGAAGTGCAGAATTATACTCAGCGACGGACTTATAGTCCTGAAGTCTGAGGTTTTCCCACTCATAACTGGCACGGGGTAATATAACATCAATTTGATGTTTATACCGTGTTTCAAGTGTTGTCCACAGGTCCTTCGGGTCCTCAACCGTTAAGTATTCGGCCTTTAAGGTCCGATCTATATGCTTCCTAATGTAGATTATGGCTTTCGCCTTATCTACATCGGATAAAGTGGTTGTGGGGCTGCTGCTAGCTGTAGCAGAAGCTTCGGCCGCTGCTGGGGCCGAGGAAGGAGCCAAAATGGACCCAAGGAGGGCCATTGAACGCAAGTGGAACTTCAGGTCCACTCGCCAACTCAGGTAATTTGTCCCTGCAGAATCGATGACCTCGAAATCGACGCTTGCCAATTTTGCCATTTATCTACGTTTTTTAAAATGAGCATGAATTAATTAAAATTCAAAAATTCATGCATAAAGAAAAAAAAACAAGTAAAAATGCGGGGATCGGCCAGATACCCAAAATAGTACACAGTCCAAAGTTCGTTTAAAGTCCATAATAGAAAAAAAATAATAATACAACTTTGGAAACCCAAACTGAACTGGGTCCCTATATCTCCGTCTTCATATGCTGTTGCATCGAGCTTTGGCTTACACAGTCATGAATCGACTCCTTGCGGTCCAGCGGACGCGGCCAGGGAATTGACTAAGCCAGGACCACTTGTTACCCAGTCAAGCTAGGTTGGTCCAGCAAACTTAGCCAAGCACATTGACCGACATCATGATCCATTGAAGGAGTTTTCATCAATTCTATGTGCTGTTGCATCGAGCTTTGGCTTTAAAATACAAATTTCCTCACTTACAAATTCTCTCAAAAGAAAATAAAAGTGCAAGGAAAGTAAATAGGTATACAATGGCTGTTCCCGAAAAACACATTTTTACTTATTTAAACATCCACGCAGTTCTAAATATGCTACAGGCATAAAAATAAACAACCACGCATATATCTCAAGCATAACATATGGTAAAGGAAACTAGAAAATATGATTATCTCGTAGACCACGTGGAAACGTCATACACCGTTAGGTTAGTTGACTAACGGCAGAGCGGTCTCAGGATCTTTAAGATAATTATATTTTGAAAAATCTTAATATTCCATAAATAATTAATAATGCAAGAGTGATGTTTAACATAATTTTAGCAATATGACAAATTGGGCGTCAGGCCCATAACAAGAAATTAAAATAAATTAATATTTTCATTGGAGCTGCAGGCCCATAAGTAAAATATTAATCATTTTAATACGCAATTTTATTAACTTGGCTTCTAGCCCAATAAGCCAAATTAATTTAGTATTAATCTTTGGGCTTCAGGCCCAGTTGCAAAATTTTAATTGACATATAAAATTTGCAATTGGATTAACTGGGCTTCTGGCCCAATTTGGAAAACCAAAATAATAATTAATCGGAATGGAATTGCAGGCCCATAAAACATATAGATAGTATGATTTATTAAATATAATAGCATATAGCTCATTGCATTTTTCATTGTCAGTTTTATCTCCTTCTTCAATTATTATTATTATTATTATTTTTCAAATTTGACGTTGCTGCCTTGATTTTGCACACAGTAAGTAAGATGCTTATGCAAGGTCATGCTTAATTGCTAGTGTTAATGCACTGTATGCAAACTGGCACATATTGCTAGAATTTTAGGTCCAACAAGACAAAAGCTTTGAATTTAGCATGCCATTTAGAGGGGTTCGATGAATTTGGCTAGGCCCCACGCCATTCAAAATGGTGACAAGAGATAACATCTTAGGCATTTGCATCTTCAGATTTCCCGGCCACAAATTTCTTTTTTTTTTAAATTTTTCTTATTAATCAGATTTATACAAGACTTTAAGATAAGCTTTGTAAAATCATGTTTATCAATATATTGTAATTTTTTACGGGATCAAAAAGTATTACCTCTAGATTAAAAAATCTAGGGACGATCGTAAAAACAGAAAATCCGTAGAAAGAGAAATCCACGCTCCTAATACGCCAAAACGGATCGCCGCAACGGAGAGCCGCAAAGGTACGCCGCAACAATAGATTCCTTCGCGCGTAGGGGATGGATTTTTGAGGGGAGACGGGATGAAAAGCTCAAAGAATTTTAGAGCAAACGAGCTGATAACGTGTTATATGATAATGAACTCAAGAGAGAGAGAGATAGAATTTCATTGCTAAGAATAAGTCACCATGGCTAAGAGCCATGGTGCTCTATTTATATATCTCATAGTGGGGAGGCCAAAAGCCTCTAGGAGACCAAGGGTCCCCATTACTCTAAGTAATGGGGGCCTAATGAATGGGTAATGAAGGAGGGGAGGCCAAAGGCCTCCCTCATTCATAACAATATTTGAGGGGAAATATACATTAAAGCCTCTTATTCCTCCTTCGATCCAATTTAAATTCAATATTAGGTAACCAATCATACAACGTATGTATTTAACCATTTACAATCCGAAATAATAATAATTTAACTGTAGAGCCCACTTTGGTGGGATCCCGTAATAACTAAAATTATTTCGAAACATATAACCAAATGTGCCCAAAAATGAAAATAAATTTTAAATATAAATATATATGAAAACCTTTTATTTACTCTTTCGATCCATTTAAAATTCATTCAGGAAACTGATCATACAACGTATGTATTTAACCGTTTACATTCCAAAATAATAATAATTTAACAGTAGAAACCACTTTGGTGGGGTCTCGTAATAATTAAAATTATTTTGAAACGTATAAATAAAATAAAGAATGCGTAAAAGAATTAAAATGGAACGAATATAATTTAACACACAAAATTGGGCCTAAAGGAAATATATATGCACATAACCATTTATTTTCTCCTTTAACGAATTTAAATTCAAAAATTTAGGCGATAAATTTACATACAAAGCATGTACAAATCCTTTTATATATCGAAATAAAATTAATCACCACGATCGAGCCCACTTTGGTGGGTTATCGTTTTAATTAGAATTATTTCGAGATATATACAATTAATTACGCCTAAAAATTGAATTTAAAATTAAAACTGAATTTTAACACAAATTAATAATTCAAATGTGTTATGAATAGGCCCATGAGGCCCATTGGGTATCCAGCCCACTATTGAAAGCTATAAATATGAGGGTAGTGGACTCTTAACCCTCTACACCTATTTCTCTACTTTTCCCGTCACAACACGTTATCAGCACGATCACGCTCGTTGGAGAAGGCGGCGGCTCGTGAGGAAGGTGAATCATCAATCGCTCAGATTCAAGAAGATCGTAATCTTCTCAATGTGGGCGAAAAAGGCATCCTTTACCAACCGTCGACTAGATTCCCTTGGCAAATCTAGAGGTAAAAATCAAAACTTTTTAAATCTAAACTTGCTTTTCACGTTAGATCTGCAAGTTTTAGGATCAAAAAGTTTAAAACATGGTAAAAATCACATTTTTTAGATCCGCATGTCTAAAAACAATAAAAATCTGTTTTTAGAGATCTAAATGCTTGAAAAATCTGTTTTTTACCCTCAACCTTGATCCATACACTGCGCGCCCGAAGGGCGAAACGGCGGCGCTTCACAAGCGCCACCGGCAGACAAAATGCCGCAGCCTGAGGCCGCGACCAGCAACCACGGCCTGAAGCCGCGGCCCTGTGCCGCAGCCCCAGTAGCCACGGCCGCGGCCCCTGTGCCGCGGCCTCAGGCCGCGGCCAGAAGTCGCTGCCGCCGCTGCGGCGGTCGCGGCACGCCGCCGCCACGGCGGCCGCGCCTTGCGCGGCCAGCCGTCGCGGCGGCACGCCGAGGGCCCCCAAGGATTTTTCGGAAACCCTAACCCTAAACGGGCCAATTTTTCGGGGGAGGCCCAATTAACCCTAATGGGTTGTTTTCATGGCCCAAAAGCCTGAAAATTAGCCCATTTACACAAATAATTTTTCTTTTTTATTTTTGGCCCTAAAAGCCCAAAATAATTAAAGAAACTTTATAAAAAGGGTTTAAAGCGGTAAACAAAACATTAAAAATATGGATCAAATGTAAAAAGTTTTTCAAAAAATAATAATTTTTTTAGCACGTCACACACTATTTAGATTATTTAATTAATCTTTACATGCCTGTGATATGATTATCTGCATGGTTGTATACTTTCCATATATTATCTGCGTGGATGTGCGATTATGCTATGTTTTTAGGGATCAGCCAGGTTTCTGACACCTTTAATTTCCTGCAAATTTTATTTCTTTTTTTGAGAGAAATTTGTAAGTGAGAACATAAATGTAAAAAGAAGACCGGCGGATACCAAAAAGGAGCTGAAGGCGTATGCACAAAGATGAAAGGGGCTTCTCTCTGAAGTTCCCGAGTTGTACTTATTCTTTCATGCAACTTTGGATGTAATTTCGGACTGTCTTTTTCTTTTTGGTGTCGGCTGGCTGATCCCCATAGTCCTAAGTTATTTTTTCATTGCTTATACATTAATTGCGTGGATGTTAACTATTTTCATGCCATGTTAATGTTACAATGAAATTGTCAAAAAAGCATGTGTGGATGTTAATCTCTGTTAATTATTCACGTTATGAAACTGTCAAAAAGCATGCGTGGATGTTAATCTTTTTAATTATTCACGTTACGAAACCATCAAAAAGCATGCATGGATGTTAAATTTCCTTTAATAAATTTATGTTATGACAAATGCTTAAAATACATGTGTGGATATCTATTTTTATTCAGTTTAAATGATCCATGCTGTTTTCATATTGCTAGATCATTCAAATGGCCAGACTTGCGAATGTCGACTTTTCGGTCCTGAAGGCCGATGGGTCAAACTACCTGAGTTGGCAGTTGGACATGAAGCTCCATCTGTGCTTTCATGGTTTCAGTCTCACACCGACTGAGAAGGCAACAACAAGTACTACCTCAGCCGACAAGGATGCTTCTAAAGAAGCACCTCATACAGAGGAAGTTTCCGATATACTAAAGGCGAAAGCCATTATCTATATCAGGAAACATTTAGACTCGACCCTGAAGGATGAGTACCTTGCTGTAGAGGATCCTTACGAGCTGTGGGACGCACTCGAGGAGGGGTACAGGCATCAGAGAGATGTTATACTCTCCCGTGCACAGTACGAGTGGACTCACCTCCGCATACAGGATTACAAATCCGTAGCGGAGTACAACTCAGCACTCTTCCGTATCACATGATCGCGCCTGGGCGTACACCCTATAGAGCGACTGTGTAGTTTTACCGCAAGCGTACGGTGTAGCGGCGAGCGGGTATCGAACACAAGGAGGACGTATGACAGTGCCTTCTCCGAACAACCTGGCTATAGGGACAGAAGAGTAGGAATTTGCCTTTCGGCAGTGTTGTCACAATCGTCAATTAATATAAAGAGATATAAAATCAAATAAAGACGCCTAGGGAATAGGGAATCCCCGCTACTCACCGTATCTCGTCAATGTGATTCATTGGTATCACAATTGCTAGGGTAGAATTTTGGATGAACTAGTTGCAACTGAATGTAAAACCTAGCTCACGCTCTCGCGCTGTTACCGTTCTACAGAAAACCTAGGTTTGGGTCCAATCTCTTGCAAACCCTAGCCTAGGCAAGCTAGCATTAGGATCAACATCATCGTTCAATCGCATCCCGAGCCCACTCTCGTGCAAACTCGGGCCACGACCTAGGTTGGGATAGTTCCTACCCATCCAATCTCTTGCAAACGGGTATCGGTATGGAATTGCAACCGAGAACCCTAGTATCGGTCCAATCTCTTGCAAACCGAAACTACAGAAACTCAATTTCAACCCAATTCGGATTTCTAGGGTTTCCTATCGAATTGGGATCCAATCTCTTGCAAATCCCAATCGATATGAACACCTAGCTATCCGTAATATATCGATCCCAAACTAACCCTAATAGCAATTCTAGCAATAGTTCTACCAAATCATCACAAATCGGAAATTGGGCTCGTAGGGTTCATCCCCACGCCCTAAGACGTAAAGACTACTCACAAATCATATCACAAATGGAAGAATAATCAATTAAAATAGCAATAGAATTCATGGCAATATTCAAAATAACAATAAAAATAGGATTTTTAATGAAGAGGGAGACAAACCAATTTAGTTCTCCAAGAATCCAACAAAATAAACCTTTTTCTCTCCTCTCCAATCACACGAATCAAAAGCTAAAAAGTCTAATCTAAAAGGCTGCCAAAAAGCAAGGAAAAAGCTCCCTTAACTAGGTTAGAATCAGGGGTTAAATACCTCCCAAAACTGCCCAAAAAACCGTGACCAAAATGCCCCTGCGCCTCTTCAAAATCGCGTTTTCCGCTACAGGCGCGCAGCTTACTCGGCCGAGTGACAAAAGTCGCTCGGCCGAGTGAGAGACCCTGAGAATTTCCAGTAAGTCCGGGGTCTTGGGGGTCTTCACTTCGGGCGTCGCTCGGCCGAGTGACTTGTCGTCACTCGGCCGATGGGCTTATCTTCACTCGGGCGGTCGGCAATTGCCACTCGGCCGAGTGGGTCTTCTGATGCTCAGACTGAAGAAAAACAGTAAGTTGGGAGTTTTTGATGGGCGTCGTCTGAGTGCCGCTCGGGCGGACGGGATACGTCACTCGGCCGAGGCGGCTTCTGATGCTCGGCCGAGTGCACACTTGGAGCGTGTCCGATCTGGCCGGCCGAGCGGGGTCTCGCTGGTCGGCCGAGTGACTCCTTCACTCGGCCGAGTGAGACACTAAAAATGCCCATTCTGAGTGTTTTTGCCTCCTCGTCGCTCCTACGACGTTCTTTCTTCTTCCGCTCCTCTCCAATCTCAAAATACCCCTCAGGGAAGTCTTCGGTGACACTCCGGAGTAGGTGTATCTAGGGATCACTCCAAATCGCTCCAAATCTCCTGAAATACGACAAAAACAACAAATCGTGAAAAGTATCGCAATATTGTCGATAAATCGTGAAAAACGTGATTTGAGCGATCTAAATGGCATGCAATCATGCGGAAAAAAAGGTGTAAAATGTGGAGTGATCAAAATCCCCCAAGCTTACCTCTTACTCGTCCTCGAGGAAGATAAGTAAAAGGCGAACCCGGTGAGTTTAGAAAATGAAAACGATGGAAAAACGGAAAACGAAAAACGAAGAAGAAAGAAGAAAGCGAAGAGGGAAGCTGCTAGATCATTTTTCTCAGGACGTGGGTATTGCTTACTCATATAGCATGCACCGAATGTAAAACACATGTCAAAGACTTTTATTTCGATATCATAGTATAATGGTGCAAATAGAAATAGAAACCCCAAGAATAATGATATAGCATGAAAAACGGAATAATTCTAAAATTAACATCGTCTGAATCATTTAAATCGGTATACAATATCGCAGATCACACATTTTTCAATTGAATGCTTTCTATGAGGAGTATAAGAATATCACGCAATAGAATAGAAAGAATAGAAAAGCGTGGATTTCATGAAATGAGTGCTAGGTATAGATTTCTGGATTTCGTGAAGCTAAAACAATCTCACCGAGTATAGAATATTACTTAGCCTAGGTTGTCGTGCACCGTCAAGTAGTCACTCTCTCACACATCATTGGATTCTCTCCCCCAAGCTTATCTATAAGCGTGGTGGCATAAAAATAATAATTACATCCCCATTTTTATGAAGCTCCAAAAGTAGTAAAAATAAAAACAAAAAGAGGGAAGAAAGAGAGAACATGAGATGGGATCGTTTATTGAGATTCTTTTCTCTTTTCTTTTCTTTTCTTTTTTTTCTTTTCTTTTTTTTAATAGCATATATACACAATGATCCCAAATCAAAGAGAAAGAAGGATATACAAGAATTTTTCTTTTTCTTTTCGGTTTTGGGAAATTTGGAGCTAGGATTTTAATAACGGGGGAAATGCCAAATACTAGAATCGCTAAGGGGAGATTCACCAATGATTTTAAAATAGAGAATTGATGTTCAAGATATGTGGAGAAAGAAATAAATATGTCTCTCAGTTCACTCTATAAGACGTGCACGACAACTTCAGCAGGGTAATCTAATCTACTCGGTTTCGATCAAAAAAAGCTAACTAATCCAGATTTATCATAACTAACATCATTCAATCATCCTGAAGTGAAATGTACAAGTCATGCAAATAGAAGTGATATAGGAAAAGAAAACGGTACTCCAGATATAAGCATTCAATGCGTGAATCTTGGTGTGTTTTCTGCGATAGCATACATATGAATATTCAGACTCAGCTAATAATAAAATTTCATCCATTTTCATACGGAAAAAGTGTGGGTTACTATCTCTAAAATGCAAGGTAGATCACAGCATATGATATCAGAAACAAAAGCTAAGACACGACAAATATAGCATGCATATAGAGAAAGCTAACTCCACGTCATCATCATCACAGAAAAGTCATCTCTAGCATGAGATGAAAGAAGTAAAAGATAAAAAGGGAAAATGAAACTAATTACAATGCGGCACACAAAGAAAATAAGAAAACCGTGATGCATGGTAAAAAAAGAAAAAATGATGAAAGTGAGTGCAAATACGGGAAATGGAGTGAAAAAAACTAAAAATAAAGGTGGTAAATCGAAAAGAACGTGAGAACTCACTCACCCAAGCTAAAGTGCACAGTGTCCTCAATGTGCGAAGTGTGGCACACCGAGAGACGTGTAATGTGAGGGGTAGGTGAGGATGCATGCATGATGAAAAAGAAATAAAAAGAACGAAATGAAAAATATGATGCGGATATGATGCATGCAGATATAGGAGTGAATCAGATATAAAAGTGTGACACCAAAAATCTCTCCCTCTCTCCCAAAAATGATATAGAAAGATATGAACAAAATGTGGACCCAAAAACAGTGAGGGGAGGGGGTGGGCAAAAATCATCAGGACCGAGCAGAGACGGGCAGCATGACGGCAAAAAATATCAATGGCATCAAGGGTGCCTAAGAGGGTGGGGCTGCGTCTTCTCCGTCCTGAGGCGGAGGAGGAGGTGGTGGTGGTGGCTGGGGAACAGTCTGCGGGGTGGGTGTGGGTGTGGGTGTGGAAGCAGGCTGGGTGTGTGTAGGAGTGGGGGTGGGTACCTGCTGGGTGGGTGTGGGTACGCGAGGAAGCCGATCGAGAATCTAAGTGAGGCAATAGTGAATGCCCGGAAGTAGGTCGAAGCGGCTGGCCATAGCGGTGACGGTGGCAGACAGGTCCTGAGGTCACCTCTGAGGGCACTCACCGCCCCCTCGAGAGCACGAATGCTCTGAAGTACAGTGTCGGGGGAGGTGGTGCAGAGGGACGCACCTGTCTGTGCTATGCAGGACGGGGCTGGCGGACTCGGGTGGTGTAGTGGATGGGCTCAGCAGGCATGTGGAGGAAGGGTGCTGTGCTCACAAGTGTGGGCCTAGCCTCAGTGCGAGGCTGGGGCGCAGGCTGGTGTGATGTGGAAGCAGCAGCAGCGGAAGTGGAGTATAAAAGTGGCGACGAGGCGGCTAGAAAGGTCAGTGACACAGACGTGGGAACAGACGTCACGACACTCTCGGAAAAAACGGCTGCGGTGGAGACAGAGGTGACAACCACGGTCTCCACGACAGCAGCGAAAGAGGGCTCACCGCTCTCAACTATAGTAGGTGGGCGCTCGGGTAGGGCGGAGCAAAGGGGCTCAACGGACAGATGGCCAGCTGTGGTGGGAGTGGTGGTGGGAGTGGAGGTAGTCTCAGCGAGTGTACTCCCGACACCGGCAGAAGTGTGGACAGAGGTGTCGGGAGCAGCAGAAATATCAAGCTGCTGAGGGGCAACGGGGTCAGCGGGTGCAGCGTGTGCAGCGTGGGCCTGCTCAGCCTGCTCAGCCTCCTCGGCCTCAAGCACGTAGGCAGTGGGGATCAGGAGATACATCGCCGGAAGCCAGTCCACCTGTGCTGGTGCTATCTGAGTCCGAGCTGGGCTCAGAAGGATTATGTAATCAGCACCGTTGGGACCTTGCAACCAAACCCAGTGTCACTGGCCGTGCAGACGAAGCATCTTCATCCGGTCCATGACGTCTATGGACAGTGAAGTGGGGCCCGGGGCTCGTCGCAGGTCAGCCGGAAGGTCCTCGCCAGTCATCAGGGCGAGCAAGGTGATCACACCGCCGCAACATATCGGTGAGCGAGCGCTCACCGATACAATGATGCGGTCAAAAAACCAGCTCGCGATATCAATCACGACGGCGGGGACCAACTCGTCACTCTCCCTAACTAGAGCTTTGGGGCACGTCATCGCATAGAGCATATAAAGCTCCGGCGTGGACATCGTCCCAGGCTCATACCTCGCCAAAAAGGTAGTCGCCATAAGGCGCTGAGCTATGCGGAGGCAGGGGTGGACGATGGCCGAGTCCTTGGCCCTACTAGAGTCAAAGGCAGCTGGTAAACCCGTGATCCGGGCCCAGAAAGCGTGGGAATCGAAGGAAGGTGGGGGAATGTGAGTGGGGGCGTAACCACGGTCGGCCCCGGGGACATCAGGCCACGAAAAGAAAGCTCTCATCATACCGAGAGTGACCTGGCACTCTCGGTCCATAAACCTAAACGAGCATCCCTCGTCGGTCCGGGCGATATAACTAAGCACCTCAAGTGTCGGACGGACGAAGGTGTCCGCCGACACTTGGAAAAAATCTCGCCAACCCACGTTGTCATACAACGTGAGCATCCCCTCAAGTACCCCCAGGCGTCCTAGGTCTACAAGGTGTGCGAACCTGGAGGGTACAATCGAGCGCTGGGAAATCCGCTCAAAAACGACGCGGTGTGCGTCGTCCCGGAATGTAATCCCCAACGGCCCGACAAGTGGAGCCGGTGGTGGTAGTGGGTCGGCAGGGAGTGGCTGAGCGGGGTGAACGGGCTCTGCAGGCTGTGCGGCGTGTGCGGGGTCTGCAGGCTGTGTGGGGTGAACGGGGTGTGGTGGTGTAGGCAGAGGAGAGTCCTCCACCTCGTGGGAGGGGCCGGCCTCTGATCGCTCCGGGACGTAACCCTAAAGAACGGTTGTAGTTTTACCGTAAGTGCACGGTGTAGCAGCGAGCGGGATATCGAACACAGGGAGGACGAATGACCGTGCTTGTTCCAATCAACCTGGCTATTCAAGAAGAAAGATTTGCCTTTGGCGATCCTGTCACAATCGTCAGACAAAGTGCGGAAATATCAAATCAAATAAAGAACGTCTAGGGAATGGGGAATCCCCGCTACTCACCGTATCTCATAAATGTGGGTCGTCGACGGTATCAAAATTGCTAGATTGAGATTTTGGATGAACTAGTTGCAACTGAATGTAGAACCAAGCTCACGCTCTCGCGCTATTGCTGGTCTATAGCTATCCTAGGTTTGGGTCCAATCTCTTGCAAACCCTAGCCTAGGAAAGCTAGCATTAGGATCAACGTCATCGTCCAATCGCGCACCGAGCCCAATCTCTTGCAAACTCGGCTCGCGATCTAGATTGGGATAGTTCTTACCCGTCCAATCTCTTGCAAACGGGTATTGGCACGGAATTGCAACCGGAAACCCTAGTATCGGTCCAATCTCTTGCAAACCGATACTACGGAAATTCGATTCCAACCCAATTCGGATTTCTAGGGTTTCCTATCGAATCGGGATCCAATCTCTTGCAAATCCCGATCGGTATGAACTCCTAGCTAACCGTAGTAAATTGATCCAAATCTAATCCCTAGATATCAATTCTAGCAAAATTACTACTAATTCATCACAAATAAGAAGTTGGGCTTGTAGGATTCATCCCCACGCCCCAAGACGTGGCGACTACTCACAATTCATAGCAAGATCACAAAAATAATCAATGAAATAAGCAATAGAATTCATCACAATATTGAGATATGCAATAAAAATAGAATTTTTGGGGAAGAGAAAGACAAACCAATGGAGTTCTTCAATTAATCCAACAAAAATCAAACTTTGCCTCCTCTCCAATCTCAAGAATAAAACTAAAAAGCTAATCTAAAAGCTGCAAAAAAAATCTAAGGAGAAGCTCTCCAAACTAGGGTAAAAACAGGGGTTAAATACCCCCCAAAATCGTCCAAAAACCGTGACCAAAATACCCCTGCGCAGCCTGTTTTCCGCAATTTTCGCTACAGGCAGCACGTCGCACTCAGCCGAGTGACAAAAGTCGCTCGGCCGAGTGAGAAACCCTGTAATTTTCCAGTAAGTCGGGGCCTTCAGGGGTCTCTACTTCGGGGGTGGCTCGGCCGAGTGAGTTGTCGTCACTCGGCCGATGGCTTCATTGTACTCGGGCGGACGGGATTATCCACTCGGCCGAGTGGGTCTTCTGAAGCTCAGGCAGCCGAAAAACAGAAACTTGGAGATTTTTGAAGGGCTTCGTCTGGGCGCCACTCGGGCGGACGTGGTCTCTTCACTCGGACGATGTGGTCTCCGTCGCTCGGCCGAGTGCACATTGGAATCGTGTCTGATCTGGTCGGCCGAGCGGTGTCTCGCTGGCCGGCCGAGTGGGTCCTCCACTCGGCCGAGTGGGTCCTCCACTCGGCCGAGTGGGACACTAAACATGCCCAATCTGCTTATTTTGGCCTCCTCGTCGCTCCTGCGACGTCCGTTCTTCTTCCGCTCCTCTCCAACAGCAAAATACCCCTCGGGGAGGTCGTCGGTGACCCTCTGGAGTAAGCGCATCTCGAGATCACTCCAAATCGCGCCAAATCACCTGAAATGCGACAAAAACAACAAATCGTGAAAAGCATCGCAATATCGTCGATATATCGTGAAAAACATGATTTGGGCAATCTAAATGGCATGCAAAAATGCGGGAAAAAAGGTGTAAAATAAGGAGTGATCAAAATCCCCCAAGCTTGCCTCTTACTCGTCCTCGAGGAAGATAAGTAAAAGGCGAACCCGGTGGAATTGGAAAACGAAAACGGCGAAAAATGAAAAATGAAAAACGGAGAAGAATGGAAAACGAAGTGAAAATAAAGAAGAGAGAAAGAAGCGAAGAGGTAAGCTACTAGATCATTTTCTCAGGACGGGGGTTTCACTTACTCATATAGCATGCACCGAATGAAAAACACATGTCAAAAGATTTTATTTTGATATCATAGTATAATAGTGCAAATAGAAATGGAAAACCCACGAACAACGATATAATCATGAAAAACAGAATAATTTTAAAATTAACATCGTCTGAATCATTTAAAGCGGTATACAAATCACAGATCACACACTTTTCAATTGAATGCTTTCTATCAGGAGTATAGGAGTATCACACAATAGAATAGAGAATAGAAAAGTATGGATTTCATGAAATGAACGCTAGGCTTAGATTTCTGGATTTCGTAAAGCTAGAAATAATCTCACCGAGTATAGAATATTACTTAGCCTAGGCTGTCGTGCAACGTCAAGTAGTCACTCTCACACACATCAATGGATCCCCTCCCCCAAGCTTATCTATAAGCGTGGTGACATAAAAAATATTCACATCCCCATTTTTATATAGCTCCAAAGGTAATAAGAAGAAAGAAGAAAGAAAGAAAGTGAGATGGGATCTTTTATTGAGGATTTTTCCTCTTTTCTCTTTTTTTGTTGTTGTTTTTTCTCTTTTTTTTTCAATATAGCATATATACACAACGATCCCAACTCGAAGAGAGATAATGATGTACAAGAATGTTTTTCTCTCTTTTATTTTTTTTAGAGAATAAGAGATTTGGAGCTAGGAATTAGTAGCGGGGGAAATGCCATAAAATAGAATCGCTAAGGGGAGATTCACCAATGATTTTAAAAGTAGAGAAATGATGTTCAAGATTTGTGGAGAAAGAAATAGATATAACTCTCGGTTCACTCTATAAGACATGCACGACAACTTCAGCAGGGTAATCTAATCTACTCAGTTTCGATCACAAAAAAGCTAACTAATCCAGATTTATCATAGCTAACATCATTCATTCATCCTGAAGTGAAGTGTACAATCCATGCATATAGAAGTGATATAGGAAAAGAAATCAGTACTCCAGATATAAGCATTCAATGCGTGAATCTTGGTGTGTTTTCTGTGATAGCATACATATGAATATTCAGACTCAGCTAATAATAGAATTTCATCCATTTTCATGTGGCAAAAGTGTGGGTTACTAGCTCTAGACGCAAGGCAAGTCATAGCATATGATATCAGAAATAAAGTCTAAGACATGACAAATATAGCATGCATATAGAGTAAGCTAAATCCAACATCATCATCATCATAGAAAAGTCATCTCTAGCATGAGATGAAAAAGAAATAAAGATAAAGGGAAAATAGAGCTATTTACAATGCGGCACACAGAAAAATAAGAAAAACGTGATGCATGGCAAAATAAAAGAAAAATGAAGAAAAATAAGTGCAAAAGCGAAGAATGGTGTGAAAAACTAAAAATAAAGGTGGCAAATCGAAAAAAGAACGTGAGAACTCACTCCCCCAAGCTAAATGGCACAGTGTCCTCAATGTGCAAAGTGTGGCACACCGAGAGACAAGAAAGGTGAGGGGCAAGTGAGGATGCATGCATGAAAAAAAAGGAAAATAAAAAGATAAAAATAAAGAAATGAAAAATATGATGCGGACATGATGCATGGAAAGATAAGAGTGATACAGATATATATGTGGCACCGAAACTCTCCCTCTCCCCCAAAAAGATATATAAGGATACGATCAAAATGAGTCTGTCTAAAATAAGTGAGGGGAGGGGGGGTGGAGTGGACAAAAAGGCATCAGGACCCAGCAGAAATGGGCAACACAACGGCAAAAAGAAAAGACGGCATCAAGGGTGCCTAAGAAGGTGGTGCTGCACCGTCTCCGTCCTGAGGCGGAGGTCGTGGTGGTGGATGGACAGGCTGCTGAGCGGGGGTGGGTGTGGAAGTGATAGCAGGCGGAGTGTGTGTGGAGGTGTGGGTGGGAGCCTGCTGGGTGGGTGGAGGTACGCGCGGGAGACGCTCCAGAACCTGGGTAAGACAGTAGTGGATCTGCGGGAGCAGGTCGAAGCGGCCAGCCATCGCAGAGACGGTGGAGGACAGGGTCCTAAGGTCGCCTCTGAGACCACTCACCGCCCCCTCTAGAGCACGAATGCTCTGAAGTATAGTGTCAGGGGGAGGTGGTGCAGAGGGACGCACCGGGCGGGGCTGTGCAGGGCGTGGCTGGCGTACTCGGGTCGCGTATGTGACTGGCTCAGCGGGGAAGGGAACGAAAGGTGCGGCACTCGCAAATGTGGGCCTGGCCTCAGTGCGAGGCCGGGGCACAGACTGGTGAGAAGTGGAGGCAGCAGCAGCGAAAGAAGAGTGCAAAAGTGGCAGCGAGGCGGCCAGAGAGGTCGGTGGCACAGAAGTGTGGACAGACGCCACGACACTCTCGAAAAATACAGCAGAGGTGGAGACAGAGGTGACTACCGCTGGGGTGGAAGTGTGTGGTCCAAAAGGTGCAACCCCAGCGGAGACCATGCTAGCCATGGTCTCCACGATCGCGGCAAACGAGGGCTCTCCACTCTCAACGAAGGTCGGTAGGCGCTCGGGGAGTGCGGAGCAAAGAGGCTCGACGGACAGAGGGCCGGTGGTGGCGGTGGGAGTGGTGGTGACAGCCTCGGAAGCAGTGGGGGTGGTCTCAGCTAAGGTACTCCCGACACTGACAGAGGTGTCAGGAGCAGCGGAAACATCAGGTATGGGCTGAGGGGCCACCGGGTCAACAGGCTCGGTGGCAGGCTCGGCAGGGGCAACAGGGTCTACAGGGGCAGCGTGGGCCTGCTCGGCCTGCTCGGCCTCGAGCACGTAAGCAGCAGGGATGAGAACATCCATCGCAGGGAGCCAGTCAACGTGGGCTGGTGCAATCTGAGTCCGAGCAGGGCTCGGGAGAATCATGTACGGCACCGTAAGGGCCGTGCAACCAGACCCAGTGACGCTCACCATGCGGACGAAGCATCTTCATCCGGGCCATAACATCGATCGACAAAGAAGTGGGGCCCGATACTCGTCGCAGGTCGTCGGGGAAATCCTCGCCGGTCATAAGAGCAAGCAAGGTGATCAGGCCGCCGCAGCATATCGGTGAGCGAGCGCCCACCGATACAATGATGCGGTCTAAAAACCATGCCGCGATATCGATCACGACGGCGGGGACAAGCTCATCGCCATCCCTAGATAGAGCTCTGGGATGCGTTATCGCGTAGAGCATGTAGAGCTCTGGAGTAGACATCGTGCCCGGCTCATATCTGGCCAAAAAGGTCGTCGCCATAAGGCGCTGAGCAATACGGAGGCAGGGATGGACAATGGCCGAGGCCTTGGCCCTACTAGGGTCAAAGGCAGCGTGAAGACCCGTAATCCGGGCCCAGAAGGCGTCGGCGTCGAAGGAAGGTGGGGGGATATGGGTGGGGCCGTAACCGCGATTGGCTCCGGGGACAGCGGGCCACGAGAAAAACGCTCTCATCATATCGAGAGTGACCTGGCACTCCCGGTCCATGAACCGAAACGAGCATCCCTCGTCGGTCCGGGCGATCAAACTAAGAACCTCAAGTGTCGGGCGGATAAACGTATCCGCCGACACCTGAAAGAAATCTCGCCAGCCCACGTTGTCGTACAACGTGAGCATCCCCTCTAGTACCCCCAGGCGTCCTAGGTCAGCAAGGTGTGCAAACCTGGAGGGTACGATCGAGCGCTGGGAGATACGCTCAAAGACGGCACGGTGTGCGTCGTCTCGGAACGTAATCCCGAGCGTCCCGACCAGTGGAGCCGGTGGTGGTGGCTGTGGAGCGGCAGGGAGAGGCTGTGCGGGCTGTGCGGGCGCTGCAGGCTGTGCGGGGTGTGCGGGGCCTGCAGGCTGTGCTGGGTGGACGGCGTGTGTGGGAGAAGGAGGAGGAGAGCCTTCCACCTCGTGGGAGGGGCCGGCATCATCCGACCGCTTCCGCTTGGCGGAAGGTCTCCTCGTCTGCGGCCGTGTCCGGGGCGGCATATCGGCCCCGAGCGCGCGCCGAAAAAGTGTAAAAAGTGCGGCGTGTGCAAAATAAAGGAAAGAGTGTACCCCGACATGCCGCGAGTGCTAAGCAATGGAAGCGTGCGAAGAAAGCGCCTCCGCGAAGCCCGAATCAGTCCCAAGAAGCTCCCCTGGGCTCGCCTAAGCTCCCAAAAACAACATGCGCGTGAAATGGAGATATCAGCGGGTAATATTCAAAACGTATGGAGCAGTAGGGGTATATCAGATAAATATAGAAATTGATTTGGGTTAGGGGTTCGTTAAGCACATGGATCCTCGAAAAATACACGAAAAGAGGCAAAGGAGGCGAAATAGGGGGTACTGGAGGCGATCGGACCGGCGGCCGGCGGCGGCGACTCGGGCGAGGCGTCGGCGGGTGCTCGGCCGGCGGTGGCGGGCCGAGCGGCGGCGCGAGGTGGCTGGTCAGGTGAGTGGGGGCGCGAGCGAGGGGAATCGGGCGAAGGGAGCTGAAGAGTCGGGGCGCGATTTGGGTTTTGCGTTTTTGAAAATCGCGCCCCCCCTCGGCCCTTATATAATAAAAGTTACGACTCGGCCGAGTGACGTGGTCACTCGGCCGAGCGAGGTCAATGGAAATTTCCTCCTCGCCTATGCTTCGGCCGAATAGCCTTACCAGCCTCGACCGAGTGGAGTAAGTCCATTCGGCCGAGTGGCTCAAGCTACTCGGCATGACTCACCCTAGGAGGGTATCCGTTTTACTCGGCCGAGTGGGAATATATACTCGGCCGAGTAGCAGTTATATTGAAATCAGGAAAATAAACAGAGAGTTGTGTACAGCAGACTTCCCTCGTTCGTGAGCGGCTCGGCCGGACGAACTTGTGTACTCGGCCGAGTGACTAGTATGCTCGGCCGAGTGAGCCTTGTGTTCTGCTGTTTGTCTTCGTTTGGGCTCTAAACTCCGTCTTTCTTCCTCCAGTCGATTCCATCTTCCTCCTAAGTGTCGAGCGCCATCTGGGGGTGCTCCTCATCGTCGAGTTCATCCTCCTCATGATGGATCTACCTATCTCCTCTCCTGTCAAGAAAAATAGGACCCGTTATCACAAAATTTTTGGGCGAACGACTCAAAACACTAAAAATTTCTAAAACGAAAATAAAGAAAAAAGTAAAAATAAAGCAAAAACCGTCGGGTTACCTCCCGACAAGCGCTCGTTTAAGGTCGTGAGCTCGACCCCCCTATAATTTTCAATCAATGTGGGATGTTTGGTGCATATGAGATGCACCCATCAAACTTTCCGGGGAGCGCGCTTGGATTTGGACGTGGCGACGTGTTCTCCCTCGGTGGTCTCCCATCTCGAATAGTGTTGGGGGGAGGCTCCCCCAAGCTAGCATTTGCTCCGGTCAACGGCTTCACCGGTGATGCCGATTTCCGTACCGGCGGAGCTTTCTTTGGAGACTTTAATTTCGAGAGCTTACAGAGCTCTCGAATCCTTGCGACATCAGCGTCACCTTCATCATCTTCAGCGGAGAGGTCGGGGGAATCATCTTTCTTCTCATTTTGGCCTAAATCCGGGCCTTCCTCGAAATCTTCATCGAATAGAGCGCCAATAGAGTGGGGGATCGCCTCCTCAATTACCTCATCAAGGAGGTCCATGTAATCAAGATCCTCGTGGTAAGGCATGTGCTTCATAGCCTTAGGAATGTGAAGCTCCACCTCGATGTTGCCGACGTTTAAAGTTAGTGTACCTTCGCGCACGTCGACGATGACTCCGGCGGTGGCGAGGAATGGGCATCCAAGTATCAACGAAGTATCTCCCTCCTCCTTAACGTCCATGATCACGAAGTCACATGGCAAGCATATTCCTCCCGGGACTTGTAGCGGGATGTCTTCGGCGATCCCCACCGGCCTTGTTATCCGTCCATCGGCTAATTGAATGCGCATGTCGGTGGGTTTCAACTTTGTCCCGGTGTTTAGCCTTAAAAACATGGAGAGAGGCATGAGGCTCACACTAGCCCCTAGATCAACCATCGCCTTTTGAAGAGGAACGCCGCCCAAGGTGCAAGGAATCCGAAAACTCCCCGGATCTTTAAATTTTGTCGGCTCCTTCTCTCTCATGGTGAACCAAGAGCCCTCCTCGGCTAGCATGATCTTCTCCTTCCTCTTTCTCCCCGAAATCAAGTCCTTTAAGAATTTAGCATATGTGGGGATCTCCACGATGGCGTCGAGGAAGGGAATATTGAGGCTAACTCCTCTTAGATACTCGAGAAACTTCGCTAGCCTTTTCTCCATTTTCGCTCTAGCGAGCCTTTGGGGGAATGGGACCGGTGGCATGAAGCGCCTCTCCTCGATCAATTGCTCCGCTCTAGATTTCTCCTTTTCTTGTGGTTCCTCCTCCTTATCAACTTCAACTACCGACTCAATTGGCTCCAAACTTTCCTCCACGGGCTCCTCGGTAGGAATCATGGCGGGGGTGGTATCCTTTCCGCCTCTAGTGGTAACGGCAACTACGGCATTGATGTGGCCGGTGTTGCCCCGTGGGTTTTGCTCGGGTTGCGCCGGAAATCGTTGAGTGTTCCGATTGAGCAACGCCAATTGCTCCGATATTTGAGCCACAACGGTATTAAGAGAGTCTTGCCCCGCCTTCAAGCTAGCATTGACCTTATTTTGCTCGACCATAAACGCCTCCACTCTAGCTTCGAAGTCGGATCGTTGTTGAGCTTGTGGAGGGATTTGATTTTGATTCCTCCACCCTTGATTGTATCCGGGCGGCCTATATGGTGGAACTTGTTGCTTCGGTTGAAAATTTTGTTGAGTGGGCCCCCTCGGTGGATAGTGTTGTTGTTGGGGTGGTAGTGGTGGTCGGGCTTGTTGAGGTGGCGGTTGTGGCGGGTTCAAAGCTCCTTCATTGTTGGCGTAAGAGAATCCGGGGTGATTTCTTGCGGCCGGATTGGCCCAATATCCTTGGTTCTCCGCGACATATTGTACTTGCTCCAAGGCTCCTTCTCCTTGCTCTCCTCCCACATACATGGCTTGAGATTGGTCTTGCCAATCACACATTTGGTTGATCGGTGCGGAGGTGGAAGGGGCTCCTTGGGGCTCCGTGATAAACTTCTCCAACCTCTCCACTACCTTGTGGAGAGAATCAAACTTGCTTGTAAGCTCCGCTACGGCCTTCGCTTCATAGATACTAGTCGGCTTTAAGGAGGACGTAGAGTGTCCTCGCTCATCGCCCCATTGTTGATTGTTTGAGGCCATCTCCTCAATTAGGGCCGTAGCTTCCTCGGGAGTCTTTGACAAGATGGCACCATTCGCCGCGGCATCAATAATTTGTTTGGTCCCCGGTTGGAGACCATTGTAGAAGCTATGCACTCGCTCCCAATCTTCTATACTATGGTGCGGGCATTGATGCTGCAGATCCTTAAAACGCTCCCAAGCCTCATAGAGCGTCTCTTGGGGTCCTTGCTTGAAGGACATAAGAGCGCTCCGAATCTTCACCGTCTTGGAGGGCGGATAGAACTTGTCAATGAATGCACTCGCCAACTCGTCCCAAGTGGTGAAGACACCCTCAGCTTGCGTCCTCAACCAGTATAGTGCCTTGTCCTTTAGCGTGAAAGGGAAGAGACGCAGTCTGATGGCATCGATGGAGACCCCCGACATCTGGAATGTGGCGCACTTCGACAAGAACAATTGGATGTGGTAGTGGGGATTTTCATGGGCATTTCCATGAAATGGATCCTGCTGCATCAGAACCACTAGTCCAGTCTTTAGCTCGAAGTTCTTGTCAGCCGCCAACTCCGGCATGGCAATGGATGAGGTAGTAGAAGAGGTCTTAGGCCGAAGCCTATCTCGAATAGAAATTATCCTTGCCATCCTTACCGCCAATTGTTCAGCAGTTTCCGGGTTGGTCATAAACCGCCCTTCCGGATTTTGTCTCCTTTCCGCTCTAAGTCTCCGCGCGGTACGTTCGATCTCTGGATCAAACAATATAGCTTCAGGGTCCGCCGTAGATCTCGTGTACATGCACAGAGAAAACAGATTTTCAAAGAGATGATTAGTACCGTGGAAGGGTTAGGTAAAAATAAAAAAAATGGAAATAATAATGATAATAATAAAAAATAAAAAAGGAAGTAGCTAGGGTGGTAAGATCAAACGCAATCGCCTCCCCGGCAACGGCGCCAAAAACTTGATCGATCCAAAATGTAACCCAAGAGCACAACCTAGTATGGCGCAAATACACGGAGATAAATCCCCGGCAACGGCGCCAAAAACTTGATCGCTCCGGGACGTAACCCTAAAGAACGGTTGTAGTTTTATCGCAAGTGCACGGTGTAGCAGCGAGCGGGATATCGAACACAGGGAGGATGAATGACCGTGCTTGTTCCAATCAACCTGGCTATTCAAGAAGAAAGATTTGCCTTTGGCGATCCTGTCACAATCGTCAGACAAAGTGCGGAAATATCAAATCAAATAAAGAACGTCTAGGGAATGGGGAATCCCCGCTACTCACCGTATCTCATAAATGTGGGTCGTCGGTATCAAAATTGCTAGATTGAGATTTTGGATGAACTAGTTACAACTGAATGTAGAACCAAGCTCACGCTCTCGCGTTGTTGCCGGTCTATAGCTATCCTAGGTTTGGGTCCAATCTCTTGCAAACCCTAGCCTAGGAAAGCTAGCATTAGGATCAACGTCATCGTCCAATCGCGCACCGAGCCCAATCTCTTGCAAACTCGGCTCGCGATCTAGATTGGGATAGTTCTTACCCGTCCAATCTCTTGCAAACGGGTATTGGCACGGAATTGCAACCGGAAACCCTAGTATCGGTCCAATCTCTTGCAAACCGATACTATGGAAATTCGATTCCAACCCAATTCGGATTTCTAGTGTTTCCTATCGAATCGGGATCCAATCTCTTGCAAATCCCGATCGGTATGAACTCCTAGCTAACCGTAGTAAATTGATCCCAATCTAATCCCTAGATATCAATTCTAGCAAAATTTCTACTAATTCATCACAAATAAGAAGTTGGGCTTGTAGGATTCATCCCCACGCCCCAAGACGTGGCGACTACTCACAATTCATAGCAAGATCACAAAAATAATCAATGAAATAAGCAATAGAATTCATCATAATATTGAGATATGCAATAAAAATAGAATTTTTGGGGAAGAGAAAGACAAACCAATGGAGTTCTTCAATTAATCCAACAAAAATCAAACTTTGCCTCCTCTCCAATCTCAAGAATAAAACTAAAAAGCTAATCTAAAAGCTGCAAAAAAAAATCTAAGGAGAAGCTCTCCAAACTAGGGTAAAAACAGGGGTTAAATACCCCCCAAAATCGTCCAAAAACCGTGACCAAAATACCCCTGCGCAGCCTGTTTTCCGCAATTTTCGCTACAGGCAGCACGTCGCACTCAGCCGAGTGACAAAAGTCGCTCGGCCGAGTGAGAAACCCTGTAATTTTCCAGTAAGTCGGGGCCTTCAGGGGTCTCTACTTCGGGGGTGGCTCGGCCGAGTGAGTTGTCGTCACTCGGCCGATGGCTTCATTGTACTCGGGCGGACGGGATTATCCACTCGGCCGAGTGGGTCTTCTGAAGCTCAGGCAGCCGAAAAACAGAAACTTGGAGATTTTTGAAGGGCTTCGTCTGGGCGCCACTCGGGCGGACGTGGTCTCTTCACTCAGACGATGTGGTCTCCGTCGCTCGGCCGAGTGCACATTGGAATCGTGCCTGATCTGGTCGGCCGAGCGGTGTCTCGCTGGCCGGCCGAGTGGGTCCTCCACTCGGCCGAGTGGGACACTAAACATGCCCAATCTGCTTATTTTGGCCTCCTCGTCGCTCCTGCGACGTCCGTTCTTCTTCCGCTCCTCTCCAACAGCAAAATACCCCTCGGGGAGGTCGTCGGTGACCCTCTGGAGTAAGCGCATCTCGAGATCACTCCAAATCGCGCCAAATCACCTGAAATGCGACAAAAACAACAAATCGTGAAAAGCATCGCAATATCGTCGATATATCGTGAAAAACATGATTTGGGCGATCTAAATGGCATGCAAAAATGCGGGAAAAAAGGTGTAAAATAAGGAGTGATCAGCCTCATCCGGCCGCTTCCGCTTGGCGGAAGCTCTCCTGGTGCGAGGCCGTGTCCGGGGCGGCATGTGGCCCCCGGGTGCTCACCAAAAATAGTAAAAATACGGCGTGCAAAAATAAATGGAACGAGTATACCGTGACACGCCGCGAGAGCAAAGAAGTGGATGCGTACGAAGACGACGCCTCCACGAAGCCAAAATCGCTCCCCGAAAGCTCCCCTGGGCTCCCCTAAGCTCCCCAATATACCCTGCACATCAAACGAAGATATCAGCGAGTAATATTCAAAATGTATGGGGGGTTAGGGGTATAATCGATAGATAATGAAGTTGATTTGGTTTAGGGGTTCGTTAAACACACGAATCGTCGAAAAATACGCAAAACAGGAGAAAATAGGGCGAAATAGCGTTACCGGAGCTCGGCCGGCGGTGGGATCGCCGGCGGCGACTCGGGCGAGGGTGCGGCGGCGTCGGCCGGAGGTGGGTGGCCGAGCGCGGCGGCGGGGCGGCTGGTCGGGCGAGTGGGAGAGTGCAGCGGTCGAGGAAAACCCAAGGGTCGCAGCGATCGGGCGGTTTTGGGTTTTTTCTCGTTTCGAAAAATGCACCGACCCGCTCCCCTTTTTATAGGAAAAGTTACGACTCGGCCGAGTGACTAAGTCGCTCGGCCGAGTGAACGTAACAGAAATATTTTTGGAAATTCCTCCCCGCTTATTACTCGGCCGAGTGGCCTTGCCACCCTCGTCCGAGTGGAAAAAGTCCATTCGACCGAGTGGCTCAAGCGACTCGGCAATACTCGCCCTAGGAGCGTATCAGTTTTACTCGGCCGAGCGAATATATATACTCGACCGAGTGGAAATTATACTGAAATCAAGAAAAGAAACAGAGAGTTGGGTACAGCAGACTTCCCTCGTTCGTGTGCCGCTCGGGCGGACGAACTTATGTGCTCGGCCGAGTGACTAGTATACTCGGCCGAGTGAGTCCTGTTTTCTGTTGTTTGGCTTCGTTAGGGCTCTAAACTCTGTTTTTCTTCCTCCAGTCAATTTCATCTTCCTCCTAAGCATCGAGCGCATTCCTGGAGCGCTCCTCGTCGCCTTGTTCATCCTCCTAATGATAGGTAACACGTTCTCCTCTCCTGTCAAAGAAAAATATGACCCGTTATCACGAAATTTTTAGGCAAACGACTCAAAACACTAATAATTTCTAAAACAAAAATAAAGGGAAAAGTAAAAATAAAGCGATAACCGTCGGGTTGCCTCCCGACAAGCGCTCATTTAAGGTCTTGAGCTCGACCCCCTTTGATTTTCAATTTAATGCGGGATATTGGGTGCATATGAGATGCACCCGTCGAATTTATTGGGAAGAACGCTTAAATTTGGATGTTGTGGCGGCGTGTTCTTCCTCGGTGCTCCTTTGCCTCGGGTAGTGTTGGGGGGTGGCTCCCCCAAGCTAGTGCTTGCTACAGGCCTCGGCTTCACCGGTGACACCGATTTTCGTATCGGTGGGGCTTTCTTTGGAGTCTTCATCTTTGAGAGCTTGCAGAGCTCTCGTATTCTCGCGACATCAGCGTCGCCTTCATCAATTTCCATGGAGAGGTTGGGGGAGTGCTCCATCTTTTCTTCTTGGCCTAAGTCCGGCCCTTCCTCAAAGTCATCCTTGAATAGAGTGCCGATGGAATGGGGGATCGCCTCCTCAATAACCTCGTCAAGGAGGTCCATATAGTCCAGCTCCTCATGATAAGGCATGTGTTTCATTGCCTTGGGTATATGAAGCTCCACCTCGATGTTGCCGACGTTCAATGTTAGAGTCCCTTCTCGTACGTCGACAATGACACCGGCGGTGGCGAGGAACGGGCGCCCAAGTATTAGCGACGTAACTCCCTCCTCCTTGACATCCATGATCACGAAGTCGCATGGCAAACATATGCCCCATGGGACTTGTAACAGGATGTCCTCTGCGATCCCTACCGGCCTTGTGATCCGACCATCGGCTAGTTGTATCCGCATGTCGGTAGGCTTCAATTCTGTGCCGGTGTTTAGTCTTTGGAACATGGAGAGAGGCATGAGGCTAACACTAGCCCCTAAGTCCACTAACGCCTTTTATAGAGGGACGCCGCCTAAGGTGCAAGGAATTCGGAAACTCCCCGGGTCTTTGAATTTGGCGGGCTCCTTCTCTCTCTTGATGAACCAAGTCCCCTCTTCAGCGAGCATGATTTTTTCCTTCCTCTTTCTTCCCGTAATCAAATATTTTAGGAACTTGGCGTATGTCGGGATTTCCACGATAGCGTCGATGAAGGGGATATTGAGGCTTACCCTTCTCAAATACTCGAGAAACTTGGCTAGTCGCTGACGTGGTCACGCGAGTGACGCCCCCGGTTCGCTATGCCGCGAATGGCCGGGGGACCCGCGTGACAGGGGTTTAGATATTTGTAACCGCAAGCGCACGGTGTTGTAGTGTGGCTTGGGGGTCGAACACAGGGAGGCTAGGATGTGCTTGTGTCAAGGAGGACCAAAATCACCCCGTGGGTGAGCTAGCCCGAATCGGTTGATGGGTTGTCACGGAAAGTAATGCAAGGGATGAACAATAAGAAAATAAACCCGGGACTTTGGTTTCCACTCCAACGAGCGACTCTCGCCGATGCGGCCTACGGGCAGGATGGCGATCAGAATTAGGGTCTAATGGTGAGACGTTGCCTCTGAAAGTGGTACCGGCATCCCATGTGCTCGATATTCCGGTCGGTGCCCAGGATGATACACCGGACTTCCCGGGTTCGATCAGTGGGCACTCCGGTGTCCATTAACACTGATCGATTCCGGGAGCACTAAACTCGCAACGATAGCTCCCAACGTCTCATCATGCCGCTCTCGCGCGCTAGGATTCGGCGTCTACGCTAAGGGCGTGAGCTATGGCTAGGGAGTCAACCGCCAAGTTTATTCCCCCTTGGCCCAACGGTCAAAGGCGGTCTTTTTCTCGTCGATGACAATAAAACACCCTGCGTAACCGTTAGATTCCTAATCCCTATCGATATCCTAACCCTATGGACGCATCGGGAAGGGCCCCCGAAGGGGTTTCCGCCAAAATCCCAGATTTGGGAACTACTCACTAATATTCATTAAAAAGCGATCTAAACGAAAATGAACCGTTAAAATCATAATCAGACGATTGGAATGCGAAGGAAATAGAGCAATTAAGATAATACTAAAGTTTAAGAAAGATCCGAAAACTTACAATAGAAGAGTAATTACAGCCGTCACAAATAGGAGAAAACAGTAAAAACTAACAGCTCCCTATTTCTGGAACCCTAGGGGTCCTATTTATAGGATCTCGTATCACCCGATCGGTTGACAAGTCAACCGATCAGGTGATCCGTTACAGATAATAAACAGAAAACGACGAACTTTCACCCGGTCATATGAACCGGTCGGTTGAGTTCTTGGAGTGACCGGTTGGATCTTGGCGCCATCGGGTGAAGGGATCGGTTGGGTGCCCGTGTCTCGACTCCTCAGCATCAGCTACAGATGAACCGATCGGGTGAGAGTCACCCGATCGGTTGGAATTTGGCTTGAGAAGACAGAGAGTTGGCCCCCGTTGAACCGGCCAGTGAACCGGTCGGGTGACTTCCACTTGAGCTCCAGCTGAGACCGGGTGGTGCACGCGTGCATCACCCGATCGGTTGGAGATGACCAACCGACCGGGTGAGGGGTTGAAAGATGTAATCTTCGTCGTTTGACCCCCTGGATCACGCATGACTCCTCCCGTTGCTCCGGGGACTTGAGATATCGTCGTTAAACGTCCCCTACGCGGGCAATCTCCTGCAAACATGGAGAAACAAAGAAAAGTGAAAGAAAACGAGAAAATACGAGAAAACAAATAAAAGACGGCAGAAAATACGGAGAAACACAAAAGAAAACGTGCGTGAATATATGAAATATAAACGCACGTCGAAATCCCCCAAGCTGAACTCTTCCTCGTCCTCGAGGGAGACGAGTGAGAGTAGGAGCTCGGAGGGGAAAAATAGAGAGAAAGAGAGAAAAAGAAAACTCTATATCCTAGATCGTCCGTCAGAGCCAACAAAATCAAAAACGACACACCAAGCAAGCAAACGTCAAATCACATCACTAAACCTAGGAAAACGAGTCCAAATAAGTGTCGTGGGCCCACGCGGTGAAGCACGTGTGAGTGCGGTCGTATGCTAGCAAATGGTGTCGCTTTCTACAATGTGCTATAAGCACATATACGCAAATCCAGGAAATGACCCAAATACCGATTCGAATTTGAAATTGCGGTGAATATTAGTTCAAGCATGCATGAGAAGAGTATAAGAATAGAAGCGTATCATGCATCGGGGATTCCACAACTAGGGTTAAGGAAATCATGCCACTATAGCCTAGATACTAGCTAAAAAGTTCCTAAGCCAAGTGTTTTCGAAAACAATGGGGGTTGAGATGATGTGGAGTAGAACACTCGGTGCAAATTCTCGCCTTCCATTTATTCTCGGTAGATAGGAAAAATATTCACACTTGAAAATTTTTTTGGGGTTTTGGGTATTTGTATTTTTTTGGCTTTTTGGCTATACAAAATTTTTCTTTTCTTTTCTTTTTGGGTTTTTCTTTTCTTTTCTCTTTTTTTGGATTTTTGGGTTTTTGGCTATACACATGTGTACTCTCTCAAGTGGGAGAACGGTACACGACGAGGGGATTTGCACCAAGTAAAACAAAAAAGAAGTCGAAATCTAAACACTTGAGCAAAGGAAACTATTCTCGCTAAATAGAGCATAGGCTAAATGGGTTGTCCTAGTCCTTAATTGTGGAATCCCGACACATGCGAAATGAAGTACACGATATATATATATATAGCATGCAGAAGCAGACAGGGAAAATAAATACCGCATATTCAAATCGAAGCATGGTAATCTAAGGGTCATTCCTGGACAGGTATATAAAGTAAAATCACAAAGTAGAAGCACACCAAATAGCTAGGCACGACGCACGACTCACAAAAATCTAAGTGGACCCGTGATGCATGAAATGCAAGAGAACTCGAAATCCTAGGGTTAGTGAATGTGACTATCGATACCATGCTAGGTGTGTGTGATTTTGTGGCGATTCATCATAGGGTTCATCTCTAGGAGAAAGAGATAAAAAGAAGAGAAGAGAAAAAAGAAAAAATAAAAAACACGATGAAAACGACACAAAAACGAAAAAGAAAGACTCAAATGGCGCATACAGTGCGACTCCCCCAAGCTGAAGTTTGCATTGCCCTCAATGCAATATGAGTAAGTACGGGAGGGCAATGAAGATGGGGAGGAATACACACCGACACAAAAAGAAATGAAAACGAGGAAAACACAGAGATGAAACTGAAAATAAAGAAAGATCAAAATCAAAATCAAACGACACGAAAATAGAAATAAAACCACACGACATGACACTCAAAAGAGGAAAAACAAGCACACACACAAAAATGAGAAAAACAACAACACACGACAACACACCAAAATAGACGTCCCCCAAGCTAGACATGACAGTGCTTGCAAATAAAATGTGATCGTGAAATGCAGAAATATGCAAGGGGGAGTCAAAAAACAAAAAAGTGTAATCAAAATAAAAAATAAAAAGGAAGTGATGCGACACGTGAATCGGTCCCCCCTTGACAGAGAAAAAGAAGGGCCCCGAAAAGACAGATGGGCACAAGTACGGGGGGTGGGCAAAAGCGGGAAAGAAAAATCAAGCAGGGGCACCACCCTCTGGGGGTGGTGATGGGGGCCTGCGCTGGGGTCCAGGAGTCGTGGGGGGTGGAATGTGGAGCTCGGAGACATCGGGTGGGTCTTCACGGATGTGGCGAATGAAACTTTGAAGAAAGGGGAGGTCTCGGTCGACGGACTCCTCGGTTATCCGACCACCCTGTCCAGCTAGGAGGATCATGGCCGTGAATCGGTCGGCTTGGTCGTCGGCTTGGAATTGAGCGGGGGTAGATGGGTTGGAGGTGTTGGGTTGAGCGGGGGGGCTGTGTGCGACGAGTACGACGGGTGGGCCTAGGGTTCGAAGAGCTGGTGTCGGTGGGCTTAACACGGCAGGGAGGCATTGTGCGAGTGTCGTGTGTGTGCGTGAGTATGTAAAAATACAATGAATAAACACAAACACGACCAACGAGCAAATGGAATATTTTAGGGCAAAATTAAAATTGAGTTAAGGAGCGAGTTTACCCAAATGAAATGAAGATCATTGCTCGTAGACGCCCCGATGCTACTCGATAGGAGCACGTTGTGAAGCTGCGTCGATTTCTTCGGTAAGTTTCGAAATTTAGGAAAATGGGTGAAAGTTAGGGTTTTTGGTGCAGGTGAAATCGAGGAGAATGGAGAGAAATCGATGGTGGGATGGATAGGGAAATGGGGGGAGGTCGATTGGGGTTGATTTTGGGGAAGATCGCAGTCCGGCGCAAGAGGAGGAGGCGAAACGTCGGGGGAATGGGCGATCGGGCGAGGGTGAATGCGAACGGGTGGTCGGGGGTATTTATAGGGTTTTAAGTCGAACCGATCGGGTGACTTGTCACCCTATCGGTTGACTGTTAGGTCGAAAATTCTTGCCGAAGAAGTGCTACAGGTGAACCGATCGGTTGACTTGTCAACCAATCGGTTGGCCGCTCCACTCATTTTCCCGAGAATTGAGGGTTGCTCACCCGGTCGCCTCAACCGATCGCGCTCTAACTCAACCGATCGGTTGATGTCTCCCAAAAATTTCCCGAGAATCCTCCCCAGATCACCCGGTCTGTCACACGGTCTCTTCATTCTTCAACCGATCGGTTCATTTGGGGACAGTTGCGGCTTGTATCTGATACATCCCAACCGATCGGTTGAGTTATCAATCGATCGGTTGGGGCTTTGTTTCCTGCAAAAACCAACAGATTGTCTAAGTCCCTGAACGGATGTTCTTGCGGTTGATTTTATTTATAAAAATAGATAAAATAAAGTAAAAAATAACACTAAAAAGTGGGGCAAAAGTTTAGCGCATGGGTTGCCTCCCATGAAGCGCACTTGTTTAACGTCGTTGGCTTGACGCCCGCAAGTGATGTTCACGGTGGTTGATACGGGTGATGCCCGAAGTTTGGCATCTCTTCTTCATCGGAGCTTACAGCCTTTGGAGTAGTCAGCGGCCAGAGAAAGATTTTCTCGACTACCCTCTCCTTGTTTTTGGGATCCGGGGGCTTCTCTTTCGTGTTGGCGTTCATCGCCATCTTCTTAAGGATCCGGACCTCGTCTTTGGTGAGGCCCATGGGTTCTTTCCCCGTTTCTCTCGCAGGAGGAGCCTTGGGGAACCCGGGAGGGGTTGTACGTGCTGCACTCGCTTTCCCAGCAGCATCATTGTTCTTGGGGCCATCTTGGTCTTCTGAATCCCCCAAGTCATCGGGGGGGTTTCTTAAGAGAATCTCCCAGGAGCTCTCTTCAGCAGCTTTATCTTCTTCCACCTCCAGCAAATTACACCGAGGGTCATCTGGGGGATCAGGGTACTTCATGGACAACCCCAGATCAAATTCAACCTTTTCTCCGCTGACGTTTAGCGAAAGTTTTCCATTCTTCACATCAATCAAAACGCCAGCAGTGGCCATGAAAGGCCGTCCCAGGATGATGGGGGTGTGTGCGTCTTCAGGCATGTCCATGACTACGAAGTCCACTGGCACATGCACCCCTTTTACATTGACGGGGAGGTCATCCACAATCCCCACCGGATATTTGGCCGACCGGTCAGCAAGTTGTAGGGTCATACCAGTGGGCTCCAGATCACCCATTCCTATCCTCTTATACATCGATAAGGGCATCAAACTGACACTCGCTCCGAGATCGACAAGTGCACGATGAATCTTTACTGCCCTGATTGTGCAAGGGATTGAGAAGCTCCCCGGGTCTTTAAGTTTCGGCGGATTTGCCCTCTGGATGAGAACGCTACATTCCGCCGTCAACACTACTTTCTCCTTTCTAGACCCTCTAGACACCAAATCCTTCAGGAATTTCGCATAGGAGGGGATTGTTTCGATTGCTTCCAGGAAGGGGATTTGCAAGCTCATATCCTTGACCATGGCGAAGAACTTGCCATATTTCTCATCGATTTTGGCCTGAGCTAACCGTTGTGGAAAAGGCACAACGGGTTTGAACACTTTCGGGCCCCCTTCCTCGTTCTTCTTCTTCTCTTCTTCAGAGACTCCCTCCGGAGTCGTAGGATTTGATGACGAAGCACCGGCGTCATTTGATTTTTCGATCGGTCGCTCGACGACCAACGGTGCTTCCGGTCTGTTGGGGGGCACTCTAGTAGGAATTTGTGTCCCGCTTCTCAGAATGATAGCGGACACATTTGCGTGCTCGTGCACGAGTGCCGACGTTTGGGTTGCTCCCCTCGGGTTCACCTCAGGTTGTGGCGGCAATTGGTTTTGTGACCTTGAAAGGTTCGCCACTTGTAACCCCAGCTGGGTTACTTGGTCCGTGAGGGCCCGTTGACCCATTTCCAGCTTTTGATTGATCTTCTCTTGGTTGGTTATATATTGAGTTAAGAGAGACTCAACCGGAGAGACGGCCCTCTGTTGGTCATACTGCTGCTGCTGCTGGATTGGCTGCTGATTCCTGGGGGCGTAAAATTGTTGCTGAGGTTGCTGCTGATATTGTTGCTGCTGAATCTGACTCTGCTATGGCCTAGTCGGTTGATATGTTTGTTGCTGCGGCTGCTGATGCGGCGAGGGCTGGAATGGTGGCCGGTAACCAAAGTTAGGGTGGTTCCGGTTGTTTGGAGAGTAGGCCGGGTTGGAATTGGTTCTTGGCGGATACGGCGCATTTCCCGTGGGGTTGTAAAATAGTGCGCTCGCCTGATCCAACGGTGGTGAGACGTCACCACCGTCGAATTCCCCAAAGAATTCGGATTCTACCGCTGCAATCTGTTGCGTACCGGCCCCACCGGCTCCTACCATTAGTGCGGAGATCTGGGTCGAAAGCAAGTCGAACTTGCTTGAAAGTTTGTCGACGTCCTCGACTCTGTGTATACCCCCAGACCTGGGTGTGGCTCTCTCGTCACACCACCGCTCATTGTTGGATGCCATATTTTCCAGAATATGTCCAACATCTTCCTCGCTCCTTGACATGAAGGAACCCCCAGCCGCGGCGTCCATAGAAGATTTCAGGTCATCCCTCAGCCCATTGTAGAACAGATTAATAATCTGCCACTTCGGAAGCTCATGGTGAGGGCATCTTCTCTGCATCTCCTTGTATCTCGTCCAAGCTTCATGCAAGGACTCATGGCTGGCCTGGGAGAAGGAGGAGATCTCACTCCTCAACTTCATGGTCTTCCCCGGAGGAAAGAACTTCGTCAGAAAAGCGTTGGAGAGCTTCTCCTAGGTATTGAAAGTGTTGGGGTCCTTCCCCCTAAGCCATTACTTGGCTTTGTCTCGCAACGAGAAGGGGAACAGCTTCAGACGGATCGACTCAGTCGTGACACCATTAATCCGGAAGGTGTCACATTTCTCCAAGAAGGAGTCTAGATGCTCGATTAGGCTCTCCATGGGTGCACCCACAAACTGATCCTACTAGATCCACGTCACCAAAGACGGCTTTAGCTCGAAGCTTTGGGCCGTAATAGCTGGAGGATGGATGGTGGAAGTGGACTCGATAGATGGCATCGAGTACTCCAACAGGGACTTGCGAGGCGGGGTGTTCTCCTCCATGGATTCGGGATCCTCTCTTCTTCGCTTCTCAGCGGCCAAACGCCTAAGGGTGGTGTTAATCTCTGGATCAACGGGGATCAAGTCGTCGAGACTTCTTGAACTCATGCGCATGAAAAACAACAAACACCCGTGAAGCGACAAGTGGGAAAGAAACAGACAAGATAAGAAATAAAAATAAGAAAATAAAAAGGAAAAAGAAGAATGTGAAAATTATCGCGAGGTAGGGATAAGAGCTAGACACTAGGGTTCAAGAGATCCTAAAATAACAAGCACGTTGCCTCCCCGGCAGCGGCGCCATAAACTTGACGTGGTCACGCGAGTGACGCCCCCGGTTCGCTATGCCGCGAATGGCCGGGGGACCCGCGTGACAGGGGTTTAGATATTTGTAGCCGCAAGCGCACAGTGTTGTAGTGTGGCTTGGGGGTCGAACACAGGGAGGCTAGGATGTGCTTGTGTCAAGGAGGACCAAAATCACCCCGTGGGCGAGCTAGCCCGAATCGGTTGATGGGTTGTCACGGAAAGTAATGCAAGGGATGAACAATAAGAAAATAAACCCGAGACTTTGGTTTCCACTCCAACGAGCGAATCTCGCCGATGCGGCCTACAGGCAGGATGGAGATCGGAATTAGGGTCTAATGGTGATATGTTGCCTCTGAAAGTGGTAGCGGCATCCCATGGGCCCGATATTCCGGTCGGTGCCCAGGATGATACACCGGACTTCCCGGGTTCGATCAGTGGGCACTCCCGTGTCCATTAACACTGATCGATTCCGGGAGCACTAAGCTCGCAACGATAACTCCCAACGTCTCATTCTGCCGCTCCCGCGCGCTAGGATTCGGCGTCTACGCTAAGGGCGTGAGCTATGGCTAGGGAGTCAACCGCCAAGTTTATTCCCCCTTGGCCCAACGGTCAAAGGCGGTCTTTTTCCCACCGATGACAATAAAACACCCCGCGTAACCGTTAGATTCCTAATCCCTATCGATATCCTCACCCTATGGACGCATCGGGAAGGGCCCCCGAAGGGGTTTCCGCCAAAATCCCAGATTTGTGAACTACTCACAAATATTCATTAAAAAGCGATCTAAACGAAAATGAACCGTTAAAATCATAATCAGACGATTGGAATGCGAAGGAAATAGAGCAATTAAGATAATACTAAAGTTTAAGAAAGATCCGAAAACTTACAATAGAAGAGTAATTACAGCCGTCACAAATAGGAGAAAACAGTAAAAACTAACAGCTCCCTGTTTCTGGAACCCTAGGGGTCCTATTTATAGGATCTCGTATCACCCGATCGGTTGACAAGTCAACCGATCGGGTGATCCGTTACAGATAATAAACAGAAAACGGCGAACTTTCACCCGGTCATATGAATCGGTCGGTTGAGTTCTTGGAGTGACCGGTTGGATCTTGGCGCCATCAGGTGAAGGGATCGGTTGGGTGCCAGTGTCTCGACTCCTCAGCATCAGCTACAGATGAACCGATCAGGTGAGAGTCACCTGATCGGTTGGAATTTGGCTTGAGAAGACAGAGAGTTGGCCCCCGTTGAACCGGCCAGTGAACCGGTCGGGTGACTTCCACTTGAGCTCCGGCTGAGACCGGGTGGTGCACGTGTGCATCACCCGATCGGTTGGACATGACCAACCGACCGGGTGAGGGGCTGAAAGATGTAATCTTCGTCGTTTGACCCCCTAGATCATGCGTGACTCCTCCCGTTGCTCCGGGGACTTGAGATATCATCGTTAAACGTCCCCTACGCGGGCAATCTCCTGCAAACATGGAGAAACAAAGAAAAGTGAAAGAAAATGAGAAAATACGAGAAAACGAATAAAAGACGGCGGAAAATACAGAGAAACACAAAAGAAAACGTGCGTGAATATATGAAATATAAACGCACGTCAGTCGCTTCTCCATCTTTGCTCTAGCAAGCCTCTGAGGGAATGGGATCGGTGGCATAAAACGTCTCTCTTCAATCAATTGATGCGCTCTGGACTTTTCTTCCCTTTGCGGCTCTTTCTCTCTCTCAACTTCAATGACCGGATCGCTTGGCTCTACAATCTCCACCACGGGCTCCTTGGTAGGAATCATGACGGGAGTGGTATCCTTCCCGCCTCTCATAGTAACTGCAACCACGGCGTTGATATGGCCGGTGTTGCCCCGTGGATTTTGCTCGGGTTGAGCCGGTAACTGTTGACTGTTTCTATTAAGCAACGCAAGTTGCTCCGCAATTTGTCCAACGACAGTTGTAAGAGAGTCTTGGTCCGCCTTCAAGGAAGCATTGATCTTCTTCTGCTCGACCATAAACTCCTCCACCTTAGCTTCAAATTCAGATCGTTGTTGAGCTTATGGAGGGTTTGGATTTCTCCACCCTTGATTGTATCCGGGCGGCCTATAGGGTCCAACTTGTTGCTTTGGTGGGAAATTTTGTTGCGGAGGCCCCCTCGGTGGATAATGTTGTTGTTGTTGTTGTTGTCGAGCTTGTTGAGGTAGTTGTTGCGGCGGGTTCAAAGCTCCTTCATTGTTGGCATAGGAGAAACCGAGATGGTTTCTAGTGGCCGGATTGGCCCAATATCCTTGGTTCCCCGCGACGTATTGTACTTGCTCCAAAGATCCCTCTCCTTGTTCTCCTCCCAAATACATAGCTTGGGATTGGTCTTGCCAATCACACATTTGATTTGTTGGTGCGGATGTGGAAGGGGTTTCTTGGGGCTCCGTAATATACTTCTCCAGTCTCTCCACCACCTTGTGGAGAGAATCGAACTTGTTGGTCAGCTCCACTACGGCCTTTGCCTTGTAGATGCTAGATGGCTTCAAGGAGGACGAAGAGTTTCCTCGCTCGTCGCCCCATTGTTGATTGTTCGAGGCCATCTCCTCAATTAAGGCCGTAGCTTCGTCAGGAGTCTTCGATAGGATGGCCCCATTTGCTGCGGCATCAATAATCTGCTTGGTCCCCAGTTGGAGACCATTGTAGAAGCTATGGACTAGCTCCCAATCTTCAATGCTATGGTGGGGGCACTGATGCTGCAGGTCTTTGAAGCGCTCCTAAGCCTCGTAGAGTGTCTCTTGAGGTCCTTGCTTGAAGGACATGAGAGCACTCATAATCTTTACCGTCTTGGAAGGCGGATAGAACTTGTCGATGAACGCGCTTGCCAACTCATCCCATGTGGTAAAGACTCCTTCAGCTTGCGTCCTCAACCAATAAAGAGCTTTATCCTTTAATGTGAAGGGGAAGAGGGGCAGTCTGATGGCATCTAGGGTAACGCCCGGCATCTGGAAGGTAGCGCACTTTGATAGGAAGAGCTGGATGTGGTAGTGGGGATTTTCATGGGCGTTCCCATGAAATGGATCCTGCTGCATCAGAACCACAAGCCCGGTCTTCAACTCAAAATTCTTGTCGGCCGCCAACTCCGGCATGTCTATGGACGAGGTCGTGGAGGAAGTCTTAGGCCGGAGCCTATCTCGAATGGAAATAATCCTCGCCATTCTTGCTGCTAACTCTTCAGGCGTCTCCCGGACGTTCATAAACCTCCCTTCCGTATCGGGTCTCCTCTCCGCTCTGATTCTCCGCAATGTACGCTCGATCTCAGGATCAAACAATATATCGATGGGGTCCGCTGTGGATCTCGTGTACATGCACGGGAGAACAAAGTTTCAAAGAAGTGATTAGCACAATGGAATGGTTAGACAAAAATAAAGAAATAAAACAAAAAGAAAGAAATAGCTAGGGTGGTAGGATCAAACACAATCGCCTCCCCGGCAACGGCGCCAAAAACTTGATCGGTCCAAGATGTAACCCAAGAGCACAACCTAGTATGGCGCAAATGCACGTAGATAAATCCCCGGCAACGGCGCCAAAAACTTGATCGCGCCCGGGCGTACACCCTAAAGAACGACCGTGTAGTTTTACCGCAAGCGCACGGTGTAGCGACGAGCGGGTATCGAACACAGGGAGGACGTATGACAGTGCCTTCTCCGAACAACCTGGCTATAGGGACAGAAGAGTAGGAATTTGCCTTTCGGCGGTGTTGTCACAATCGTCAATTAATATAAAGAGATATAAAATCAAATAAAGACGCCTAGGGAATAGGGAATCCCCGCTACTCACCGTATCTCGTCAATGTGATTCATTGGTATCACAATTGCTAGGGTAGAATTTCGGATGAACTAGTTGCAACTGAATGTAAAACCTAGCTCACGCTCTCGCGCTGTTGCCGGTCTATAGCAAACCTAGGTTCGGGTCCAATCTCTTGCAAACCCTAGCCTAGGCAAGCTAGCATTAGGATCAACATCATCGTTCAATCGCATCCCGAGCCCACTCTCGTGCAAACTCGGGCCACGACCTAGGTTGGGATAGTTCCTACCCGTCCAATCTCTTGCAAACGGGTATCGGTATGGAATTGCAACCGAGAACCCTAGTATCGGTCCAATCTCTTGCAAACCGATACTACAGAAACTCAATTTCAACCCAATTCGGATTTCTAGGGGTTCCTATCGAATTGGGATCCAATCTCTTGCAAATCCCAATCGATATGAACACCTAGCTATCCGTAATATATCGATCCCAAACTAACCCTAATAGCAATTCTAGCAATAGTTCTACCAAATCATCACAAATCGAAAATTGGACTCGTAGGGTTCATCCCCACGCCCTAAGACGTAAAGACTACTCACAAATCATATCACAAATGGAAGAATAATCAATTAAAATAGCAATAGAATTCATGGCAATATTCAAAATAACAATAAAAATAGGATTTTTAATGAAGAGGGAGACAAACCAATTTAGTTCTCCAAGAATCCAACAAAATAAACCTTTTTCTCTCCTCTCCAATCACAAGAATCAAAAGCTAAAAAGTCTAATCTAAAAGGCTGCCAAAAAGCAAGGAAAAAGCTCCCTTAACTAGGTTAGAATCAGGGGTTAAATATCCCCCAAAACTGCCCAAAAAACCGTGACCAAAATGCCCATGCGCCTCTTCAAAATCGCGTTTTCCGCTACAGGCGCGCGGCTTACTCGGCCGAGTGAAAAAAGTCGCTCGGCCGAGTGAGAGACCCTGAGAATTTGCAGTAAGTCCGGGGTCTTGGGGGTCTTCACTTCGGGCATCGCTCGGCCGAGTGACTTGTCGTCACTCGACCGATGGGCTTATCTTCACTCGGGCGGTCGGCAATTGCCACTCGGCCGAGTGGGTCTTCTGATGCTCAGACTGACGAAAAACAGTAAGTTGGGAGTTTTTGATGGGCGTCGTCTGAGTGCCGCTCGGGCGGACGGGATACGTCACTCGGCCGAGGCGGCTTCTGATGCTCGGCGAGTGCACACTTGGAGCGTGTCCGATCTGGCCGGCCGAGCGGGGTCTCGCTGTTCGGCCGAGTGACTCCTTCACTCGGTCGAGTGAGACACTAAAAATGCCCATTCTGAGTGTTTTTGCCTCCTCGTCGCTCCTATGACGTTCTTTCTTCTTCCTCTCCTCTCCAATCTCAAAATACCCCTCAGGGAAGTCTTCGGTGACACTCCGGAGTAGGTGTATCTAGGGATCACTACAAATCGCTCCAAATCTCCTGAAATACGACAAAAACAACAAATCGTGAAAAGTATCGCAATATTGTCGATAAATCGTGAAAAACGTGATTTGAGCGATCTAAATGGCATGCAATCATGCGGAAAAAAGGTGTAAAATGTGGAGTGATCATCACCTCACGCCTGAAGTTGTGTGGTGAAACGGTGACGGAGAAAATGTTGCTGGAAAAGACGTTCACGTCTTTCCACGAGAAGGACATGATCATTATGCAACAATACCGTGAGAGGAAGTACATGAAGTACTCTAATCTACTTTCATGCCTGCTTATGGCTGAACAGAACAGAGACCTGTTGGTTGCCACTCACAATCTGCGCCCTCCTGGCTCCGCTCCACTGCCACCTCCTGCAGAGGCACACTTCCAGTCTTCCCAGAAGAAGAAGATGGACAAAAAGGAAAAATTCCAGAAATGGAAAGAACAAAAGCAGTGGAAGAAGGCCACTCCCCCAGCTCCTCCCCCAGCTAGGGATGAGAATGGGCATGCCCAAAGCCCGTTTGGGCTTCCAATTGGGCATGCCACATCATCATCCCTACAAAATCCTTCACAAATCCTAGAATGATTTGTGAAGGATTTTGTTGGGATGATGATGTGGCATGCCCAATTGGAAGCCCAAACGGGCTTTGGGCATGCCCATTCTCATCCCTACCCCCAGCAAAATGGATGCAATCCGCCTGTAACAGAAATGGTTGGACCTCTCAAAAAGATAGGGCGACCACCGGGATCCAAGGACCAAGTCCCTCGAAAGAGTAGGACCCTTGGCAATGGTAAACAAATACCACCACAGGATGCTACTATAAGCCCTGCTACCCTATCTCTCCCAAACTCTCATGAAGAGGAAAAACCGGGAGAAAATGAAGTTTCGATACACTATCTACGAACTGGGGACTATTGAGACAGAAAGAGCACAACCATAGATGACACATTTGCGTGTAATATTGCCATCAACGTCGCGTACTGCGACGATGATATTGAACCATGCTCTCTGACAGAATGTCAAAGCAGAGATGATTGGCCAAAGTGGAAAGCGGCAATAGGAGTGGAGTTAGATTCACTCACCAAACGTAAGGTCTTCGGACCCATAGTCCAGACACCAAAAGGTGTAAAACCTGTGGGTTATAAATGGGTATTTGTTAGAAAATGAAATGAATAGAATGAGATCGTTTCGCTACAAATCAAGACTTGTAGCACAGGGTTTTACCCAACGTCCAGGGGTGGATTTTGAAGCCACATACTCCCCAGTCATGGACGCTATCACCTTCCGATTCCTCATTGGCTTAACAGCCCAAGAGGGTTTAGATATGCAACTTATGGACGTGGTTACTGCATACCTATATGGCAACCTAGACCGAGACATCTATATGAGATTGCCTGACGGTTATTCTTTGTCTGCAGCACTAAAAGAGAGAGAACGTGACATCTACTCAGTGAAACTGCAACGATCATTATATGGTCTAAAACAATCTGGAACGATGTGGTATAACAGACTGAGCGATTTCCTTGCAAAACAAGGATTCACAAACGACCCAGTCTGTCCTTGCATCTTTATAAGAGCAAAGGCAACAGGATTTGTAATCATAGCTGTCTATGTGGACGACTTGAACCTCATCGGATCTCCTAAAGAGATCACAGAGATTTCTAGAAGCTTGACAGAAACCTTCGAGATGAAAGACCTCGGAAAGTCAAAATTCTGTTTAGGTCTTCAAATAGAGCATCTTAACGATGGGATCATGTTACATCAGTCAACTTACACATCGAACTTATTGAAAAAGTTTCAGATGGATAAGTGCCACCCCCTCAGCACTCCAATGGTCGTCAGATCATTGGATGTACATAAAGACCCTTCCGGCCGCTGGAAGAGGGGGAGGAAGTACTAGGCCCTGAAGTTCCTTATCTTAGTGCTATCGGTGCATTCCTTTACCTGGCTAACTACACTCGCCCCTGACATAGCATTTGCAGTCAACTTACTAGCCAGATATAGTGCTGCACCTACACAGCGGCACTGGGACGGAGTTAAGCATCTTCTGTGCTACCTCCAAGGGTCCATAGACTTAGGTCTATTCTACAAGAAAGGGGCATCAATTGGTTTAGTTGGTTATGCTGATGTAGGGTATAGGTCCGATCCTCATACAGAGAAGTCTCAGACAGGATACATGTTTACTTATGGCGGCACAGCCATATCCTGGAGATCTGTAAAGCAGACCATGACGATCGTCTCATCCACTCACTCAGAGCTCCTAGCGATCCACGAAGCAAGCAAGGAGAGTTTCTGGCTACGCTCTGTGATCCAACATATCCTCACCTCCACCGGCCTGATGACCGGCGTCCTTACACCTACTCCACTTCATGAAGACAATGCAGCATGTATAGCCCAGCTACATGACGGCTACATCAAAGGCGACAAGACGAAGCATATCTCCCCCAAGTTCTTCTGGACGCACGAACTTCAAAAGCAGAAGCAGAAGCAGATTGAGGTACAGAAGATCCAATCATGTTATAACTTGGCGGATTTGCTTACCAAATCCCTGCCTACTAGTATCTTTGAGAAACTTGTATATGGGATTGTGATGAGGAGAGTGAGAAAATGTAAACTAGGTCAGGATGAGAGGACTATGAACTCATAGGTACATAGGAGACTGATGTATAGATTCATAGGAAATCTGTAAGCCTGAAGCTTGGTCAGATGAGGGGGAGTCAACTGCAGAGTTGTACTCTTTCCCCTTGGCTACTGATTTTTTTCCCACAGGGTTTTCCGTAGTCAAGGTTGTTGAGTATTGATTCCCCGGATTTGGTTTTGGATGATGATCAAACATAAATATCGTGTACTAAGTGTTTGTGAGCGCAGTTATAGAGATCGTCGCCAAAAGAATACGTACATCAAAAGCGACGTCTCAAGACTTCTCAAAACACGTGATCGTGTGCCTGAAGCTTTGTTGAAGCTCAAGGAGTTTTATTGAAGTCAAGAGTGAAGATTGAAGCTTTGAAGACGGTTCGTCATGTTTATATTTTATGTCTTCTAGCTTCATAGAATAGAATGTTAAGCCTTGAGTAGGACTTACATTATAATCTTCATTTCGCTCATATCGTAGAGCTAGGATTATCATAGAAGCCATTAGAAACTTTCCCGAAGCCTATCGCTTCTTCCCTCGGCTTCTAGTGCATCTTAGTTGGTTCAAGAAGAAGAACCAACCGACTAGATGACGATCTAGTCGGTCGTCAACTCTTCATGAACTGACTAGATGTCCTTGCTCATTTCAGCTCATTCCCTGTTGATCAATTAGTCGGTCCAAGAAGGTTCACCGACCGACTAGATGACGATCTAGTCGGTTAGGAATCCTTCTCAGACCGACTAGTTATCATTGCCTCATTTCAGCCTGAGCTACTGTTTCGAGTTAGTCGGTCTAAGTACAATCGTCGATCGACTAGTTATGAAACTAGTCGGTTGGAATTTGTTCTCAGACCGACTAGTTCAACTTGAATTCAGCCTATTCTATTTTGACTCTTAGTCGGTCAAAGAACACTCACCGACCGACTAGTTGTGAAACTAGTCGGTTGGCAAGTCTTCTTGGACCGACTAGTTCATATTGCCTGGAACTTTCTCTTTTGGCTGTAAGCCTGTTAGTCGGTTCATAAAGAATCATCGACCGACTAGTTTCCAATCTAGTCGGTCAGTGATCCTTCTTAGACCGACTAGTCTGCTTCAGAATAGAGCCGTTGGAGCATTAATTGCACTATTTTCTCTACTCTCTCCTCTCTATCCTATATATACTTGGAGGGGTTCTTTCATAGGATCCAAGGCTGCCATTCTAGAGGTTTAGAGAATTCAAAGAGAAGCAAATCAACTCCATTCTAATGTCATCTCTTCTCACTAGAATCTCTCTCTCACTCTTATTTCAAAAGAGAGATTCATTGATTGTGAGCCTTCCAAGCCAAGGGCTTGATCCAAGGTCACCAACTCCACCCTAGGCTTCCATTGCTGGTCAACTTCTTGGATCTAGGGTTTGGTGACATCTTCTTCCACAACAATCCATCTTTGCCCTAATTTGGTAAGATTTACTCAAGGCATAGGATTTCGTGGTAAGTGTTTCTTTATTTCATTTCAATTGATATTGCAATTGTGTCTCTCGATTGTGAGAGAGGTTGTGATCCCGGGTTATGGGAGTCACATTTATATTGTGTATGATTTGGTCTTGTGAAGGTTTTTCACAAGAATTTCATAGTGCTAAATCTTGTGTTAGTGGTTTCTAACTCAAGTATCCGGAGGGGATCCGGGTGGTTGGGACGTAGGATCACCAGGAACAAGTCGGGGAGACTTGGGTGGATCCGAACCCGTTACATGCTTTGTTTGTGTTTGTCTATTCTTATTGTTCGTAGTCTATTCTGCATTGTTGTTTGTATGTTTGCACAATAATTAGGAATAACTCTCTTGATTATTTTAAAGTATTATTCACCCCCCCTCTAGTACATGTGCAGTAGCTTCACAGGGCACTTCAATTGGTATCAGAGCCAAGGTTAAAGCTACAAGGTCAAAGCGACATAATTTGAGCCAGAGTTCAAAGCTATGACAAACAACGACTACAACGTCTTCAAGAATCGTCAAGGATCTTCTTCAGTTATGGAAGGACAATCCTCAGTCAGGCTTCCTCACTTCAACGGTACTAACTATGGGTACTGGAAATGCCGGATGGAAACCTTCCTCCAGTGTGCTTCACTTTGGAGAGCCACGATGACGGAGTATGTCGAGCCCGCCGAAGAAGATTTCACGAAGTGGACTACCGCGGAGGTTGCCGCAGAGGTAAGCAATGCCAAGGCAATGAACGCCTTGCAATGTGCGTTGGATCCCGAAGACTTCAACAAGATATGCAGATGTAAGAGTGCATATCATGTATGGAACCAACTTCTCATCTTGCACGAAGGAACGAGTACGGTAAAAGATTCTAAACTCGTTGTCGCTAACAAAGAATTTGAGTTGTTTCACATGGAACAGTGTGAAACTATGAAGGACTACTATGCTCGCTTCGTGGACATATCCAACGAATTGGAAGCACTTGGGAAGATCTACACCCAAAAGGAGAAAGTCACAAAGATTATTGACGGACTTCCTTCTTGTTGGGAAAAGCGTACCTTCGCTATCGAGGAAGGTAACGATATGAATAAGTACACTGTGGTACAACTAATGGGTACCTTGTTGTCTTATGAGATACGCAAGGAAAGCAAGATCAAGATGAAGGAAAAGATGAAGGCTTACTTAAAGCAAGACGAGCCAAAGAAAAAGGCGATTGCGTACAAGGCCGCTCCATCTACCGATGATGAAGAATCGGAAGAAGAGTTGGACATGGAAGCTTTGGCCGATATGGCAAAGAAGTTCGACCGATTCTTCCGAAAAGGTAAGTTGAAGAATAAGTCTAAATTTATTTCGACTAATGTCTCCTCTCCCGTGTGTTATAAATGCAACAAGCCAGGACACATCAAGCCGGATTGTCCACTAAACAAACACAAGGAGAAGTGGAAGACATCCAAGTACGAAAAGTCGAGAAGGTACAAGAAAGGACTTGTCTAGACATTCACCGACTCCGAAGAGGACTCCTCAAGTGGAGAGTCGGATGATGAACGAGTGGAGAAAGCACACATGTGCTTCATGGGAAAAGAGGAACGTGATCAAGAGACTTCCTCCGATGAAAGAGAGGATGAAAGCGAGGATGAAGGCGAAGAGGTAAATATGGATGAACTTAGATTAGCCAACAAACAACTTTGGAATAAGTTTTCTAATTTGGCTACTAGATTTATTAAGACTAAAAATGAGTTAACTAGTCTTCAAACCTCGCCTAAGCATATCATCGTCAACAACGACACCGTTGTTGAAGGGTTGAGAAATGAGATTGAAAATCTCAAATCTCAACTTGAGCATGTTCATATCGAGGATTCGGATGAACATGTGATAGCGGATTTGACGTCTCAAAACTCAACTTTGAGTATTGAGAATAAGAATCTCAAATCACGTGTTTGTGCACTCACATCGCAAGTGTCCACTTGGACGCTTCTATGCATTCTCTCACCGAGAAGTATGAGTGCACATTAGGCCGAATCAATGAATTCAATAAAGGTAAGGGCCATTTGGATAATATCCTAAATGACTTACTTCCGGCCAATCATCACATTGGCTTGGGGTATAAGATGGGAGATTCATCGAAATTGTCCGCCACCTTTGTTAGGCCATCTTCCGAAGCTTCTACTAGTGGGAG